>WEKX01029560.1:350367-463710 GCA_013390025.1 Pitta sordida | reverse complement strand
CGCCTGCGACACTTCGGCCGCCCCGGCCGCGGTCTCAGCCGCCGCCGCCATGTTCCGTCACCGCGGAGCGGCCGCGTCGCCAGGGACGCGCGGGGCTTTTGCGACGGCGGGAGCGCTTTACGGCCAGGATGTGCAGCGTGCGGTGGGACGGGACAGGGAGGGGAGAGAAGAGACAGTGAGGGGGGAGAGAGATAGTGAGGGGAGACAGGGACAGTGAGGGGAGACAGGGATAGTGAGGGGAGACAGTGAGGGGGTCAGGGATAGTGAGGGGGGACAGGGATAAGTGAGGGTGCTGCAAGGGCTGAGGGAAAAGGCCAAACTTTCACATGTATCACTTCAACCTCTGTGTTTTCTCTGGCGGGATCAATACTGCCTTGGCAGGAGGTCACCAGTTTGTGTAACTACTTTGTAGTGTTTGTTTGTATTTCGTAGCTTACATGTACATATATTGTGCTTATGTTGTACTTGCACGTACTTCACACAACCCAGTGTTTTGTGTTCTGTTCTGGTGAATGCAATGAACACACATCAAACCAAAGGGTCCTTTTCTTGAGTGATCGTACTGAACTTAAAATGCAATAAACTACAGGACTAAATAAAATTACTCTTTTATAAAAGCCCTGTGTTTACCAGCACAAGTTATTCTCCTGTTATGCTGCTCCTGGCTTGCGTCTGAGCCTTTAAAGTCCTTTTTCACCCTTTATTCTGTGGGAACCACGAGTGCAAATTCCTTGGGAAGAGAGGAAGTACTCGCATGCACTGGAGTATTTCTGACATGATGTGCTCTCATGGCCTGTCCTGGCCAATCCCCAGCTGTGACCACACTCCTCACGGCCTTGCATGGAGGTGCTGCTGGCTGTGATGGCTTTGCCCTAAATCCCCCAGGTCGGAGCTGGTGAGCCCTTCCCAGTGCTTCCCGAGCTGGGAGGGCAGCAGGGCTGGGAGCTCAGCCTTGGCTCAGTGGCCTCTCCTCCCCGGCCAGGCTGTTGTCCTTGCTGTCCCGGCTGTTCCTTCATGGTCAGCCCCCCTTTCATGGCCAGGCTGTCCCCTCTAGCCAGGCCACCCTTCCTGCCCAGCCCACGTTCCACGGCCAGGCTGTTGCCCTTCATGGCCCTGCTTGTTCTTCATGCTCTGCCAACCTTGCACACCTTGGTGACCACGCTGCTGTCCTTCATGTCCAGGTTGTTCTGCAGGGCTGAACAACCTTTCCCATCCAGGCTGTCCTTCCTGGCCGGGCCCATCCTTCACGGCCAGGCCATTCCACTGTGTCCAGACCGTTCTTCTTGGCCAGCCTGTTCTCAGACTGGCGGTGCGGGGCAGCCAGGCCGGGCCCTGCANCCCCGCGGCCCCGGGCGGGCAGGAGCGAGGGAGGCGGCGGCAGCGGCTGCAGTGCGGATACCGGCAGGGGAGCCCCTTCCTCCGCCTCCACCGCCGGGAAGCACAGAGGAGGCGCCGCCGCTCCGCCGGCTCCGGACACCAGGTATTTACCGGCCCCTCCGTGCCCGGGGCCTGCCCCGCACAGCCCCGCACAGCCCCCGGCCCGGGGGAAAGCTGCCCTGGCGGTCTGGGGCTCGTAACGGAGCGTCATAACCTCGCTGGGGGAAATAAAGAGGGTTTGGGGTTGTTCCTTCCCCGCTCACCGAACTTCCCTTTGGGGGTCTCAGCCTCCCCAGCTCCCCCGGGGCCGAGAAAGGGGAGATGCTAAAATGCGCTGAAGATGCCTCTGTAGCGGGAAGCTGGGTTTGTGGCGACAAGGGAGGGAGTTCCCATGGGGATGGAAAAGCGAGGCTTTACATCATCGTTTAATAGCTGTCTTTGAAACTCCTGTCCTAGTACCGTTAATGTCACTGTTGTTTCTCTCCCCCCACCCCCAAAGATTGATCACTATCTAGGAGTTAAAATTCTCTTTTTATACTTACTGGGACGTTGATCTTACAAAAATGACACAGTTCAGCATTTCCACATCCAACCCCGGAACATTTAAATAATCGCATTCAGTAGCTCTTGAATAGGCAACAGGCAATATTAAATGGCTTTCCTCCTTCAGATCTCCCTGACAAAGGATTTGAGAACTGTCTCTCATGTCTCTCTTGCACCATTTTCTTACCTAGGTCTGTTTTCTGTTTACAAGCCTGAAGATGGCTGCTGCTGCTTCCTGCAATGTGGAAGAAGATGAGAGCCTGAAGGGATGTGAACTCTATGTTCAGAAACACAACATCCAACAGATTTTGAAAGAGTGCATTGTAAACCTTTGCATAGCAAAGCCAGACCGACCCATGAAGTTCCTTAGAGAACACTTTGAAAAATTAGAAAAGGTCAGTGATTTTCAAGTGACTTACTCTTTTCCATTTTTAAACTGAAAAAGGTTGTTTAGAAAGTTTCAAATGTTTTGGTACGTTTTTTCTTTCAAATTTTAAATTATCAGGCAACTGTGAAAAAGCAGACTGTTAGAAGAAAAAACCCACAGCCCTTCATTTGCTGATGTCTACTATAATATTGGCTATTGTTTAGAAATCTTTGTGCATAACACCAAGATTGTAATTTCTTATCAAACTGTATTTGTTAGAAATGACCCAAATTGTTATGATCATAGTTTGTGTTGTGGTGCTTGGTATTCTGAACTTTTATCTCTGGGCAGAACCTGCCTGTGTGTGCAAAAGGTTCTGTTCCCTATTTCTTCCAGCGTCAGGTGGTATGATTTTCCCTTCCCCTAAAACTGAGCAAAATCAGGGAACCAGCAAGCTTGAAAATCACTGAGCAGTTGCTATTTCATTTCTCTACTCTCTCACATCTGTAGTGATTATCCCAGGATCCTCTCGCACGGGATGAGTTCAGAGTGACCTCACTTACTGTGACTGTCTTCAAAAGCAGCATAAAGGCAGAAACATTTTAGAATATTCCCAGACAAATTCTTACTAAAGCCTATGGGTGTCTTTGCAGGAAGAACATGTTCTTCTGTGAGCACAGCTTTTCTCAGGGGATGAGACTCATCCAGAAATAAATGGGAGCACAGGGCAAGTTGTTGTTTATACAAGTCCTCAGTCTGCCAGAGAATTTATTTATATACTTAGTTTAAGAAGAGGATTATTTGCTTTCTTAGAAAAAAGGCAATATCTAAAGTTTGTAAACTTAAGAGATATATTTTTTGTAGTTTCTTCCTTCAGGAGTGAATAATACATAAAGCTGGTATACATATTACTGGTGATGTCAAGCATTTTAGCACATAGTTTTAAAAAAACACAAATATTGTATATATTATGGCAGCCCAGTAAGAATGCTGGGCCATCAGAGAGGGGTAGGAAGTACAAGATGGCTTTTACTTGTAATGCTTATTATAAAAAAGAAACAGTCTCTTAATTCTCTATACTCTAAATTTCTGACTGCCGAGACCCATTATGAGAGAGTTGAAATGACTGAATTTCCTTTATTATGTCATGAATTACTATCCATCCTAATGTGTGCAGTTTTGGACTTCCTGAAAAGGGGGATAAACACCATTTTTGAAAAAAAAAAGTGAAAATTTGTGGATTATTCTCTGTACTAGAGAGATTTCTTGAGTTGTACTGAGAGACTCCAGCTTCATTGATCTAAACACAATAGGCAGAATTAAGACAGGAGGGCAGTTCCTACCATTGAGAAATTATATATTCTTTCATGTAATCTGCTGTTATTTCCCAAAGAACAGCAAATCCCATCAATCAGGATGCAAATACAGGAGCTGATGGGTATCTCTTGTCTCAAAATGGAAGGAGGTGGTTTAGGAGCAACCAGTCTCAAGGCATCACATGCAGTGAATATCCTGCTTTCTGTGGGAGGAAACTGTCTTGGCACTGCCTCTCCAGAGCAACCTGAGGGCTAAGCCTGCTGAGCCTGGAGGCTTTAGGCTGCTCCTGGAGGTTTCCAGCACTGTAATTCCTGTTCCTACAGCGGTTTGACTTCTTGTCCAACTACCTCTGAGAGCTTTCTTGGGATGAGTCGTACTGTGGAGGATTTTCTGCTGTAGAATAATATTTTGACTTGGTTAGTTGCATAACAATAGTTGAAGAAAGGCTTGTAAAGAGAGAGATCCTTTCAGTCAGTTTTATCCTGTTTTTATACGCTTGTCATGTACGGGGAGTTTGAAGAATTCTGATGAAGTTGTGAATTGAGCAATTGTTCATTCGATTTTTTATGTAAATGAGCAATACTGATACAGCACATTTGCTATTAGCTCCCTTAATTTTGGTTCTGTGCAGGGAGAGGAATGAAAATTTTTGGGTTTAAGCATGATTTTCTAAATGAAGCCATGCATTTTTCCACCTAAGTGTGGTATTTTGGGGCTATTTTCCAAACTCATTAAAATAGACAACACGTTTCACTGAAGAAAGCAGTAGAATAACAGTTTATCTGTCAAAAAACTGTGTGGGCTGTTTAGAGATGGAGTGTAGGATAATTTTCAAGTGGTTAAAAAAGGAACTCCTGGAAAATATGTAGAACTTGATCCACATCAATGTATTGGAGCTACCTCAGAGGCGAATCCAAAGAAATACGTATTTTATTTTGCTAATTCTTAACTCCAATCTCATAAAATCAACTCATAAAAGCAAGATTTATTATGATCTGAAAGATCAGACTGGGTCATAAATGCTTTTCACCTCACATCTGGTGACATCAGAGATGGATCCATTGCCTTCAGGCAACATCTGTGCTGCTAAATGAAAATGGGTCAGGGACTAACCCCTGACCCCATGACACTGACTGGCCCCACATATAATTCTTAGGTCTAACATGTCTAGGAGCAGGTTTGTTTTGGCAGGAGTCAGTACCAGCAGCTGAGAAGAGAGCCAGGGAATGAGGTAATTGTTGAGGGATGTGGACTGTCTTGGGCTGGTGCTCAGGTCCATGGCTGGGCCACTTTCTATTTCACAGTATGGACATGGCCTGAGGGGGCTGTAAAGTGAGGACATGAATAAATACTTATGAATAAAGTGCTGGAGACTGAGGTTTGCTCTTTGATTCTGCAGTCATCATTTTCAGCTGGAGGAGTGCCCAGGTTAGAAAGAAACGCCCAATGCCTTTCGAGGTTTGCAGCTTATTTGGATCAAGTACAATATTAAAACACGTAACTGAAGATAATTGTAGGAGAACTTTAATGGATACTTTTCTGTTCACTTAATACTAGCAGGACCTGCTTGTCTTAAGATGTCACTAATTGCTCAGAACCGGCCTTTATTTCTATATACTGAAGTTTGCAGGTCAGTTTTCATATGCTGTGCCTTACAGACTTCAAGATGACATCTACTCTGATCACAATGAAAATTACTTTGTAAAAATTTTTAATGTTCCATTGAGTTCAGAAAAGAGCTGAAAATAATTTAGATACTTGAGATTTTAAAAACTCTAATGTTTCCTTAGAATAATTTGTTTTACATTTCCCTATGACTGTGTAGAACTTCTTGTTGATGAATGAGGTGAGGAAAACCTTTCCTCTTGGGGTATTAATTTGCTCTTTTTAGGGTGGGAGAATAGCTGTTAACTAAGAAGCTGTGGCATTATTATTACAGCTGTAATGAGGTCCTGTTTACTTGAGGGCTAAAGAAGATACAGCAGAAAAAACAGGGAACTCGTATTTTATCTCTGGTTCTTACCTTGCATAAAAAAGTTAATTACTGAGAAGTTACAGGCGAAGCTTTGTGTTTTCAGCCATACTGAGACTGCAAAACTTTAATTGCTGTCAGGCTGTTCAGTGCTGTGATTGTGTGATCAAAGATGGAGTTGTCCTGCCAGGCTAAGCCCGACTGTTGTTCAGCAGAAAAAAAAAATCAGAATAAAGAATAGAAATAATGAAGAAAAATGGCACAAAAGAAGGGGAAGCAGCAGGAACCTGCAGGATATGTTTAGGCATTGCTCTGTGCTCTGCTGAAGCCATTTTGCTGGCTGTGTTCCAGAGCAGTGCCTGTGCTGGGTGAGCTGGGCTTTGCTGGGACCTTCTGGACCTGAGCTCTTCTACCCAGGCCCCTTCTGGCACCCTCAGCACATACAGGAAATACTGTCACAGTATCACAGTGAGGATAAGGTTGGAAAAGACCTGGAAGATCATCAAGTCCGACCTAAAGTCAGAGGAAAATTACTATCTTGGCTTGTGGTGGGTGGGCAATGTTTTTATGGACCCAGGCTGATGCTGCGTTTCCTAAGGTACCGTTGGAAAGGGAATTTTCGGGAATTCTGCACTGAACCATCTGGAAGATCATCAAGTCCGACCTAAAGTCAGAGGAAAATTACTATCTTGGCTTGTGGTGGGTGGGCAATGTTTTAATGGACCCAGGCTGACGCTGCGTTTCTTAAGGTACCGTTGGAAAGGGAATTTTCGGGAATTCTGCACTGAACCATCTGTGATGGCAACAGGTTAGGTTAGGTTAGGTTAGGTAACAGGTTTGACTAGATTAGATTAGGTAACAGGGGATAGGTTGGACTTGATGATCTCTAAGGTCTTTTCCAACCTTACTGATTCTGTGATTCTGTGATTAATGAAATTGCGCCGCCCCGCGTCGCTCCCCCTGGCGGCAGTGGGCAGTACTGCACACAGGGCTGTGTGCATCCAGGAGAGAGGGTGTGGAAAAATAAATTCATTCCCTGTTAGCAAAATACGTGTTATTTATTTATCATAAGGAGTTTCAGAACCAGGCGTATTCTGAGCGTCAAAATTTGAGCATCAGGCTTCTCTTCTGCAACAGTATTGTCTCCCCGTGTTTATATTTTGTCACGAAGTTTTTCAATCATAAGTTTTCACTAGAACCCGTCCAAACCAATGAAATTCACTCTTATAAATACAAGTGATCGTACTAGGTATAACTTATTCCTTTCAGGTAAGCTGGGGAGGTTATGGATTGGAAGGAAAATCCTACAGAAGAAAAACCATAGAAAAAATTAACTAAGCAGTTTCATGAAGACTAATAAGAAATATTTCTCTGTCTTTCAAAGCTGGCAAAGCTTTGGGTGGTAGCTGCTTGGTGCTCAGAGATGAGGATGAATTGAGTAGATTTTTTTGAGGAGCAAAAAAACGTAGACATGCTTTAGAGACAATTTCTAGTATGAAATGACTGAGGGAACACAAGATTTTGAATAACCAACCCTGACATTTGATCTAATGGCATCACTATGCTTCTAAATGTTAAGTGGGCCTACATAATAGGGTATTTTAAGGAGCATAACAGTATAGCAGCATTTATGATCCGCTCTTTGTTGATAACCTTAATTATCAGCTGTCCCTTCCTATGCTCTGATGGTCCATTTCTGCCTCATGGAGATTGCTGGTGTTTCTGTTGGGTAAAGGGTCTGCTGTGCTAGAAAGCTGGGATAAAAAATAAGCAACTTCGGTGTTAAATATCCAGTGATTAAAACCTTCATAGTGACTTAGGTGTTCTGGTTATCACTGAAAAATATGACATTTTAAAGCATTTTTAAAAAAAAAATTCTGTTAATCTTTTAGAAATAGAGCTTTTCTGTGGGCATGTCTCTTCTTACACAAGCTATGCGTGCATACATTGTTATCTGGCTGGGTTTTGGAAATCAGAAGTGTTGGCTATGATTCTCTTGGATTATATAAGCTTTTAAGTATCAAAAATAGGGTCTGTGTTTTGTAACAGAGCCGCTCTTACTTTACTGTGAGGCGCATGTAAGAAAGTAGGGAAGAGGTGGTGATGGGCTGAGATACTGAAGACACTGTGGGGGGAAGACAAGAAGTGTTAACAAGTTGCAGGAGGTAAAGGAATGCCAGGAAAGGGTCTGAAGAAGGTCAGCAATGCAGTCAGAGTGCCATCAGAGTAGACGGATTTTTGGCAGGAGAATTTTGCCTAGATTGAAATTTGGGAATGAGCTGAGGTGCAGAGAGGCCACAGAGGATGCAGTAAGAGTAATCCACGTGGGGGATAACTGTGGAGTGGGTGAATATGTTAGTGGGAGGGGGGATGTGACAGATATTTCTTAGAAATACTGTAGAAGAAAAGGTAGCATGTCACATGTTGGAATTGTGTGAATAAGCTCTGATGACAAGACTGAATGATCACAAAGGTTGTCTGTTGTGGCACAGATAAGACTGGAAAGGACATTAAGACCTCCCAGATTTTTCCTTCTTTCTGTGATGGCATCAGTCAGTTCTGTGCTTCCAGCAAGGGAAGTGCTTTGCCTTTGACCTTTATTGGTTGCTGTAAATCATCGTGTCTGTCTCCAGGAGCACTGAGTGGGTGCTAGAAACCTTCCTGGATTGAGAGCATCTCCTCTGGGTCAATTCCAGTGCAAAGAGACATTAATGAACTGCAAATCCTGCACACTTTATGTGGATAATCCAGGTCTGCCAGTCAGCTAGTGTGCTTGAAAGTAAAAAAAAAAAATCATTTAGAGTGTAATTGGAGTTGTTCGTTTTGAATGCAAGGAATACATTGTAAGAAGCAGAACAGAAATAGTGAACAGTGATACTGAACGTTTGACTTGCTTTTTCAAGTCTCCTTGGAATGTTGTTGTAAAGGTACACAGTGATTTGGAGCCTCCTTAGGTGCTGTCCTTCCTTCAAGTTCAAGTGGTGACAAAATCTGAAAGGAGAGACTGGGAGAGGAACTGCTGGAAGGGAATTTCTGTTTAGAAGTGCTCTGGCTGACAGAGAAGAAAGGTCCTGGGTCAGCAGTGGTCTGCAGAGAATGATACCCCTAAGAACTGTCTCAGAATTGGAGCTGCTTCATTGCAGTGTTTAAACTCTTTAAAAACTTGTGGAAACATTAGTTGGGAAAGGCCATGACCCATATGCTGAGGACATTGAAAAGATAAAAGGGTCACTGCAATTGTATTTATTGGTTCTTCTTCCTTTCAATTTGAGGCAACTAGTATATTTGTTTCCTTTCCAGTTTATTATTGTTGGAATTCAGTGGTGGTGTTCCAATTTCACTGTTCATCTCTCCCAGAAATCCCAGGAAACACTTTTGTCTGTAACTAGGTTTTTGGTCACCGTGACATGGTTTGAGCAGAAATGGAATTAGATTACATGTATATGAAATACAGTGTTATTGCCACACAGCAATGTTGGTTTGTAGGTTTGGGGTGTGTTAATAGATCGTTGTGTTGGACTGGCAGTGACACTGGAGACTTCAGTCAGCAGCGCTCACCTGGTCCTCTGCTGCCACTTAAGACATTAAGACACTTAAGAGCAGGGGACCACTAAATTACGTGACAAAGAGACATTACTGGCAGATGTGACACAGGGCAGCATGAGACTTGTCCTCCTCAGCTGCACCTAAAAGCTGAGCAAGGTCCTCCAAAATGGCACTGGACCATAGTCTGGATCAAACTGAAGCCAGTGCAGATACTGTGAAAGGAGGAACAAGATGCTCAGAGAGGCTTGGTCAAAGGCACTTGCATTGTCTTGCAGTTGTGTCTTCTATGTGTTGTCTTGTTTTAAGGTGGATGTTCTTGGGCGATATCAGTACCATCAGTACCATCAGTGAATTATCAGTACCATCCAAAAAGAGAGAGAGAGGGATAGATAGAGAGAGAGAGATGGCTTGTTGTCATGACAACAAAAGATGATGAGGTGTTTACTTGAAATTGAGTTCTGCCCAAGGATTCACATCAAGCCGCGTCTGAAGATCAGTGTTTGAAGAACTATTCTTCAGACAGTTCATTCCTCCTTTAAAATATTGGCTGTATCTGTGCAGTTTTACCCCAGGATATATGGAAGACGGCTTTCTGAAAGCTTAACCCAGGACAGAGCACAGGCTTTTATTTCCAAAAGACACGCTTTAGTTCAGGAATGGGGATCCTACCTAGACTACAAATAGCGGCGTATGGAAAAGCCAGCCAGTCAACTGTCTGCTGTTTATATAAAAGGAGTTTGTAGTGAAGAGACTTCCTTTTAAAATGAATCACACAGTAACTCACTTTTATAATCCTTTAATATCTTTTGGCTTCTAAAAGTATTTGAGTTTTAAGAGCATGCTTTGTAGTATTAATTTTGTCTCACTGAGCTTTCTTTTTGTGTATAAATCTGTGCTGGGGCAGAGGAGGTATTATTTATTAATTCCTTGCAAGTGGCTTTTATGCAATGTGTACTGAAAAAGAAGTGTGTATTTGATATTCAAATGGGGCAAATTACTACCCTTCTCTCTGAGTAAATATGCTGTGTTTAAAAAGAAGTAAGTGCTGCATACCATTAGTTACCTGACTGCCCTCTTGTTGTGCTCACCTTTTAGTTAACTTTCAGCTGCTGCTGTTCAAAAAGGTCTTCAGTTAAGCCCATGAAGAAGGTGCATTTGGTTGTGTTCATTTAATATAAACAGGAACTGTTAACACTGTCAAAGAGATACATAAGCTACAGCAGTCAGTGATGTTACTTGAAATTCTTCAATCATAACTTTCATTTTTAATCATGAGATTAAATACATATAATGATAATACATATATAGCACACATTTGTGTTTGTAATACTGTATTTGTGTTTCTCCAAGTACTTGGTTGTTGTTAAGGAACCTAGAGATATTCAGACAGGAGTAGGGAAGAAGTTAATAGAATGCTTAAATAGGATTTGCAGTTCTTATACAACAGGAAAATCTAGCTGAGTCGTTTTTTACATATGTAGTGCTGCTATTTGAAATTTGAAAGTAAAATGGAGAAGTTTCAGTAAGGATTTAACCCATATGAAGGCAAGTTTTTTCCCTGGTTTTTGGTTATAGCACCTAGATCAACTGGGAGTTGTAGTGTTGTAATTTCAATTTAATAAAACCCAACTGATCTCAGAAAGAGCTTAGCACTTTTTGAGGCAGGTCAGGATCTTGAAAAATTGAATCTTTAGCCAGACTTCTACATTTTGTCCCTGAGCTTGTCTTCTAAATATTTTAGTAGTCTCTTATTAAAAACAAGAATGTGTGACTTGTTACTTTGAATCATGCAACATGGGAATTTAATAATTTATTTCAAGTAGAAATAGTGCATCAAAATAGTGTCAAAAGTTCCTTAGGTTAATGGTGTGGGGGACATTGTCAGTGGTGGTCAGGAAAGAAAGTGGAATAAGACCAGAAAAGACATGTTACATGACTGGATTTGTAAGACACTTGTAAACATCAATTGTAAACATATATTAATCATTCATTTTTCTTGCAAGCTTAGAACTTGTGAGCTTGTGCCAGTTTTCTGTACTGCCCTTTTCTGGTGTCATACCTGATGAGCTACTGATAACTCATTTCCTCTGTGAGTAAGACCAACTGCTGTGTTGGTAATCTGCCACTTGTCTAGTGCTGGTGCTCCCAGATGCTCCCTCCTCCACTAATTCCATGTCTGAGCTCTGATTGGAAAGTCTCATTGGAAAGGTTCTGGCATCCCTGTCGAAGGAATGTTGGTTTATGGGATGTGCAGGGAGCTCAGCATTGCTGTGTTTTGTTTTGGGTAGCCTGCAATGCCGTCGATCTGAATTGTCTGAGACATACTGGAGTTGTTTAAACAGGCAGTGGGTAATGGTTGGCTACATGTACATCAATCAGTGTAACCCTGGGGCTCTCAGGGCGTGGGTTTTGCCTGCAGCAATATAGGACATGACAGCAAATAAAGTACTGGGCTACTGCTGCACCACACAGCCTTCTTACAGTGCTCATGTCTCTCCTGTGTCAGACAAGCTGAGAACAGAACGTGGTCAATCCCATCTCCAGTTCTCCCCTGCCTTTAGACAGGGTCAGCAAAGACTAGAACGAGCCAGCCAAGAAGGCAGTGATGAGACAGCAAAGGCAGTGTGGTGTGTTGTGGGCAGGATACCAGGCTGAGGGTGAGAAGGTGGGCTGGGTCTGAGCAGACAGGTCCCCGTACCTTTGGCTGACAGACATGGATGATGCAAAGGGAATTTTACCCCTGTATGCTTTCCCTCGAGTCCCAGGAAACTGAGGGATAGAACATGGGGCTCTGGGAAAATACTGTAACAATGAGTTTGTCTCACTTCTCAAGAAGTCAAATTCAGTGTATGAATTGACAAAGTCTTGCAACTCTGACCTCCTTTCTCGAAGGTTTTCTATGTTATTTCTTGCTCTTGTTACTCTGCATGCATTCCCCTTACTCTATTCTCTGTACCAGAAGCATGAAGTCAGGAGAATAACCTCCCTATTCGCCAGCTGGTGCTAGGCCAACCATCATCTTTCATAGCCCTCTGGAGCCTACCTTGGATCTTATTTACTTGGAAGTAGTCCCATTGATTGTAAATCTGTTATGTGGCAGAAATTCTGGAGTAGGGAGCACCTCTTGTTTCTGGTGATGGTAAGCTTGCAAAGCAGAACAAGATGAAGAAATCTATCTAATATATCAATGTGTGACTTCTGATATGATGTCTATACAAGAGACAAAGATATGTACAAACCAACTGAAAATATTATAGCTGATATGTTGGAGAGTAAGCAAAAGAGGTTTGTTGTTTTGCTTTCTCACTCAGGAGCAGCTGCAGTGATATGCCTGCAGTTTATTTACATGGGCTTCCATTATGTGTAAGAAAGAGTTCAACAGGTCAAGTACTGGAGTGATGATACCTGTACACACTTTGCAGTTAGTGCTGCTCACATGAAATTTTTAATCTTCTTTCAGCAGTACACATGTAAACTGACAGTCATCCAAACATAGAAGAGGTTGCTGATAGTCATAAAAGAAGAGTGAATTTGGTATATTCATTGGATATGAGATGTTTTACTGTCTCTTTTTGCCTTGCAGGAAGAATGCAAACAAATCCTGGCTCGGCAGAAATCCAGTTCCCAGTCTGATTCTCATGACGATGAGATTTCCCCTCCTCCTCCCAACCCAGTGGTAAAAGCCCGGCGCAGGAGAGGGGGGGTCAGTGCAGAAGTGTACACTGAGGAAGATGCTGTTTCTTATGTCAGAAAGGTAATGTGTTACCATCTCTCTGATTCTGAGAGGTACAGGGCAATCCCATGACTCATATTTTGCTCATAATTTGGACTCAGGCTGTAGGACGGTGTCCTCACGCTGGTACATGCAGGGCTTGACCATCTTCTTCACACTTAAATTCTTTTCCTGTCTCCTTGACTAAGTATTTTCCCCATCCATGTGGCTTCAGCATTCTCTGTTCCTTTCTTTTTGAGATGTGCTGCTCATCTGTTGCCCCCTCTAATAGGATCCGTAATTCTAAGCCCATTTTCCTGATAATCACTGATTTCAGCATCTCGTGAGTTTGATCAGAAACTCACACTTTTGGAAAGCAGCTTTTCTATTGCTGCATTTTATGCTTTTTTTTCCCCCCAAAGTCAGTTCCAACTCAAGTTTTTTTTCTAGCCTGTCATTTAGGATTGCTAGATTCAGGCACATGGTTTTCATGTTGATTTGGTACCACCTAACCCCTGGATTTTGGAAATCTGTTGACCGTAATTGGGCAATTTTATATGACCGTTGTCTTTGAAGAAATGCCAATCCCAAATTAGGTAATTTCTTCACTAGGAGCTCTAATTTGAGTTTCTATTTTTTTTTTACTGCCTTTTTCACAAGATATCTTTGATATCTCTTAATAACTCTGCAAAATTTTTTGAAACTGGCTAAAGCTTTGAAAGATTATTAGATGAGAGACATTACAATAGCATATGTCATATTTGTTTAGGGAACTAAGATCAAAATATATTTCATAAGGATGACAGATGCTACTAATGTGCTTTTGTGCATGCCTGGAGTAGCTTTAACTCTAAGAGCTTTTTCTTTATGGGAATACATTTTGTCAGTCACTGTTTTTTGGCATTTTGCCTTTGCAGTCAGATGTGCTTTTGTCATCTGCTTATGATACAAGTTCACTGGCTGCTCTGGGCATTTCTGTCCCAAGAAACAAAGACTTAGGAGAGGCATTCATCCTAAAAACAAGTATAGAGGAGTGTTCTTGTGGCAGTTAAATAATGCTTGTGAGTATATGGTATATTTTGCCAGACTGCTAAGCCGTTAATGCCCTGCACTGTTAAAAAACTTGTGTGATACTTCAAAAACCACTTTCAACCACTTCTCTTTCTGGGCAATTTGCAATAATCCCCCTAAAATCTTAGATGAATAGATCACTTTTATTTCTGCTTATTATGGGTTTTGTCTGACTTTTACGAAAATCAAAGAAAATATTATTTCTCACATCCCTAAGTAATTATTTTTTGTTTCTAACAGAACTTGAAGTTAACTTTGTTTTCTTCATTGTTTGGCTGTGATGCCATTAAGTCAAGACAGTCGCAAGGGTAGGCAAGAACCAGAAGCAGCAATACAGATCATAGTCTATGTGTTTTGTGATTAGGACTGTTAGGATTTTAATTTTCCTAGGTACTGATCTTAAATAATGATGTAACAATAATTTAGGAGATGGTTTCTTGTAAAGCTGAAGCTGCTGCAAGGAATATATAACTACCACTGGCAGGGTTTGTGTTAGTGCTTTTTCTTCTGCCATAAGCAAATTAATCCCATGAATGTGTGTTTGTGACAGAGATTTCCAGAATACAGAAATAAAGGTAGACACTAAAAGGACAAATTATGAAACAAATTTAAAATGGTAAAAAGCAAGGCAGAGGTTGTGTTAGGCTATTGGAAACAGATGGAACTTTAGATAGTCAGGAAGAACCTCTGGCTTGAATTCAGGTGTTGGATAGAAACACATTTGGGTCATAAGCCAATGTGAAGGATCCCTTGAAGGAGTGAGCTTAGAATTAGTAGTGCTAAAGGCAGTGCAGTGAGTTATGTCACTGGAGAGAAAATCAAGAGAGATTCAGCTTTGTGATTTGAGCAAGCACATGGCATGGCTCCATTCTGGGGAGCACAGGGGAAGATCCCTGCAGAGGGTTATTTCATTGCTTCATTCCTGAACTGAAGAAAGCAGTATTTGTCAACGCATCTGGCATAACATAATTAACTAACAGAACACAAATCTTGATCTATAGAGAGTTATCAGCTTGAAGAGAACATTCGGTGGTTACTTGTCGTGTGATGTAAAAAGTGGTCGAGAGATTCATCTCAGCATTTGATTTTGGTCAGATGTCTGGTTACACCTAAAGAATTTCTGTTTTCTGTGTCTCTGCCCCAACAGACCCACAAAACTTTGTGGCTTTCATTGCTGCAAATTTACACTGAGAAAGGCTAGTCTGTGATATTTCAGAATCAGCCAGAAAGGTTGGAGTTGAATGTCTTAGTGATTTGATTATCTACCCTTCTGGCTCATCAGCAGTAAGCTGAACAGCTTGAGTATTCTTAGTAGAGCAATGGTTCAAGACTGCAATTCAACCCAGCATTTATTTGAGAGGGTAAAAGCCAAGAATGAGATACTGGAGAAATGCTTATTTAATATTGAGGAATTTCAACTTGAAAAAAATTAGATTATATTTTGCTCTGATACAAATATGCAGTTTATATATAGACTTCTGTAGACTTAATTTGAGCAGTCTATTGACTACAGCAGTCAATACAAGTGATGTCTGAAGTCAGAGTTTAACTTTAGATCTTCTCAGGGCAGCATTTCCCCGTTAAATATATGTAGATAATTCTTCATAAGAACTGGTTCTACATCAGTTTTGCTCTTTGAGACACTCTTCTTCTGGTTGGATGGTATTATCTTGCCCTGTTCAGGCTGAGGGAAGGAAACTTCATACATATCTGCATATGTAGTAACTTAAGTAAGACAGATATACTATCATAAGGAAAACGTAAGTGAAAGGTAAATGTCCATTATCAAACCTTTATTGTGCAGTAATTGAAACAGGCAAACAGATGTTAATGTTCAGATTGGAGTAAGGTTTATTTAACACTTAAAACTTTTCCTACTCTTCATTCTGTCCTATTATAATGAAACTATTAAGGAAAATCACATTACTAAAGACAATGAACATTTTTAACAGATTGTAACTTTGTTGCAAATTTCTTGTGGCTCTCCTAATCTCAAAGTCTCAGAATGGCAGAGGAAGATGCTTGGCAAATAACAGAGATGCAGTGTTTACTGGTATATTACCACAACGGAAAGCATAACTTTCCAAAATGGAAATACTCATCAATTTCAACTCATATTTTCAGCAGATTGATATACACCAGGACTTTCTTTTCTTGCACTCTTGCATCAGATTAATTTTTTTGAATAGTGTAACTTTCTGTAGATTTCACAGTCTGTGAAGAAATACAACCAGACGTAGTTATCCTTCATTATTTTCTCACAGGTTATTCCAAAGGACTACAAAACTATGACTGCTCTGGCAAAGGCCATCTCCAAGAACGTGCTCTTTGCTCATCTTGATGACAATGAACGAAGGTATGAGGTGCTTTATGATTTAGTCTTATTCTTTTCTAAGGACAAGAAATCAAATTAAATTTTAACTTGGAGATTGAAACTACTCTCGCTGATGAATTTGAGTCATAGTAGGTGTACCCTCAAACACTCTTATGGTATTGTGAGAAGTGGTAAAATCAGAAGCTAAAAAAAGACAAAAACAGGTGCCAGAATGTGTTGAGACATATTTAAAACTGTGCCTGGTGAAGTTTATTCTATATTACTAGAAATTGGCTGAAGCAATCTCAGAAACATTTGTCATTACTTCTGAGAACTCAGGGAAGACAGGTCAAGTGCTGAAAGAGTGGGGAACTAAAAACATAATGTCTGTAAATAGGTAAAAGAGAATTACAGGCAAATTATTTTGTTCTTTGAAAAATTGGAACAAACAAATTATATATAAGCACCTGAAGGAGACCAAGGAGTTCACTAACAACCAATGTGACTTTTAAAAACTTGAAGATGTCTTTCTAGAACCTTGCAGCAAGTTGTGTAGCTGGGGGAGGCACAATGGCACAGCTTGACTTCTGGTAATGTTTTGACACTAATGTGTATCATGGTTTCATAAAAAGTCAAGAGAAGCATTTCTTCAGTGAAACCACCATGGAGTCCATGCAAAACTGCTTGGATTGCCATCCAAGTAGCAGCTATCACTGGTCCATCATTCTAATGGAAAGATATAATCAACTGTGGGAGGCGTTGGTTTGCTTTCCATCATTATTGTCAGTATTGACCTTGGTGGAGCAGAGTGTGAGTGTTTAATTTTTAGATGATTTGAAGATTGGAAGGGCTGCTAAAAAATTTGGAGACAAGTGTAGAATTCAGAATGATGCTGACAGGATGAAGAAATATTCTAATAAAAGCAGGATGGATTGTCACTGAGTCAAGTGCAGAGAAGTATCCTTAGGAAGAACACCTTTATAAGACAGTTGTGCAGTTTTGGTAGCTCCTTGAAACAACTTTGTGGAGCTTGTTGTGACTCATGGTCTGAATAACAGCCACTAATGTCAAGCTGGTTTTTAAATATTAGTGTTTTACTGGGGTAAATAAACAGAACACACAAGACAAGTCTCAGTGTTGGAAAGATTTCAGCTGGAACACAGCGTCCAGTTTGGGCACTGAACTTCAAGACTAAACAGTTGGAGGAAGTTCACGGAGGAGCTGTGGGAATGATCACAGACCTAAACATCACTTCTGAAGGAAGAATGGGATTGGTTGGCCTGCGGAAAAAAAAGTTGGGGCAGAGCGATGCAATAATAACTTTTAATTGTGTGTGAATAATGGCATATGAGGAATAAACTGCTGTGTGGGCCAGAGGGTAAAGAATAATGGATTTAAAGAGCAGTAGAAAAGAGTCAAGTCAGATCCAAGAAGAGGTCTCTGGCTGCTTGGGTAGGTTGTGGACTCTCCACCACTTGAGACTATTAAGAGCAGATCAGACATCAGCAGTATCAGTCCTGCCTTGTAGCAGACAGTGATGCTGGGAGGTTCTTGCCAACCCCACTTTTCTGTGCTTCTGTGGTTAGAAAGGACCAAAACTGTCCATACTGACAGTTTAAGTTCTGGCAGAACATCAGCAGCACAGTCTTTCGGTGGGGCTGCTCAACTATTCACAGTCAAAGCACATTCCAAATGTGCAAATTCTGCTCCCTCTTGAAGATGTTTACACAATTTAATTACTTTTCAATCTTAATGATACCATATTAACATGAAGATTTATGGAGTAATTAGAAGAGGATTAACTTTGCACATTTCTTAGCTTTTTCACCCAAAGCAGAGAGTTCTTGTGCAGAACTGCTATAAATCCTGGTTCTGCTATCAGCATGCTGACGTGACAGGCACTGAAATGTTTGGGTTTAGGTCTGAAAAAGGGGCATTTCAGTTTTTAAAGTAGGCTGAGAAGCAAAAACTGAAGGAAAAGTGCTTTCCCTTGCACTGTCTTGATTGTACATCATGATCATGGTCTTTCCTATACATTCTCTGTGTCCCCTGTACCGCTGTCAGCCAGACTGTCCTATCATGGGTATGTGAGGAGTGAAGGGATGTGCATGCACTCCCATGTTGCATTGTAGACTCTTTTTGCTTCTGCAGTCCTCAAACTGTGGCTTGACCAGGTGAATTCTGCCTCTGCTGTCAAAAGGTGTAGAAATTTCTGAGTTGTGCACTGGAGCACATTCAGCTCTGTACCATCTCCCTGTCCAGGGATGTGTCAAGGGGCCTCATTCAAGCCTCATGACAAGCACAGCAGGCTGTTGCTGACATTGGGAAAAAGTGAAGGGACTCACAGAAGGACGCAGACATTCTGCTCTGCAGGCAGGATTGCAGTGAATGAGTAGTAAGTTATTCTCTTTTTGCATTTCACTGAGCTCACTCGACATCATGCTAGGATTGCCCTTGTCTGGTTGTGTTTGTCAAGCATGGAGAGGTCAGAAGCTGGAGCATACCATGGCCATCACTTCCAGTCTGCATCTTGTTGATGCAGTTCATGATGAAGTTCAGCAAAGCAAGTGGTATATGACTTCATTTGGGTTCTGGGATTGGTGGAAAGCTGGGCGAAGTTATTTTATTTTCTGTGTCAGTGGTGGTGTCAGTGCTTTCTATACTGAAAACAGTCATGTTGTTTCATATACATAATTTCATCTTTCGCCAAAATTTTAGTGTTCAGGTGGGGGAGAGACGAACTAGGAGGGCTTAATTCCTCATTTACAATGGATGACTCTTAATAAATTTTTCCTTCTCTGAAAAGTTATTTATCTTAATCTGCTCTGTGACTGTACTGTTCATGTGAATTGTGTTGCACTTGCTGTGTGGCAGCTGTGAAGCTTCTCATGTCTAACATAAACCCTTATTTATAAAGGCAGAGTGTGCTATATTATCTCTGTGTCAGATATTCCATATGAATGATTGGTTGCATGAGAAGTCATGCTGAAGTTAAGGTAAACAAGTATCGTTTTGCACTGGAATATTTTTCTGCACGTCTTATTTTAGATCACATGTTTTCCCGTGCCATACTTCAAACAGGGTTGCCATCTCTGTCCTGCACATACACACAGAGTCTGGTATAAAATTATGCTGAAAAGTGCAGTAAAAGGAAAACTTTAACTGCAACAGTACTAAAAGCAGCAGAGCTTGTTACCAGCAACTTTTGCCAAACTGTTCAATAGTTGTTAATATTATAAAGAGAAGTGCAGCTCTGGAGAGTGACGTGACAGTCCACTGTTTTCTCGTGGGACTTTTCCACTGACTTCAATCAGATCTTGATTAAACTCTGGAGTAAGGTCCTGGTGTTCTCAAAGCCAGTGGCAAAATGCCCATTATCTGATGTGGGAATGTGCTTTTAACTGTAAAGGAGCCGCTGCTCTCATTTGCATAACCAGGAATGCATAATTTTTTATGCGCACCTGATGTATATTTTACATGGTTCCTCCTTTGCCTAGAGCTGCTCTATTACCTGCTCGCTGCCAGCAAGACCTTAGATTTATGTGGATATATAACATACTCATTATCCAAAACTTTTTTTAATTGATGAGGAATTAGTTGCAAAAAGTTAAAGCAATATTAGGTCTTCACACAATTAATTACTTATTATGTTTTAATAGGCATAGGTGTATTTAATGGTTTGATTTTGATTGTTTATTAAAATACTGCACATAAAACAAAAATATTAGACTACATTAAAACTTTCAGGGAAATACTCACAGGCAGAGTAAGTATTTATAATCTGTAGGAGCAAGAGGGATGTTAAAGAGGTGACAGTTTTCCCAGGCAGAGAGCACCCAGAAGAGTTAGGAATTGCTTGCAGTATGTTCCAAGAATGAACAGTCTCGAGGGAAAATATTTGTGGAGCTGGACCTACAGCCAGGTAAGAGGCGTTCATCTTCTCTTCTGTTCTGGTGAAAAGGGAAATAGCAACAATAACTGGGAAGGGTTTTTGTTATGAACACAAAATTATTTTTTAGAGATAATATTCTTTGCAACAGTTTGTCTTTAATGTCAGTTGAGGGCAGAGGCCATCTTGTTTCTCTTCTCTTCATTGCACTTGTGATCCAAGAAGTCCCATCAAAAAAATAGTGTCGATTCTGAAGAATGTTAAGTGTTTGCATAAACTTTCCCCCTTCTGGTCTGTGACATCTGAGAGTTTTGCATGTGGGAGAGTCCTGCCGGGTGTGGAACCTCCGCCCTCACTGCTGCTCTGGCTCAGGTCAGGCAGGGAAGGATTTCTGTCTGTGCAAAGATAGAATTACAACCATAACTTGGCAGCATTTTATTTCCTCTCCCACTCTTGGATATCCAGCAGATTAACGATCTCTGAAGGCCTCCTAGTTGTGAAATGGTGTAGAAAGTCAAAATTGGTGACAAGGGACCAGTGGGATTGACCTAATCTCTTCTAACCTGGCAGTGTAGTTACTGAGATTCTTTATTTTTCAGCATGTAATGCTGGGATACGAGTACGTGCACTTGGCTCTGCCATGATGTTGAATACTCAAGGGGAATCAAAAGGAAGAAATTGTTCATTTTCCTTCTGTGGATAAAAATTAAAAGTCTTTTTTCATGATTTCATTGACAGGATGTTCTGTCTTTACTGGTCAGGGACAGCCAGTGAGAGGGGCACAGTGAGGAAGTTCAGAGGTGACCCACTTGTGGGAGTGGAAGTTGGAAGCAAAGCTGATGACTGTCAAGGAGGAGAAGGAAATGCACATGAAACATAAGCAGAGGGGGAGAGAGCAGGACTGAGAGCAGCAGGAGTGAGTGTCTCTCCTGCTTTCCAGGATTCACCAGTGCCTGTCTGCTCTGCTGAGTCATGAGCCACATCTTTCAGGCCCTATTCAGAAACTTGGTGACCTCCTGACCACATAAAGAGGTGGAAAGATGGAACAGTCATCATACGTGTATGTAAATGTTATGTAAAACTCATTCACCAAAGAGTAAAGAGAGTAGATAAATATTTACCAAATGTCATCTTTTTTAGAAGCATTTACATATTACTAATGTGCAGGCATCTGTAAGGCCTGCAACACTTTCAGAATACTTTTGTGTATTACTTGGATTAATAAAAATTGGTTTCTGTGAAGAGCATAACGGTGTGAAACTGCTTTGGAAACAAGGGACAGGAAATTGCATTTAATGCTTTTATTAAAATGTTGAGCTTTTACAAAGGCACAACAAAAGCAACAACAAATGAATTTAAGAGTATAAAAACCTGATGAATTTATTGCAGCAGCACTCAGTGTTGCATTTATTCTTATGTGCTGCAATTCAGGCAGTTTTATCTGGGTCAGTAATGACTTGATTGTTGGGGTTTTTTTTCAGTACAGGCATAATTTATTATGAGAAAAGTGGTTTTCCATAGCTAACATATGAATTTTAGTTGTTGTCCTGTTGATCTCATGTTAAAATCTTCTTGAAACTTCTGGTGATTAGCAAATTTCAAGGACATTATTATGCTATAAGCTTTATTCACTTCTGCATAATACCGTGTTTTATTAAAGCACTGGCTGCAGGCCAGCTGGAAAGCCTCATACATGTGGAAGAAACCTAAGACGGCACCATTCAGGAGCAAGATATTTTAGAAACAGAATGCCACAGCTATGACATATTCATTACACATCCTGTGTTTTCCTTGCATTTGTAACTTAACTCTTTTGTTAAAAAACAAACACAGATTTAGCTTCTGCCTGTGCTTCATATATGCCTAAAATGTGCAGAACAGTGCAAGAAAAATTCCCTTCCCATGATACTGCATTAGTATTTCTATATCTCTGGGAGTCCATGTTGGGCTAAAAACACATGGCTGTTAAGGGAGGATATTTACTCTGCCTGTTGTAGGTGTCTAAGTTAGCTGGTGCTCAAAATGTCCTAGTTAGAAAACTCGGGGTATGATTTCACCATTGTTTAAGCAAAATTCTGAACTGGTACCAAAAGACGGAGTAACACAGCGAGTGCATCTTCCTTTTGCTGTCGTGGCCAGGTGAGCCAGAGCAGCTCTCTGAAAAGTGATCCTCCCCTAGAGGGTTAGTTTTCAGTCAGAACAGGACCTTCCTCCCACCCTGTGCTGGTTGCAGAAATCCTTTGGTTCATGGGAGGAAGGAGTGGGCAGGGCAGGACCTTCTCTTTTTGCAGCAGCAGGGGCCAAAATCAAGCTAATTGATGGCAAAACTATACCTTAATTCCATTACTAGTCAATGGACAAAGTCAGAGGATGGAAATAGATGGTGTGGATGCCTCAATAAAGAGCTGTTGTGCCTTGCCAAGAATGCCCAAGATGTTGAGCTAAGGCATTCAGAAGATAGGAGATGAAATAATAAGGGGTGAGACAGAAATTGCACAGCGAGATGTGGCAGAGTGGGGGGGCAAAGGGCTTTGTGGGTCTATAACATGCCTTCCTTGGGTCATATCAGGAATTTTTGTGACCAGAATTGGGCAGTTTTCTTCCTCTGCCTTTTAGGGAGTAGCAAAAGAGAAAAGAGATGCAGCATCATCCCAGTTCATGCTGTGCAGGTACATCCTGTGAAGGTTTGTAAAGGTGTGAATGTCCCACCTGTTCTGGAACTCCAGGAGATGGTCAGCAGTCAGTATTAGCCTGAGGGCTGAGGAGGTGTGAATATACAATTTATATGCACATGTAACAGGTTTGGTACCAAAGAGACTGGTGCAAAACCTCTCACAGTGTAGGAGATTTTTTTCTGATCATCGGCTGTGTTTAATGATTAGCTTGTCCTGTGAATTATAAGCAACCAAAAAGAGGAAACTCAAATCAACCAAGGCACACTAAACAAAGCCTTTCTTCTTTGGCTAACACCAAGGTATTTTCCAGGTAAATTGCCTGGCAATCCAGATTTTCTTTGTGCCTTTATTCCTTGTTTATGTCCTTCATTCCTCATGGCATTTGAAAGCTCATGTGTAACTGTGAGTTGTTCCATCGACTTGCTGTGGATTTCAAAGGAACTATTCATGTATTTAAATGGAAGCACATTCAGTCCTGCTGGATTGGAGCTTGCCAAGGAGGAATACTACTTAAACTAGAAAAAGTTATGGATTTTGGAGACGAGAATCATCTGGCAGCAGAGATGGAAACGAAACCAGGTAGAATTGCCCAGCCGCCTGGAAAATAAATGATCCAATTCTCGGTTGAAGGATTAGCTATGAATTTAGCCCTGACTTTATTTTCCAGTACATCCATCTCATTTATCCAAGAATTATTGTCTTTAATTACCATTGTGGTGCCTGCAGGCAGAAGTCTTTAAATTAGTTATGTGAAGTTCTGCTCTCAGCAGTCATCAGGAGATTGTATCTGCTTTGGTATCAATCCCCTTACAACAGCCTGACAGCATCAGACTCTGTCCTAGGGGGTGTACATTTTGTGATGTCAGGATTTGGCCTGGTAGGTAGGTTAGTCTCTTAAACAAAACTAAAAGCACAGAGATTTGGTATTTATGGATATTTTTATTTTGAGAAACAAGCAGTGTCAGTTCATAGCTTTGTAGAGTTTGTGATTCACCCTCAGTGTTTTGTTAGACAGTTTATGTTCTTCATCACAAATACTGGCGGCGCCATGCCTAATGGTGGTTATTTTTAATTCTGCACAAAGCGCTGGTTTACATATGGGCACTATGTCACCCATTCTGGAAAGTAGAGTTAAAGCAGAGAAATTATTGACATAAATCCTTTTGAGATGTAGAAAAAATAGCCTGAGGCAAATACTACTCATGCATTCTCATGAAAAAATCTTGAGTCTAAACTTATCTCTCTCTCTATAAAATAGAAAAATTATGACTACTGCTGAAATTAACAGGCCTTGTAAAATGTTTCTACCACTGCAGTATACATGGTCGTGCCTTTGTGTGCTTCCTTACACAACAATTCGCTGGCAGTTGTTCTGAAAATACATTACTCAATGCTAAGGCTTTCCAGAATTAAACACAAAGGTTGAATAAAAGAACATCCACTCTTCTTAGCAAGTCTTTGTCTTCTGCATCAGAGCAGCTGGAAGCAGTAATTTGTCTTTGTGCATGGACGAACAAGGGTTTACTTCAACTAAAGCGCTTTAAAATGCTGCTTCCTTTCTTTTTCCCCCCAGAAGAGTTGTAGGTAACCTGTCAGCAGTTACTCCTACTCTCGTAAGTCTTCATTAGGTGACTGATTCTTCAACCTTGCATGGCTTTGAAAGCCTACGTGTCTTCAAGTGTGGGTATTACCGGTACTGGTACTGGAGGATCAACTGTATGATTAAGTTGCTTAGTTATGCATTCAGAAGAGGATGTTCAAAGAGCTGAAAGGAACTAGATATTCATGTTGATTGATATACAGTGGGAAGTGAATGTTTAACTCCTGTAAGGTTCTCTGGATAATCCCCATCTTATGTTCTGAATGGTTAGGCCTGTGTGTTTCCATTATGAGATGACATCTGCTTAGTAACACCGTGTTTGGGAAGACAGAAAGGAACTGGCCTACAGACAAAAAATATTCTATAATTCTATGAGATTTAGTGGTGGGTTTTTTTTTAAATAAAGAGGATTCAGCTCAACAACCAGATGAAATTTCTCTGTCATTCCAGTGCACTTAATGGAAATACCAAGTGTAAGTTATTTGACTGTTAGGCTGCTAACTCTCTTTTAATGAAAAAGAACCTGACAAACCCAAACAGTGATTTAGTTCTTGTTTTACAAGTTCCTCACTAAAGACTTTGACCTGAAGTACATCGCATCTTGTGAGGTAACAGCTGGTCTATCATTGTCTTCGGAAAAAAGTAACAGTTGCTAAGATTTCAAGAAACAAAGATGGTCTTTGAATCAACTGGAACAGCTGTAAGAGACTGACACACCATGCACTGTCAGCTGCTAAATTCAGAGATTCAGACTGCTCGAAATGGGATACTTTAACCCTTTGGCACCACCAGATTCCTTTTCTCTCTCTTGTCTTTTTTAGAAAAGGCTGAAAAAGAAATTGGGTTTTCAATTTGCCTTTTGCTTGCAGAAACTACCAAAAAACCACTCCAAACCCAAAACACCCACAAAACCAAAATGGCAAACTATCACTTTCTTTGTAGGGATTTTATTTTTTATATTTATTCAACTTCTGATTTATAAGACATCCAAAGACAGGCTTGTTGACAGCTGAAATTTGCATTTGAAAAGTATAATGTGCTTCTCTGTGTGGTGCATTTTAAAAAAAAATAATAGTGCATCTCAAAAAACCAGCATCAGATGCTATTTTAAGGCACTCAGCATCTTCCCAGTTTTTTATATGGAGACTGTATTTAGTTTAACAAAACAGAATGAAGGTGAAATTATCATATCTAATAGAGAAAGGTAAGTGATAGCAACGGTCTCTTTAACAAGCAGAGGCATGTGAGATCCAAAACCTGGTGGCTGAAGTTGGGCACATTCAGCCTGGAAAAGTTTAGTTTTCCTTTGTAGAGTAATCAGGGAACTGATCCATGATTTAAATTAGCATGGGATGTGGCAGATTTTTCCATTGCTTGAAACCTTCAGATCAAACTTGGCTCTCTGCTGTTGCTGGTTCTTGCTGTACTTTCTGAAGTGCTCCAGAATATTGTGGGCTTTTTTTCAAAGATGGCAAAATGTGATGACATGAAAATTTATTTCACTTAATGAAGAATCAGCAGCCATTTCTTGTGAACAAAACACTTGTATGGCTTTGGTACGCCTGAAAGCCAAGCTTGTACAGCTTGGAGCCTGGCTGATTTTTGGATGCCTGGAATAGGCACAAACTGGGACTTGTGCTAAACTATTGTTTTAGTTCAGCTACAGAGGATGGGGTATTACTTAGGAGCCTCTGAGGTGTTTTAGCCTGTTAGGTGGTACCAGGAAAGCTGTGCACAGTGTGGCTGATGTTGCTGCTGATGGAGAGGGTGGAGCAGCCAGTGAGTGGTCCCTGAGCCCTGTGCTCTGCTCTGTGAGCAGCAGTGCTCACTGATGAGGAGACTGGTGTCTCAGCACTGAACACTCTTTTCTTGCTCAAAGAGCTGTGCTGGCTCAAGCTTGTTCCTGGATGATTTACTTCAGTATTTCCAAGCAGTGCATTGTGATGGCTTCTTATAAAAACCCCTGATCCTGCACCATCTGAGTAACTGCAAGACTGGCAATTTTGACTGTTGGCAGAGTCAAGTTTAGTTTATTCTTCTGTTTGTGGATCTGACATATTTATGAAAAAATATAGATTTTTACTATGATCCCAGAGGATTTGAGTGTTATTTGCTCATGTGAATCAATGTCCTGGAGTGAAAGCTGAGACATGAATTCAGTAACTTTTCAGATGTGATAATTGAGGTAAACAGAATAAACTGCTCAGTCTAGAGCTTTAGTTCTCATTAATAGGAAGGCACTTTACTGTCCTAGTTATATTTATAATTAATATAAATAGGTCCACATAAAGGCTACACCTCCTGACATCCCTCTTTGCAGTTGCGATGAAAGACCAAGTCTGCAGTTGTTAAGCCAAATTCCAGCTCTTTTTTCCACATCTTTGTATTTTTCATCTGTGTGATAGTCTGAGAAATCTATTTGTCCTGAAAAGTCAGGGATAAACAAGAGAAACAAAACAACAGATTTACATATATTCTGAATTTAATCAGATGGTCTTATTCTGTGTTGAAAAGATTTGTAAGGAGACTTTGCTGCTACCTTTGAGTTGCATACTCTTCTTTTCCCTAGCAGAGGCACATCATTATCTTATGAGGTGAATGGGAATTACTTTTCAGCATCCAGAAATAGACTTTGGCCTTTTGACATCTTAATAATTCCCAGAACAGCCAACTGAACCTTCACCATGATACACTGGATTTGCCATATTAAAATATTGTAGCGGTGCCCTGATTTCAAATCCTGACAGTTTCATCACTGCAGTTGACCCATGTTCCTCATACAGCTGCTTTCTGCAATGTGGTTACAACATCCATGCAGATTTTCCTTTGCTTTTAGAAATTTGGTTTAAAATAATGAAAAGCTGTGTTTCATCCAAGTTTACCTACTGTTATTTTAACGGTATGTCATGTATCCTGTTTCTTCTCTTATTTATTAAATCCTGTGCTTTGACTAGAACTTATTTCCAAGAATATTACATTATTGTTCTATTATTAGAGCCCAAGATTTGATTCCTTGACAGGTTGACAAGAGCTCTGCAACACTTTGCAGGAACAGCCCTTCCTAATCAAAACTATCCTCAGCAGCGTCAGTTGGTTTACCCTGGTACTAAAATATAGTTAAAATAAAGCTGCTCAGTTGCTGGTGCAGCGTGTTGTGGCATCTGGGACTTAATGCTCTCCTTTTCATAGTCACCCCACCCCCTCATCCTGACAGTGTCTTCAGAGCAGCAGCTACCAACACACGTCTTTTCAATGCCTGGTCCCTTACATACACATCCTAATTGAGTTCTTCATAAATTCCAACATCTATCAAGTTTCTTGGCCATCGTACAACATATTAATGTAGGCTCATGGTCATCTGTCCTGCCATTTCTTGGAAATAAGTAAATTGCCTTCAAACTAATTTGGTGCACCTTGGGATCTTCCTTATGTTGCAGGAGGTTTTTCCACAGTCTTCGGAGTGTTTTCATTTACTGTGCTCTTAGACTTCCTCTTCGGGTTTAGGTTTAGGATTTTAACCAAATTCAGCACTCAAGATCACTTTAACATGCTTGATGTAGGCTCTTTTTAATTACCTGGGTTATATATCATTATGTCAGAAAATTTACATTTCTTTTGCAACAACATGCTATGAAAACAAGTGCCATATGAATATGGTTATTGTAAATGTGAACGGTGTGCTTTTAGAATAGTTTGTTTTCAAAGGATACTTTTATGGAAAACAAGGTTAAATTATGTGGGAACAACATTCTCCAAACAGCCCTAATATGTAGTTCCTTTCTTCCTTCCAAGACTTAGTTTTATAAATCAGATTAGAGCATCAGAGATAGAGGGAAGAAAAGAAAATACAGAGAGATACGGACTCCAGAACCCTGTTCTTAAAACCCAGGGGTGAGATGACGAACAATTCATGCAAAGGTTACACAGAGCTTAGTTTCTCCACATCTCTTGTTCACCTCTTTTGTTTTGTTGCTTTGTTCCAGTGCCGTAGTGACACCCTCTGGCAGTGGCAGGATAGTTTCATTGCCATTAGGGAGCTCTTCAGATCTGTGAACAATTATGGGACTGGCATTGGCATGTCGTGCCCTTCCTCCCCTCGGTGCTGGTTCGGCTCAAGATTAAAATTCACAATATACGAAGTTAAATTTTATGTTGTGCATGAACATGATGGATAATTGACACAAATTAAAATACCATGTAATAAATAGCATTGGACAGCTTTTCTTCTGTTGAACAGCTTGAAAAATCTCACTTTGTACTGAAATTGATTTGTTTGCATCAACTCTAAAGCACACCTTTCTCTTCTGGAGTGCAGGCTCTGAGCTAAGCCTTGCTGATGCTCTGGCTGTGGTGTGGCTCACACCAGAACAGAGGTGACTCACTGATCCCTTTTATATATCTCTTTTAAAGATGGAAAAGCTACTTGGAGTTGTCTGTTCACTGTTAATTTTGTATTGTGCTGTCTTACACTATGGGTCACAAAACACAAACTTCTTGCAGCTGACATTTTTCCAGGCAGCATAAAGAGGAAAACCAGGGAGGCAGTTGGAGCAGCAAAATGGGGTGGCTGGGACTTGGAGAAAGGCCTAAGTTAGGCCTTAATGTTGCCTAAGTTCTATTAAAATCATGGTGTAGGAGAATACTTAATGTGTTTTGTAGTATCTAGGTCTATGCCTCCTTTTGCTAAGCGACTTAGTGCATGGCTGCAGTGCAAGGTGGTTGTACTGACCTGCATAAATGGGTGAGTTGAGCAAAGCCACTATCTGGCTTGGCAGCACAAGGATTTGTGCCAGGTACCTCACTGGGTTTCTCAGCAGCCTGAATAACCCCAGACCCAGATGTTTGTGCTGCTGAACTCAAGTGAAGTTGAAGACTTGTTAGAGAAACCTCCATGGGCAGTGGAGGTTCTGAGATGAAAACCTTATGTCCTGTTGATTGCTCTATCTTGTAAGGACTTTTATGGACCTGCTTGGAATGAGCCCTCCCCATTCTCATAACAGCAACTGAGCTGTCCTGGACTCATTCTGGGGACTCTTAAGTTTGGATTCAGGGACTTCTCAGCATCATGATGAAATACAAAGGTCTGGCTCATCTTCTGAAAGCAGCCGTGGTTGTATCTGCCACCTGGGGTCACTGTGATCAAGGTTATTAAAAAGGAGAGGTATGAAGTAACAAAGAAAATATAAGCAGTAAAAAACATACTTTCCAACCCTAACCCCTGGAGGCTAAAATTGAGATTGCCACAAGTATACAAATTGCTTGAAATTTTTATTGTGTGTGAAGAGATGAAACCCTATGCTTTCAGTGTGTAAACAGAAATCTGCTTTAACAGGGCAGGGATTTGTATAAAGCAAGACATGAACTGCCACAAGAAAAGCATTCTCTCTTGTAGACATTTCTTAGTGCATTCTGTCTTAGCTTTTCTACCTGTTGGTTCCTATAGAGTGTTACTTTGAAGATCCTTTTAGCAGTGTAGTTTTGTGGCTGCAAAATCTTTGGTGTCCTCTTGTTTAACGCTGGAATTGCTGCACATACCTCAGTGGCCATTCATATTATTTACAAGTGTGAGATTATGGGTGAGTCTAATAGATATGTTGAACCTACACCCATTTTACAGAATTTCTTAAGTGTGCTATTAATTAAACTATTGTCTCAGCTAACCCCACATGATATATTTTATACCAGCAGTACTTGTTAAAAGCACTTTAGCTGAATTTTCTAGCTGGCTAGGCTTAAAGTTGTCAAAATATGTATTTATGTTAAAACTCTTCAGAATACTGTGTGGATGTAAAACTTTCTGGAGGTGCTGCGTTGTGAGAGAGAAAAGGCACTTTGTGCACTGGGAAAAGAGCAGCTCCAGAGGATGCAAATGCTACTTCAAACCCCATTTATTGTCAGAGCAGCATTGCAGTGTGTGAGCTGCTTGGAAGCTGGACATCCCTGATGCTCTTTGAGAGCTGTCTCGAGTGGCAGCTCAAAAAATCGCTGCCTCATGGTCTGAAAGTCAAAGCTAAAGCCGTAGGACATAGAAACCCGTTTTCCGCTCTCTTCTGTTCACAATCTTTTTATAAAGACCTGTTGGTACCCAGAGAACAGACTGCTACTGTTGTATTGCTTAAACTTCTAGATAGTGGGATTGTTCAATATTTTGAACCTTTTTTGTTGTTACTAATTGAAAATTACGTGTCTCATGGAATCATAGAATGGTTTAGATTGGAAGGGACCTTGAATGCCATTTCATTCCAACCTCCTGCCATGGGCAGGGATACCTTTTACTATCCCAGGTTGCTCCAAACCCCATCCAACCTATTTTTAAACACCTCCAGGGATGGGGCAGCCACAGCTTCTCTGGGCAACTTGTTCCAGTGCCTCAAAAACCTTGTAGGGAAGAATTTATCTATAATTCTGTATAATTTCCTTACAATATATGTACATAATTTCTTTAATGCTCTTGTTGACATAGCTGTGCATTTGATTAGATAAGAAATACTTCAGTTACAGGTATAGCTGAAGGAGAACAGGAAGGAAAAAACAGTAGTAATGCAGATAGAGGTGTTTCTTCATAGCTCTTTGCAAGTGGAAAACATCCATTCCTTGCACAAGTGAAGAGTTACAGGGTCAGAATTGCCTTACTCCTGTGCCTTTTCAAATGAACTTTGCACCACTGGTACCACCTCTAAATAAAGTTATTTAGCATCTTTTGTAATTACATGATCTTTAAAGCATCTCTCAGGACCACATTTTATTCCTATTGTAGTCATTGTTCTTTGGAGTAATTAATTACATATATCATCACAAGGTCAGAATCAGAACATTATGTTTGCATCTCTTATAGTGAGATAGCTCCTCGTACAGCCCATCATGCTGCTGTACACATAATTAGTGCTATATGAAGAATATAAATTAACATGTTAGTTTTGATGGGAATGTTGATGAGGTTGGAGAGGCGTCATTAATATGCTCAATAGTGCAAAATAATACTTCTGATTTTAGCTTCCTTTGCTTTTCCTTTCAACTAGTTAAGCTAAAAATATGGCACAGCTGCTTTCCTTTTACACATGTGAAAATGCGTGGAATGTGAAGCAAGAGAGAGAATTGCACCCTTTGGGTGAGAAAACGTGAGGTTCAGAGCTGAGACACCAGTCTCTGCTGCATCAGGGGAACAGGGCTAAAGGAGGGTTCAGGGGTCCCACTTGTTGCTGCAGGGATGGAAAGGCTGTTCTTTCTGACCCTGGGCGACTGTGGTGCACACAGCAGGGTGGGGGCTGTTGCTGGCTGATTAGCTTCAAGGTAAATTGCTGACTCTACTCGGAGATGCTGCTGCACTTCTTCTTTCTCCAAGGTCTATGGAATTGAACTTCAATCCCTCTAAGGCACATGGTTTAGTCCTCAATCAACTGCTGCTAATGGATCAGGTAGAAGATTTAGGCAGAAGTAGAAGACCTTTATGCATGTAAATAAATACTTACTAATGACATCTAACTGTGTTGAGTCTTAGAACAATGGAGAACCCAGCCACAGGTTCTCATCTGGAGTTCCAAAGATAGAAGCTCTATGCAGAAGACCAGTAGAAAGGATGAATGGCAGAGGAAAGCAAATGATGGGAAGCTTTGTGAAGTATATTTATTTTAATAATAGTGGATTCTTAAAAGGTGCTTTTTGCCTGTTGTGCACTGGGCTTTTTATTAAGAAGAGTAAGTAACCATTAGCCATGTTGAGTACTTTTTGGATATCCTTTGCTATTGCGGTTGATGAATAAAATTACAAAACAAGTGTCTGATCCTGAAAGTGGATCTCTGCAAATAAGCTCTTATGAGCTTCAGGAGCTCAGTGGACATCAGTGAGATCTGTTACAGGAAAGAGGATTAATCGATATTAAACTGGCAGCGGAAGTAAAGGAGCTGTCAACTGGGAGCAAAACAACAGAAAATATTGGTAGGAGGGAATTAAATTGTGCTCTTCTCTGAAAATAACTCAATCAGAAAGTCACTGATTAGTTTTCACAAATTCTGGGAGTGGTGTAAACTTGGCTGCCTTTCATAAAGTAGAGTATATTTCTAATGTGATTGAATTAATGTTTTCTCATTACTGGAGTCTGATTTTCTTTCCCTTGTTTTTGTTGATTTAATATGTAGGAGTATCATATTGCGTCAATGCAACATTGCTTAGATTGCAAGTGCATGACTTTAAACCCAGTACATTTTCCTAACTGTCCTCTTTGAAAATTTCTTTTTTTTCTTTTAGTGTTTTTTAGTTCTTTGCTCCCAGATTCAGCCTCTTCATAGTGACCCAGCTTTCCAGTCACAGAGGCATGAAAAATCAGCATAATTAAAAGCCACATATTAAAGTAACTTTATAACAGTTTTCCTTTCTGAATTGCAAATGAGAGATAAAACTCACCCATGTTTGCTGTGTACATTTCTTGCCCTTGGAGACTTGGTGCTGGTAGGATATTGCAGTTATTTTTATTGAAAACTCAGAGTTTAACTCAGATGATGATTTTAGCTCCTGACTTACGATACTGATTGTAATTTCTGGTCAACTTGGATTCTCGTCCTGTCTCTATTCCCATGGAATTCACAGTGATGCCACCCTGCCTTTCTTTTTTAAATCCATCGGGTTTACATTCTGGTAATTTTCCACACTTTTCTTCTCTTCCCAGCCCTCATCCTGCTGCCTCAGAGCTCTCTTCCACTTCGCAATTTCTGATTTATTTCTGGCATTTGTTCAACTAAAGAAAAAAAAATAATTCTAGCCTATTAGTCTTGAAAGGAAATATAAATTCCATTTTTATCAACATTTGTCAATTAAAATCTGATGTTGCAAAGCCTGTTTATAAATAACTTGACTATTCCTAATTTATGTTGATAATACCTTATACCACTCCTTCCATATATATATAACACTTTCATGTGGCAGATGAGGAGACGTTTCTGTGAGACTATATAAGTTTACAAGTACAGAAATAAAATCCATTGACTACACCCCAGTGTCACACTCGCTGTGTGTACGTTCACACTTACATACGTGTGCATATAAGTAGTTTTGAAAGATGAACTTGTATATGATTATCTGATAAGATATAAAACTGTAGCCTGAAATCTGGGCTGATCTCTTGAGTTTTGGTTCAGGGCCAGATTCTGGAAATTTATTTGAGTTCTGATTCAGGCAAAATCCCCTGAATATGTTTTTCTGGCAATATTTTTGAGAACAGCTGATCTTTTCACATATTTTCCATTTGGGTTAGAAATCTTCAGAGAGTAACCAAGATGCCACTGAAATACTGCTGTTTGCTGCTCACTGGAAGGAAAATGCAGCCCATAGACATGAAGCCATAATTTTGGCATTTTTCTCTGGTGTATTTCAAGGCTCTAGATGATAGATAATGACATTAAGGAGAGTGAGTTGAAGTTAATTGCAAAGCATTACTTATTAGGTTTGAAAGAGATATAATCACAGGGCATTCTAATTCCTTAAGACACTGATTAATATAACAGCCACAGAGAAAAAACTGGCAGGGAATACGTTTCTAGGGAGTTTGCAGGATTGCTGGTTTATGCATTTTCTTTTACAGCCTACACAGTTGGAGATAATTCAGAATCTTACTGTTTAAGAGTAAGCCAAGTATCTAAAATCTTGTGACCATATTTAGGGATGGATGAAATGTTTTGGTTAAAATAGCTCACACTCCCCTACACATGCCTGTATTTCTATCCGGCCTTCAGGCCGGTGAAAGGAAGAAACAGGACACCTCAGAGATTTCCTCTGCCTTTCTTGTGATCCGCCAGCTGGGTGTTAATGATCTCACACTGCTTATTCCAGTACCCAAACATCTGCCTTCCCTCTGGACTTGGTTGAATCACCCAGTGCCTTTACCAGTCGCTGTGTTCATCCGCTGCTCTGTTTTGGTTTAATCATCCCATTAGTTGAAGCTGAAGAAACACTTTGTGGCATGTGGCACTGGTTTGTTCTGCATCTCATCCAGCATGATGCCAGGCTATGCCAAGTAGGGTTGTCTCCTTGCAAGGGTGGAAGAATAGGGGGAAATTTCAGAAGTCACAGGAATGATAGCATTATTTGGGGCTTACACCTTTTTTTCTTGTTGACCCACTGGTACTGACCTTTCCCAATTACTGTCATCCCCTGTCAGTCAGGCATGTTTGTCTGGATAAAGGCTGTCTCCATCTCTGGTGGGAATGTGCAAAATATGGAGAGGACTAAAGCAGTGTAAAAATAACATTTATTAGCAGATAAAGGCTGAAGAAGGATGTTTGGGGGAACTGTGAGAAAGGCAGTCCCAAGCTACATGTGTAATAATAAAATTCTTACCATAGTCTCACAGTCTGCTCCCAGTCTGTACCAGGACATGCAACAGTACCCAGGGCTGTGCCAAAGCCTGAACTCCACACAGCTCCTGGTAGTCGGCTGTTCTGCACAGCACATGCAGATAGATGGATTCTCCAGCTCTGGCTGGAACCTAGAGGATGCACAAAAAACCCTCTGAAAGCAGGCAAAATCGAGCAGGCTTCAGCTATACAGGAGGTGGATTCTGAAAGCTACCAGTGGCAGAATGGGAAGATTGTTTTTGGAGAACAAGATGTCTCATTCCTGACCCCGTCACCTTCCGTGCGAGCCGGGGGGGAGCACTGATGCCAATCCAATAGGCATGCTCAGCAGATGTCCAAGGCTCTGGTTTATATCCAGTGATACTAAAGGTTGTTTATAAAGGCAAGACGTTATTGTTTTGAGTGTTTGGCACTGCCTCTCATCTTTTAAAAAGTTGAGAGGAACAAATCTGATGAGGTTTCCAGCTATTTTGCCTTGGCTGTCAGAAATCAGTGTGTCTTCTCTGACAGTGATCCTGCACTTGTTTTAGTCTTTGTAACCCTGCTAGGAAACATCTTTTTGCTTGTCCTTGGAAATACAATCTGAAAAGGATTCTCTTGAGTTCAGACATCTAATGCGTATTGTAGAAAATCACGTCATATGATCCCTCAGATAATCTAAATGAAGATGTTTTTGTTTTCTCCAGTTTATTGGGCTACAGTTGTTGGAAAGCTGCTCCACAACACTACTGTTCCCATGGCAAGAGAGCATCTCCCTGCCAGGCTAAACATTTATATGTGTTGATTTTTCATGGCCTCATTATCCATTAGTTAAAGTAACTGTTTTTTGACTCAGTTGTTTACCCTTACCCTTGCCTCTCATCTTTATGTACTTATAAGTTAAAATGATATCTGTTCTTTATTTATTTTACTGTTGTAAACAATTCAAACTCTTTTCTTCTTTTATAGAAGATAGGCTCTCCATTGCCCTTATCACCCCAGACTACTTTTTTCTGCATCTTTTTTGAATCAAATGTGTCTTGCTTCCTTGTTTCTTGGTTGATTAGAATTGTGCAGAGCACTGAAGCGAGATCATTTACGGAAGTGTTTTTTTACACTGGCATTAACACTTGCTTGCTCACTTGAAAGAGACCCAGTTTAAACTGATTTAGGGTGGTTTTGCCTTTTTCCAGCCTAAGGTAAAAAGAGTGGCTTACAGTTATCCAGTGGTTTAATAAACTTGGATTAAAGTAGAAATTGTTGCTGTAACTTCAACGTGCATGACCTTTCATGTGAGATTACTGAAATTCAATTCAACTTCAGTTCTTCAGTCATCAGAAGCATCCTCTGTGCAATCCCTCCGAACACAGCATCTCCACTTCTTTGGACTGGGCCTTGAAATATTCTCAATAAAACTACCTCTGGGCTTGTTCATCCACTTCCAATATAAATCGATAGTTATTAATCTACCTTAAATTATTGCGTTAAACGCATTATGGTTTATCTTCCTAATCCACTTTCCCACTTTAACCAGCAGTTTACCTCATAGCACTGAACCTGCTTGCTTGAAGTATAGATTGGTTTATCTTGTCTAGAATATCAGTTATCAAATAGACGGACAATGCAGATATTTCCATGTGTCTCATTTTCCAGTTACCTCTCTGACTTTCATTATTCTTGACTTAAAAATTTGTTTTCAAGCCTTGCATTACCGAGGTTGGACCAATGGTAAGTCTATAGCTGCCCAAGTTATCTTGGGATGACATCAATCCATAGACATCAAAGATGATGAACAACGTGATCTTTAGCTCAGTCTTTTCTGGGTTCATTAATAAAAGGTCAGATATCCATGCTGCAGTCCTGATTTCCCCTCAGGAAAAAAAAAATCCCTTTCTAAGCATTTTACAGTAAGAATTTCAGATTGTGGGATGTCTGGCAAATATAATTTTCAATTGCATGAAAGTTAGCAACTAGGCTGTCTTCCCCTCAAAATGCTGGTGAAGTAGACGGTATTTTTAGAAATTTATTTTTTCTAATTAAAACAAATGAAGCTGAAAAAGGTTTATGCTTTCCACTTTTTCTCCCAGCAGATCACTGAGTCACTACTTCTCTTAAAATCTCTTCCAAAACTGTCCTTGTTATTTCCTCATAATTTTGCATGCTGTGAAATAATTACCATATAAAATGTTTCAGCATGTAAATGAGTTCACCATATAAAATATATATGGAATAACATTAAGAATTCATAGTGGGATTCTCACAGTAGCCAAAAGAACTCAATTTTAAAGGGAATTTTTTGGCACTCTTTCAAAGAGAAAATGCCATTAAATGTAAATATTCTGAATATTTTAATTGTTATCACTGTTCACTACTAGGCCTTTTAGAGCTTTCTCACAGGGGTAAATAGTTTGCAAGGAACAAGATCTGCCTGTTCTGGACACAGATTCTGCTCAAAGGAGACAGCAGTCCTTTTGCTGAGCTTTTCAAAGTTGTGCTTATTAATTGAGTCTATTTTGGCATCCTATTTTTCCTGAACAGGACTGTTCTGAAATTATCAGTTCTTCTGAAAACCCATAAATGTGGATTTTTGGCTTTTAAATTTGGAAATTCTGGCTATAAGTTTTATATAGTGGTTCTGTCTGTCGAGAGAATGCTTAACCTGAGATCTCATCTGGATTTAAAAGGCAGAGTACAAAGACATTTTGTCTTTTGCTTGTCAGTTTATCATCTTTCATGTTCCAGTTTTTGTATAGTTGAAAATTGCTTTTCCTTTCTCTGCAAGCTAAGAAATAAATCCTGCTTAAGAGTGGAGCCATTCTACCATTCCTTGAATTACTAAGAACATTAATAAAATTCAATGAAATATGAAGTGCTCATATTAATGAGAGTTCAGAGGCTTCTAAAATATTTGGAGCAATAATATTTCATGGATTATTTGGGAGTACTCTTTGTAGAGGTCAACTGTGATACGATCACTGAAACCTGCGGCTATACTGGAGCCTTAGGAAACCTGTGTGAAAAGAAACCACACGGCTTTGATGGACCAAAGCAGCCAGCAGGAAATAAGTGCAGAGCTGTACACCCACTGCTGAACACCCATGGCACGAGAGAGGCCATTAAAACAAATAATATGAATGAGCCTGAGCTGGCTATAAGACCTGCAAGTGATTAATGCCTGTGGTGACAAGTTGGAGGCATAGGAGGAGATTAAAGATTAAGTTAAAGGTAAGAGTGCTAACAGGCCTTTTCCTGCCCAGTGCTTCTAATTGCTCTTCCTTCCTGCAAATCCAGTGGCCAGCACTGCCTGCACAGCACCACATTCCTCCCTGGGACTTGTCAGGCTGGTAGTTAAATATTTTTTTTAGAGCACTTTGGTATTTTCTTCCTTTTTAAATTTTATTTTGTCCTTTATTTCCCTTTTTTTCTTTATTGATTTTAGCCTGTTCTGTTCCTAGCATACATGGGAATAAATTCAGAATATGTCCCTGTTGGCATTAGGCAGTGTCCTGTGTTGGGACAGTAAGTGTCTGTTGGTCCAAACCAGCCTCCAGCTGCCCAGACTGGTGCAGTTGACAGAGAAAAGGCCACCAGGAAGCACAGGTAAGGGCTGCAAATTTCTCTCACTTGGCTTTCCAAAACAATTGTTCAGAGAACAAGAAAAACCTCGAGTATCCAAAAGCCTGGTCTCCTGAACCACTGAGGCTCAGTTGTAGTGTATCCACTGCCTTATTTGTAGAAGGTTTTAACACTTGACCTGAAAAGTCAACAAAAGAATCACCATCTCCCATCTTAATAAATTAAGTTCTATCTTCTCTAATCACTTCCTACAAACACACAAAGTCATCTGTTTCCTTTTGGCTTAGATCTTGTATAATGTTTGGAGGAAGAAGGTCTACTTTTGTCAGCACCCCTGTTAAATTTATTTGCTTTTCTAGTTCAAGGAAAAAGCCTATAACTCTGAAAGTCATCCAATGCTTCTATTTATTTATTTTGCTTGGTTTGATTGATACATCTTTGTTCTGAGCTCATAGAAAATTGACCACAAATGCAGTAAAAGTGCTTCTTGTTAAAACACTTCCATAATATCCACATGCTCCCCTCCCACTCTCGTCTCATGTGGGAAGAAACTTGACCTTAGATGAAGGTACATTGAATTTAGAAGTGCTCCATCAGAAATCTTTCTGGCTGGTATGTCCAGACCTTGACAGTTACTCTGACTACTTTGCTACACAGAGCTCTGCTTTTTGAGTTACAAGAAAGAGTTCTCAAGCTAAGATGGAAACAGCGGATAGTTTGACATCCCTTTGTGTCGGGGAAACCTTTCACCTGGCTCAGTGGGCCTGGGGAGTCACTTGGAGAAGCAGAAATGTCACCCTAAGATATCATCAGTGCTGATATCCATAAGGAGATGCCTCTTAACACTGGTCCATAATTGTTTATTGGTTCTTTCTGTCATACTTAAGAAAACATGCTGTAAAAAATGAGGTTGCTGATAATTCTTCTGAAGAACTTGTAGCAATATCTGTAGATATGTGTGCTTAAGGATGTATATATGCATATATGTTTATTTATTTCATGTTTCATAGGCCACCAAGATTTATTGTTCTTGGTAGTAAATATTGACCTTGGATTTATCTCAGTCAATGTTTATCTCTTAGGCCAATAAATCTCGAGGTTCACCTTAACAGAAGTCAATATCTGCTTAGTGTTCAGCTCCATCATTAATATAAATATTTTAATGACCTTTGCATGTATTAGTCTATTTTTAAAGTCAATTTAGATTTACAGATCCTCTGGCACATCATTAGTTTATTTTTTGTTTATTCATTTAAGATTTTTTTAATAACCTCTGATATTACTGTTGAGGTGTAGTAGAAAGCACTCGGTGTGTTTTTTGAAGAGAATCTCAGGAATGTGAGGGCAAGTTGCTGTGTCCAGTGGAGAGGGAGGTGGCCCATAGCACCAGTGTATATTTGTGTGGTTCATTATGTATTTACCTACTACCAGGGTATGTGTTGCTTTGATTGCTGCCTCTTCTCTGGGCTTTTTTTCAAGACTTTCTTTCTTTCTGAGATGAAGTGTTTGCTTTTCTGTATCTGTCACTGAATTTAGGGTTAACAGGAACCTTTAGACCACCTAGTCTGACCTTTCTATGTCCTGGCATCTTTATCTACTCCATTTAAGAAACACTTTTTGCAGTGTTCCACCTCCCCTGTCTTTTGACACTCCCCAAGTGAAATTTCTCTGCAGTGTCCTCATTAAAGTTTTCCTTTTTAATTGCATTTGATTTGGTGTAATAACACCTCAGTGTAGATTCAAAGTGAAGTGTCCCAAAGGAGTGTTACTTTGGGCTGTCACCCAGAAACAGGCACAGATAGTGCCCTTTCCTGCCCCTGTACTTAGGTATGAGAATTGCATCTAAATGTTATCTGCAGCCATTCAGCCGTGGGTGGGGTTCCTCCTGGTGTCCTTTTCCCACCTCTGGCTGCAGGAACATGTAAAGAAGCCCATGATGTGGGTCCTCAAGTTGTGAAACCCTCTCTTTAAAATAAGGCAGCCTGGAGGCTCCAGGACAGTTACTCAATTTCTAAATTTTCCTTGTTACTATTATCACTGCATCACAAAGCACATATGTAATACTTGTGATTACAAACCACACACAGATAAGAGAGACGTTCTTCATCCCAGAACGTTCTCACTCCAAATCCCTGATTCTACCACCCCCTTTTTATTAAATTGCTCCTTTTATTCCGACTTAGAGTGCTGACGGTTCACATGGATAAAAGCTTGCAGGGTTAAACCCTTTGTGAACCTACAGAAAATGTTCTGTGCATGTGGAGAGGTTTCTATTATTCGTTATAAAGGTGCTGCTGCAGTAAATGGTTTTAAAACATCGTGCTATGGAGAATTCTGATCCCTGTCACATGAAACCGCATAAATGTCAGACCAGGGATTTATATGAATATTCCTTGAAGAGAAGCAAAGACAAGGAATTAGTTGTTCTCTTGTCCTATTCATTCCCTTTAATTGGATTTATTTTTAAGTGGGCTTTAGTATAGAAATTTCTGCTTCATTTCTTTATTGTATTTTGAAATGTCATATCAATACAGATAAAACCTGCTTGCCCTACATTAAAAATATACTTAAACCAGTGGAGATACGTTCCTTAAACAGCAAAGTCTTCTATTTTTTTTAAACTGTTTTTTAAACCTGACCTAAATCAGTTCTCAGCTTACAGGCAGAGTATTTTAAGGTACTGGTGTTGGAGCAGTTCACAGTGATGAACCCAGCCAGGATTCAGGATTCAGAGCAGTTATAGCTGTTGATACATCAAGTCTTCGAGGGAAGGAACTGTGCAGCATTTTTTCTCCAGAGGGATATGTGTGCTACAGGCCACATCGAAGCTGGTTCATGTGAGAGACCTGATAGAGCAAGTACAGCACTTGGCTGGTTTTTGGTGCATGCCTCCAAGTCAGACTGAGGAGCAGCTTACTGTTGTCAACCTTTGATTCATAGAGTTGTGTAAATGGGCAAAAAAATTCCTTTCTGTCATGCCAGAGGCCAAATTAAACAGAAATCTGTAAACCGGGAGGTTTATTTAGTTGGGAGGAAGCAACATGAGTCGTGTGATAATGTACTCCTGCAAGGTTTTTTTGCAATTTGTTTTGGGACTGAGTTTGTCCTGGTTTATTTAATGCTGTAAAATACAATTCTTTCTGCTGGGAAATGTCTTAAAAATTATACCTATGTGAAAGCAAACACAGAATCAACAGAGCCGAGCAAAGGTGTTTGGAGTTTTAGACTAAGAGTGACCACAAACATCTGTGTTAACACTGATCCCCCAGCCTGCCCAGCGGATTCTTCGTGTTCCTTTCAACCAGGCATTTAAAAAATGTCCTGCAGATATGCAGGAAGGCATATACAACACTGCTTTTTCCCATCATCCCAGCTATGCTAATGAAAGCCCAGCATAGCTGAGATTTCCAGATCTGCTATCACTGTAGAAAGATAAAAGCAGACTCGTGCACGATACATTGGAGAATTCAACTTTGGGCACTCGTGATTTTTGTAATGTTTGCAGCAGAATGCGGAAGAAAGGTGTTAGTGCAGTGTTTGCTGGGCAGGTTTTAGGAACACGGTGAACTGCTGGGGAGTGAGTGCTGGGAGGTTGGAAGGAGCAGGTGTGACTGCCAGGGATATTGCTGGGTCTCTTCAAGATGTCTTTGATGTACACTGTAGTGGTTAGTGAAGATTCAGGAAGAAAATTAATAAGGAAGATGGAATGAAGTAATGTAATGGCCTCTGGATTTATTTCCATAGATATGAAGAAAAAGTGCCTTTAGGTGTGTGTTTGTGCATCGATAGATTTAAGCTTTTCATGCTTAAAAAGCTCCCTTTCCTTTGGAGCCCTGCAAATACAGACCACTTAAGAAAACATGCATGTATTGTCTGATCTAATCAATCTCTATTTTCATCTTCTTTGAATTAGTGGAGCTGTAAAAAATGAAGCTGCTTAATTGTGATAGTTCACTGAAAATTCCTACAAAAGAAGTATTTATTGTCTAGGGAAATTTTATCTCTAGTTCGTTTTATTGTAGAAGATTCTATCTCGGAAATGCTGTGAATCAGAGATGAAGGGGAGTAATGATGAACTTAAGGAAAACATAAGGAAAATGTGTGGGTGTATGAGTCTGCACATGTCTGTAAGCTATAATAGATATGCAAATAGAAAAGCAAGTGCTTGTGGACATGTGGTTTTGTGTCAGATGTGAATTTTATTCATCAGCTCTTTAACATTAGATTTACACACTTTTAAAACATCATTCTGACTCATTCTAGAGAACCTTTATCAGCTATTTTATAATGATTTCATTTACTGATCCAATTATAAACTCAATTGAATCCTATCCGCTAACACAGGTTAAAGTGTTTTTATTACACGCAGCTGTTTGATATCTCCAGGTGTGGGAGCACACAACAAGGATGGAAATTAATTAAGCAAGATGTGGGAGATGGCTGGAGCCGTATGTTATGAGCTTGTCAGCCAGGGGAGACACATGTCAAACCCTGCTTGATTAGTTGCAGCACACGCTGAGTGACTTGGAGCTACAACTCCGCAGAGCCTTGGCTTCGGTCTCTCATCATTCCCGAGCCTTTCCAGGGGCACTATATAGTGATACATACATTATCAAGATTACCTTAGGATGTACTGAACTATTTTACATGAACAAAACTCCCTCTAATTGCACTTCTATTGAGCATCTTGTTGTTTTTAGCATCATGTTATTCCTTAGCATTCTTGGAGTATTCAGATATGTTCATGGCAGGGGCCAGCAAGCATGGAAGGGTAAAGATTTTAGCCCAATATCTAATAGTTTTTAATTTTTTTGTGCTGATACAGTTGTCAGACAGAGGTGCTGTCTTGTGGCACTCAAGCTTTTCTTCTGCATGCACAAGCCGTAGTCACAAAAATAGTGCATAGGAACAGTAACTATATGATTTGAAGAAACTATTATAATTATAAGGAACAATCTAATGTTTCTATATTTATAGGAAAATGGTAGAAGTGATTCCTTCACAGAGTGAAAAAAATAAAAGTAAAATGTAAAAAAAAAAAAAAGAAAATAGAATAGTAACATGTTCATGTTCAAGTTCCACAACAGTTTGTGTGTAGACATTCTCTGAATAGGGAAATTAAGTGAATGATTAGAATAAAACTCTATCTGTCAACAATTTGCTAATCATAGAGTTGCAATATATTCCTCTTCACTCTATCTTGTGAACTGTAAGGTAATGTGCATAGTGTGGTTTTATTTGTATTTACTTATGTATGTGTGATATAAAATTTATTATAGTTCATTATTGAAAATTATGTCCTGTATCCCTATATATGGATATCCCAGGGATATATGTTCTGTGTCCTTATGTTGAGGGACATCTCCTACCTTATGTACTGCAAGAGATCACATAATAGTGCATTTCCAATTGCAACCCTCTGGGAGCTCTTTAAAGCTCAGAAGAGACTGTTACATTTTCAGATAACTTCCTGTGTAGTAACTATGGAACTGGGACACGATGCTCAGAGATCTGTATTAGTGCCATTTGCCAAGGGCTCCTTCAGCTGCATTACCTGATTCCTGAAATAAGGATGAGGAGTGCCTAGTGACTCTCCAGCTTCATTGGGATAGTCCAGAAGAGGGAGCTTGAATTTAAAGAGTGGAGGGATTTAAAAGGACCAGAAGAAATAAACTGTTCAAATATGGGGACTTTGTTGTGGTCACCCTTTATCACTGGTGGAATTTGCTTCATATTAATAACAATAGAGACTTGTTTTGAGGGATGATAATTATTTCTGTGATGTTGTGTTTCAGTTCTAGCAGAAGCAATTTTCTTTCAGTTACTATGTTAAAATGCTTATTCTGTCAACTAATAAGTTAAAATCGTTATTTTTTTCAGTGTGATGTCCTCTTCTGGTTTTCCAGAATTTTGAGAAAATGACAAAGAATTAATAGTGGGGGAAATGTAAATCATATATTCATGTGGAACTTAAAGGGCCATCCTTTTCTTTAGTCAGCTCAAATACACCAATCTCATTTTGATGACACCGAGGATGAATTTGGCCCACTTTGCCTGACGTACAGGGTTTGTCATTGTGCTAAGCCTTTCCCTGGGTCACTTCTGTGATGCCAACACATACAAATAACACCTTTGACTTTGTTACAGTGCCCTTTCATGCTGCAAATAATGATGTATTTAGAGCTTTCTCGAAGTAAAAGCTTCAGTATTTTTCAGCAATGCTGTGCACTTACAGCATATAATCTCCATAAATATCTCTGGCTTTACATTAGAGTCTGGTACCTGCTGGCTTAGGTACTACACTGTACCTACTAAATCAGAAAGAAGCCTATCCATCTAGTATGTGTGTTTCTCTATATTTGTATATATGTTTGTACATTGTAGGCAAGTAGGAAGTGTATTTCATTGACCTGAGTTTCTCTGTTGGTTTTTTTTTTTTCTTGTTTGTTTTTCTTTTAACATTTGAATTCTTCCCTCATGTTGAATCGTAGTTGCAAAGATGAAAATCTTGAGAATGCTCGCACACAGAGAACAAGAAAACAAATGTGATTAAGTTCAACTGAAATTACATTTTCAACATGATTTTCTGGTTTTGATTTTAACCCCTTACTAAGAAACATAATTTGGAAGTAATTTCATAGTGAAAATTAGATCATCTGAAGATGTCACAGTAGGACAATTAGACAGTCCCAAAACGTTTAAAACATTTTAAATGGGAAATATCAGTTGTTTTCCACAGAAATATTCCGTTTCGGCAAACTGCTCTTTTTCCCCCCCAAAAAATCATGCTACCCAATTTCTAACCAAGGCCTCCTGGTATGCCCAGACTTTGTTGATGAGCAGTGGTATTAGTGATGGGAAGTTGGGATACAGCCTCTTTGCAATAATTCGTGCAGAAGGGCAGCTAGTCCTCCATCAGTACACAGAGAGCATATTTTCCGTGCATTATGCATGGGATTTTCTCCAGCTGGCCTCCTGACTCACACTCCCCTGCCTCCCCCGTGTCTGCGGCTGGGCCCAGGACCACCTCATCCCTCCCGCTGGGAGAAGCTCAGTGCCAAACCCTGGGCTCCCGGCAGGTGGACTGGGCTTCCAGACATCCCTGCTCCGACCTCCTGCTCAAAGCCGCTCTGAGCAGAGTTGGCTGCTTGAACCAAGAGCCTTGCCCAGTTTGGAAACAATCCCCTTCCCTGGGCCCCTCTTCCAGTGTTTGACCACCCTCATAGTGATTTTTTTTTTTTATTTTGTATCAGGTGGTAATTTCCTCTGTTTCCATTTGTGCCTCTTGTTTTAACAGCAGAAAGAACTCCCTTGATTGTGTTTTCAGAAGGGACCAAACACAGTTCTCCCACCTTCTTTTCATCTGCTGTGTGCTCCTGGGCCTGGACCATTTTGGTGGCCACTGTGGAGTTACTCCTGTTTGTCTGTGTTTCTTGTACAGGGGAGCCCCAAACTAGCCCTGGTACTCCAGGCTGTCCAACAGGGGCTGAACAGAGGGAAATAATCAATTCCTTCAACCGAGGCTTGGCAGTGTAACTTCAATGAAGTGATGTTTCTGAGGGGTGGGAGGAAAAGAGGCCAACATAGTGGGGTAGAGTGTGGGATTGGACCTTGTCATTCTTAAGTCACAAGGCTTGGCCCCTTTTTTTACCTCGTATTGCAGTAATCCACAGCAGACAGTTTTCCAGATGAAGATCCCCGTGGAAACTCTCTCTGAAAGCTGTTGTTAACATGTGGAAGATGATGTGACCCATTGGCACATAGACTTATAGAGTCTGTAAAATGAATTGATGCTCTGCTCATAAAGTTGTGTTCAGTTCATTGCCTATAATAATTAATGAACCTATAAAAGGACTTCATAAAACAGTAAAAATGGAAATATTTCACAGAAACAGAGGATGACACATTTTTATTTCTCTCTGTTTCACATGTCTGTTAGTTATCTGGACCTGTGACATAATAAATGTTAGGGAATTAGACATGGACTTTATTGTTAACCTGCCATTCACAATGTCTTCTCATGTTCAATTTCAAAGACTTATGCAGTCATTATGGTAAAATTAATGCATGTCTTAATTCCAATAATAACTAATTGCCAGCCATTATAAAGAAGTAATTAAATATTCTAAATTGTTAATAGCTTTGTGTGCTGCTATAATTAATTTGTTGCTATCCTAACAGGAAAAGAAATTAACAGAAGCAGATGGGTAATGTTTTTTGTTAAGGCTTCAATATTGAAGCCTTAGGTACATGCCTGTGACACCACATTTTTGATTATAGCAATTGTAAGCTTGGGGATGTGGATTTTAAATACCTCTGAAAGGGAATCTTTTATTTTATCTGGGTGCACTGCTTTTATTCTCAGTAGTCAGTAAATCATAGTAATAGGTCTCAGTGGTTTCAGTGTTGTACATCAGCAAGGACTTGCAACATTCCTAGGAATCAGCAATATGGGTTGAAGCCTTAGACATAGCAAAGACCCTTGCAATTTATTCAGTGGTTAAAGTATTGTATTTATTCCCTCACTACACAGATGTTTATTGAAGCCAGTTTGCCTGAAATTCTGTCCTTACAGAGCAGGAGAAGATGTTATTAGAAAGTTTTTTGTCTTTTGAGGAAATTAATCATAAAAAAATCTTAGACATACACAAGAAGACCCCATAGAACCCCCTCCTCCCCACACTTACAAAAACTTAAAATAGTACGCAGATAAAAGAGCTACAGTGAAAGGAGGGTGGAGTTACTATCAACTCTGTTTACTAAACTTTAAAGGTATGTAAGTAGGAAAGATTTAAAATGCTTGAATCCTCTTGCTGCGGCAGCCTCACGCCGAGAAAATGTTGTGTGTCATTTCTTGAATTATACCAGAACAGCTCCATATCTTTTAAAGCTGTCCTCAACAATACAGGGCTGGCTTTGTTTTGCTAGGGAGATAGCAAAAGAAGAAAAAAACTCTGCATAGTGCACACATTGAAGGCTTTCTGAGGCTGCCTGCACAATGAAATTGTTCTGATTGAACTCTTGACAAATTATAACCTGCAGGTATAACGAGGATTTTCCATTTTTGCCTAACATATATACATTTTGTCTCTTCCATTTTTCCTTCCCTGCAATGCATTCAGCACAGCAAGGGCTGGAAAGAAATCTGATTGTGAAACTGATAAATTGTCTTACATAGTTTCCCTATTTTGGCCATTGCCATGGTCTGGTTCTGAAAGTGCTTGGAATTCTCTTTCTCTCGCTTTGTTTTAACAAGCTTCTTCTCAGTTGCCTATTGCCAGTGCTATATTACCCACAGTGCACAGCATTTTTTTTTTCTATCTCCTGTTCTATGTCGACTCCAAGCAGCCTTGGTGTAAAAGCAGATGAGATGACTTATTTTTATCACCCGCTTTTTCTCGTGAGAAAGAGAACCCCCTGGCCCTGCCCTCTCCATGGGCTTCCTCTTAGCACAGCGTTTGATTCTTGGCAAATGGGATCTATAAAATGCTACTGAATTAAATCAGCAAAGTGTTTCATCATACTTAGATTGCAATCACTGTGACAGATTTTTTTTTTCCTGGTCTAAATACCTGCAGTCTCACTGATTTGTGTGAAGTTTGCCTTCTTGGCGTGAGAAGGGAATTGGCTCAATCTGGCCAGGTGGCCAGGAGTCATCAGAGATGCCAGACTGTAGAGGATCAGCCCCTGTGATTCCAGGTCTGACCGCAGTTGTTTGTACACTCATGTACACTCATGGAAGACACTTCATGTGTTAAAACTTGCTGCAATCCTTTGATATCTTTGACCTTTCAAAAAAAGTCTTTTAAATTTTGATATTCCCTAAGAAGACAGCTGGTATTTTTTGATTGAATAGATAGAGATTTCATGTCTAAACGCATTTCTTGGTTTCACTTTGTTGGACTACTTCACTGCTCTCTGAATGTTCTCTGCTGCTCACAATCTTTTCTTGTGATTTGTTTTTTAATTATACTATTGAAATATTATGAATAATTACATGTGCAGAAACCCTCCTGGAAAACATTAGTGATGTCCAGCTTAGATCTAAACGTGGATATTGAGGAACATATAGTCCCACCTGCAACTACACTCCCAAGCCAAAAAATTGTCCTTGAGACCTTTTTATTGGAACAAATATCTGACTCCAGGTTCCATGAGTAACCAGATATGGATCCTCGGGGAGCAGGTAGGGAAGCTACGAAAAAATTGCAAAGCCTATCAAGGGCTTTAGCTCTGGAGAGGGTGAGAAAGAGCCCTGCAAGTGCTGATGGTGAGCTCAGGACATGGTGGGTGCAGAGCAGCTCTCCTGGTGTATTGCAGCTCTCTTGGTTGCAGTCTCATGAAACAACAGCTTAAATACCAGAACCGGTGCCCTATTTTCTACATCCATCACCTGAATAAGTCATCTGGAAAGAGGGCAAATGATACATTGCCAACAAAATAAAGAAATCCCTCTGAGCAGTTCTCACTTTCAGAGCAATCATAAAAATCCTGGCTAAACCCCAAAGCATTTCCATATCAGTTGAGCACAAAGCATTTCGAGCACGGTCGGTGTCAACAGTGCAGGGGCAGGAGACAGAGGCTGCTGTGTTCTTGGTGCTGCAGCTCAGACAGAAGATGAAATCATGGTAATTCAACATTTGAAGACTTAACTACTGATTTTCTGGCTTTCTGTTTATGCCGGGATAAAACCTGCTTGTGCTTGAGAAAAACAATTGGTTGTTAGGAATATATTTGCATACGTTTGGACCTAATTATTTAATAAAACCTTCCCTCAAGAGGTATAACTACCAACTTTTGCAGAGCTGTAGAGGAGCCTGGTTACAATCTGTGCTTGGTTGTGGGATGGTTGCAGTGCCGTATTTGTAAGGGCTGTTTTTTACTGTAATGACCAGAGAATGATTCTGGATGTCTCATAAACAGGTGTGTGGAACAGGAAAAAACAACAGACCATATTTTTGGCCTTGGCCATATTGTTTATGCCTTTAGCAAGTGCCTCTACTTAACTCGTTCAGTATTTAAAGCTTGTTTTCTCTGCATAGTACAGGCCCAGGACACATGGCTGGAACTGAATATGGAGCATCAGACCTTTATTGGGGACATGGAAAATATGTCTGTTTATTGCAGTTTCAGATTTGGCTTGAGGCAGGAACAAATTTTCCAAATTTTTGAAGTGTTTCAGTATATTGATCCATGTGACATTTTTCTGTTGATTTCAGACACTGAAGAAAAAGGCAATAAGAAAAATTTCCAAACAGATTCTACACTTAGTCTGAATTCATTCAAAAGCCAAATTTCATACAGGGCCCTCAAGCATTTGGTACGTTAGGAGATGATAATTTCCAGAAGGGTGGTTTTCATGGTGATATTCTGAATGGCCCAGTTCTTGGCTGCCAGACTTGTAGGCTGAGAAACTTTGAGGCTGCTTGCTCATCCACATCATTGGAGATCTTTGTATGTTTAATGAATCTCAAATTGAGCATCCAAAAGCAGAAACAGTCCGAATCATTAACCACCGTGCCCTAACCATATTAATTAAGAACAGTAACTCCCTAGGAGAAAAGAAACATCATGATTTGTTTTCAGTGACAGTTGTGATATTATTGGTCACGTACATTTATATCAAGAACATGCATTTCTTTCGCTTCAGAGTTGTAAATCACCATCACCTCTGCATACCTTGTGTGCTGATGTGTTTGTATGTCTTTCAAACTAATGTTTGATAACATATCCTTCAAAGGTACCTTTAAAAATCCAAGTCTTGATCTAATAAGATTAAGACATGACTGAAATAAGACTAAGACTTCACCTCATAATATATGAATATAGAATGTTCATATATAAAATATTTACACTGGTATTCTGCTACACAGCAGAATATTCGAGTAAATATGCTGCTGCTAATAGACTTTAGGTTCATTATACTTCCAGCTGAAAGTTTTAGTCTGGAGTTTTAAAGAGGAGTTTTTTTGGATAAAACTAAAAGGCAATGTAGATATAAGATGGGGAACATTTTGGAGGAGGCAGCAGTGCTATAGATAATTTAGTGGGCACTGTTTGTACAGTCAATTGTTATAAATAAAATACAAGATTAAAACAAGGATGAAAGGGTGAAACTGTGGGCAGTTATATCCTCTGTATTTCTATTTCAGGAAAAAAAATGGTTTCAAAGATTGTTCAAACAGCGCATTTTGGTTTGGTTATTGATATTCACTGTGTTGTACCTATTTTTGGATCTATCACATTGAAGACTTTCTTCTCTGCCACACAGAGTGCCTTTTCCTCGGTAAATGTTCTGCAGGCTGCAGGACTGTTCTCAGAGCTCGGTGAGGTGCCCTGGCACAGCCAAGGGGAAAGCACAGGGAGGCAAACGGGCCTCTGTCATACTGAATTCCCAGGTCCCAGAGCTGCTGAAGAACAGCTTGACTTGCCTCATGGACATAAAGTCCTTTGGTGCCTGTTCCAGTTCAGCACCTACGAGTTGGTAGTTTCCCCCATCCCCCTGGAATCTCAGCCCACAGCTTTACTAGGTGGAGGGTTGGCACAGGGACCAACTCCAGAGATTTGGCTGTACCAGGCAGATCCTTTCTGCCAACAGAGAAGTCCCTTGAACTGGAGAAATGCTGAATTCATTTAAGATGAAAAAGGAATAGTGGATTTAAGCATATCGTCTATAGAGTTTTCAAAGTAATTTATTACAGGTCTTTACATTGGTGCTTAGAATGAGGTAAGAAAGAGGTTTCTTCTTGGTGCCTCAGATGAGGGTTTATATCCTTGGTGGAGGTGTTTCCTGAGTGTGAGTAGGAATACTACAGAGTGGGCCTGATGAAACAACAAGGGTGAAATATATAATTTTGGTTTATATATAGGTCATGGGCTGAGCATCCCTTGCAGGTGCTGCAGGTCTGCGGGAGGTGCCTGGTTTGAAATATCTTGGCTCTCCTACAAGTGGTGCTGACGCAGAGCTGTGATTCTGAGCAAAAACATTCAGACTGCTGAAGAGGAAAGACATGAGCAATTTGAACTTAGGAGTGAAACATTTCCTAGAACTGAACCTGAATAAAGTCTGGAACAGTTGAACAGGAAATAAGCTAATAATGGGATTTTACAGTATGCATTTCCCATATAAGGCATTGAAATGTAGCATAGGTTTCATTGGTTTGTTTGCTGATCTTCTGTCTATTTTGATGAAAATTCTGGGTTTCTTCACTGTTCATGCTCCATTACGATTGTGAGGACTCTCCTCCATTCCAGGATCATTTTGCTGTTGTCAGTGGTCCCTGGATGGACCATTCCTAGGCCAGACTAGGGAAGAGACTAGTTAACAATCCCCTCTTGCTGCCTTTTGTTTGTGTTGGGGAGCTATTTCCTTTAGCCCTTGAGAGTGATGCATAGGAAGGGGAAGAGAGGTGGGGAGCGCCCGTCTAGATGTGGTTCATGCTTCTGAAAATAAGTTCCCCAAAATCTGATGTGGGGAAAGGAAGCCCTGGCTCCACGGAGCCTGCTGTCTCCCTCAATAAACAAAGGACTGGATTTGGGCAAGTTGCCCGAAGTGTTGGTGCAGGGTGTGTTCCCATCCCTACTGCTCTGCCTGGCCTTTTAAGGCTATGTGACAGTGTACTGGAGACATGGCAAGGTGTGTAATTCAGCCGTGATTAATGAGCACAAGGCTCTTCTGCAGCTTCCCTCTTTCTGTAGCATCGTTCAGATTCCCTTCTCACGAGCAACTCGCTGAGATTTTCAGAATTTGGCCTCTTCTCCACTGAGTGCAAGCTCCTGCCAGCTCTTGTGCTGCATTAATTTAGAGCCATCCACCTTTCCAAGTGTGCTCTGTACTGTGGAACAGGTTTTGCTTGTAAATGCTAGGCCAGATGTTCAGAGGAGGAGAGCTCCTGTTCAGGCAGCTGACAATCACTGCTGGGACACAGACCCATCACAGCTGATACCTGAAATCTCTCTGCCTAGACAGTGCAAGACTCAGGCTGGCTAGTTTGTGCAGTGCTGTAGGAAGTGCCTTTATGCATATAATTCAGGAGTTCTTTCAAAATAGCATGCACTGAATCATGGTCTTGCTTAGTTTTAAACGACAGTCTTGTGCCTAACTAGTTATTTTGATTCCTTGCCGAGCAGTTCACTTTCCAGTTACAGCTAATGTTTTCCTTTTCTTTTTCTGCAAAAATCTGTTAATGAAGGCTAAATAAACTACAAAGATTGGTTTACTGGCTAGATAAGAAGCAGGTTTGATTTATTAATAAGTGTTTCTTTTTTTCTAGTGACATATTCGATGCCATGTTCCCTGTCACACACATTGCAGGAGAAACAGTCATACAACAAGGTAATTCTTCCTGTCATCTTTTATGTTTGCTAAGGTTGTATAATTCACATCTCTCCATTTGAATGGGAAGAATAACCATATTCCAAAAGCATTTGAGTGTGCAGCTGTATGGTAAGTTCATGGATGCAGGTCTTCTGCTACAGATGCAAAGGTCTACAAACCCACAGGTTGACCTCCAGTGTTTCAAAGTGCTACAGTTAAATGCAGATAATAGCACTCAAATTATACTCTTCATTCCTTAACTGAAGATAGTCAGGAAGTAAACCCCAGCCCAGAATGCATAAGGGTGGCACAGGCTGGCTGAGAGTAATTAGAGATGGAAAATATTTTTATGGTTGTTGGGAATATTCAACACCTCATTGTGCTGTATCAGAGTTATCGCACTTGGCAACTTACCTGCATGCCTGCAGCACGTTGTGGAGGACTGCATTACCCTCAGGCTACATTATCTTGTGTGTTTACACTGAATGAAGTGTTGAATCAATCAAAAGAGATAAATTAATGCAATTGAAAGATATTAATAACAAGAAATCGTAATGATACTTAGATTTATGAAGGCAAATAGGCAAAGATGTTTCAGAAAAATAAGCTCTCTCTAAGTAATCTGGTGTACAAACCTGTGCAAATATGTACAGGATTAAATAGAGGGACAGGAAGTTATTGAATAGCTTGGCAGACCTTCAGGAAACAATCACCTTTTGTATTTTGCTTCCAGGTGATGAAGGAGACAACTTCTATGTGATTGACCAAGGCGAGGTGGATGTAAGTACACTCCTACAGTATAATATTTGTTTTGAAGCTACATAATAAATTTGTGTGCTTTGGCACACAGTTGGAGCCAGCCACGTGCTGTGGTTCTGCCTCCTTTCTTCTTGAACTAGATTTCACAGCATTGGTTTCATTTACTTTGCTTTTGTTGTGTTAAGTCATTTGTTCATAATTTTAAAATTGGCAAGTTTTACGTCTTAGCTTATTTGTCCATTCTAAGCAGGAAAATATAGTATCAAAACCAGGCAAATGACATTATCTTCAGAGCCCTAACCACACCTGGAGGTGTGCAGTCTTTGGCAGAGCGGGCCACCATGCTGGAATGCACCCGAGGGTTTAGATCAACCATAAGGAAAATATTTTCTTTAATCAGTTAGCTGAGCTCATGTGTTGTTTGGTTTTTTCACAAATACAGCCTCAGGCAGCGAGTTTCATCTTCGAAACCTTAATTTGCTTTTAAAATTAGGTCCAAATACGTGAACAATACAGCATATTAATAAGCAAGGATTATTATAAGTGTAAAGTGGTCTGTTAGACCACAGAATGTTTACAGCAGTATGCAGCGGTTTAATCAGCAAGTCTTTGAAAAGAAGCTTCTTTCTGAACTTGCCTTCCAAATCGTAAACTATTCCCCTCTTATCATTTTTATTCTGTGTGAAACTCACTCTTTTGCAGTTTTGCTACAAGTTCCTACACACATCTTACATATCCACAGTTGTCAGGTGGGACAGGCTCGCTCATTAGCAGCTCTGCTCTTCAGATGCCCACATGAGTTTTGTTTGGCATATTTAAAGAAGAAGGTGATTTATTTTAAACCCGGCAAGAGGCATGGAGTTATTTTAGTGAAAGTTATTTTTTTTAGCCGTCTGTTTGTGTCAGGAGACCATCTAATTGGTATTGTTGGGAATTGAGAAACCTCACACGCTGCCTCTGCCTCTGGAAGTTGCTCCTCAGGAAATCCGTCTGACTCACTGTTCCTATCAGACGTACCTCTCAATAGCAAACATTGCCACATCCACAGGGCCAGAAAATAAAAGAGCAGTATTTATAGAACAGTGTTAAAATTTAGTTTTAGAATAGTTGGTTAGGGACTGATAGGGAGCTTAATGAGTTCACTGGCTTTGGATCAGACCCACAAACACACGCAAATGCACATATTGAAGTTATAGATTAATCCTCTTTAAAAATAATTTGTCCTCGCTTGAAACCTTTAGGAAAGCTTTCTTCAGTGTTTGGCTCAGGGACAGTGAAGGACTGAATGACATCTGAAAACAGTCTGCAAAACCCTTGCAGTTAATTGCAAGAGAGATAATATTCCATATGCACATGTAGCTCTTACAAAACACTGACATAATGGGGTTTCATTGAGTAAATTGTAACTTTGATTTCATGAGCGTTCTCAATCCCTACTCCTGTAAAATCAGCCTGTAACTGTAAGGACAGGTCAGAATGGACAGATGCACTGTAATGTCAACCTGACACTTCTCAGAGGTGTGTATAGATATGACCTGTGGGACAAATACTTCCTGACAAGACTTAAAAATGTAATTTGGACCGAGCTTATTCCAGAGACAACCAAAGCTCCTGACCACGTAAGTCTTGCCAAACTGTTCTGTGATCAGATCCCATGCTGCCCCACTTCAGCATCTCCTGATCTCCCCATCTCAGCTTGATGCTTTCTCCTTCCTGAGCTTTTCCTAAAACTTCAGTGACGAAAACACACACTGAATTCCAATCCAAGATGCTGTGGAAGGCACAAGGCATTTGCTCATCCAGGAGCTACACCCTGGTAGCTACAGAAGTTCCCTGCTGGGAGGCTGCAGGGAGATGATCCCATTTCCCTTTCCAGGGCAAGTCTGTACCAGGGCCACTAGTTCAGACTAACCTACTCCTGTCTAAGGCAACAGCTCCCAGACCCCTTGGGGCAGCACTATCACACCATATATAGTGCTCTCCAGAAGAGTTCTTCAACGTTATGAGCAGAATTGCTGAAATCCCCATTGTCTGAAGGAACTCCAGACCGCTAGTAAGGAGGCTGCAGTTCATTTAAGCCCTGCCAGATAGTTTTTTGGCATGCTTCCACACTTCTCCAAGAAAAAAAAGCGACTTGGAGTGTAGACAATTGACCCTGAGACTTTGAGCCTCGAGCCATTTTCTGCCTGGTTCAGCTGGTGTTGGCATGTGCACGAAGGCTTTAACCCCTGGCCAGGCTCTTTGTTGTCATTACTTCCCTGATCTGCTTGGAAATGGCAGGTGTGCCAAGAGTGGTGGATTCAAGGAGCAATTAATTCTGAGAATATCATGGCTGATAAGCACCCAGATTTTCCATACATGGGCAAAGATACACGTAAAGGAGGTCACAAGTGCCATCATAAAATTCCTACCCCTGGAAGAAAGTCTTGGCAAAACCAAACAAGCCCCTAATAAAATCTATGAACCAGGCAATCAAAACCAAACAGAAACTACCAACAAAGCGAGAACAACAAAGTCAGTGTTTTGAGTTTAAAAAACTGCAGCATTTAAAAGTGATTTTTGTTGGAGTTTTGGCTAAGGCACCTTAAAGAGTAAGTAAAAGCTTTCTAATGTTTTCCTTTACAAAACAATCTGAGTCAAAAGAGAAATACAATAAAGTATTTTTTAGTATACTGTAATACTTAATTCTCAACTCTTGCATTTTCTTAGGGTGCAAACAAGCCCTGTTAGCATAGAATGAATTATCTGTATATTTTTTCCTTTGTATTACTGATGGGCACCCAAAAGAGACTCCAAACCCTTCAGCTGGCAGACAGCTTAACATGGACAGTGGGCCAAGGGAAGGACACAACTTTGTCTTTGTTAAAGAAAGGATTTTAGAATCAGAAAGAGGAAAACATGGGGTTTTCCTCTCATATCCTGTATCTTAAAAACCAGATATACTTTGACCAAAGCTGGCAGTGGAAGGGAAAGGATGGTATCAGGTTATCAGTCACAGTTTTCTTCCTTAGCCTGTCAGGGTGTAGGAGAATTGTTAACTCATGACCTGTTCCTGCAGAGGGGTGAAGTGTTCACAAGGTGAACACAAGATGCCACAAATTTTGAAGTCTTAGAGGTCAATTGTCTATTGGAAGTTTTCCTGGTCAGACAAATGGGGAATGTGTGCCAAAAAGTAGCTGGCAGAGCTTTAATTATAATTTCCAGTAAAGATGTTGAAAGTACCTGCTAAAATATGACTTGTAAAAATCTCTAATCCTTATTTCTAAATATAAAATTACTTCCTGTTTGTTATTTTAGTCTCCTAACCTCACATGTTTCACTTTAAAAAGCACCATCGAATACCCTTTTCAAACAGATGTTTGGGGTTTTTTTTTAGACTCAGCAACTTCCTACTCTATTTAATGTCACAGCAACTTTCTCTACAGGCATTCTCGGGTTTTCTTCTTGTAAAACAACAGCAGCCGAACTGTAGTATGGTGAAAATAAAAATGAAAACTTTTCAGTGCTTTTTCTTGAATAGATTCTGTATGAATCTCTATGCGGAGCTATGAATATTGTGGACAGTAGATAAAATGATCTCTTGGTTGTAGGTCAAATCTTCTTAAAGCTTTTATTTGCATATACAAACTCTCTGGTTTTATATACAAAGATGAAAATTAAACAATGACAATGAATTTTCATCAGTGAGATGAAGATTAGATGTGAGAATACTGTTAGATTTTAAAACTAGTTATGTTTTATGGTTAAATTCCATAGATTGCTCCTGGCTTGCATTCTTCCATCAGCAATGATTTTCCTCATTTCAAAAGGTTGCCTCTTGAAGTTCGAAGCAGAACATTTTAAAGTTTGGAGTTTTTCAGCTTGAATTTTCAAAGATTCTTAAGGCAGGCTCCAAGTTCATATATTCATATTCAAACTACAATTAAAACACTGACTTTATTTGAGAAAACTACCCACATATAAATATCTTTCATGTCTAAGTCTTGTTTATTTTTCCAAGAGTAAATAAAACTCATCTTCTTGTTTGGATAACAAATATTAAGGCTTGACAAAAAGCACAAATTATTACAAACAGATCCAAGGGAGGGGATTTAAGATGTAAGAGTTGCAATGCCTGGAACAAATTAGATTGTCCACATAGATCACAAAGTGGCAGCAAAGAAAAAAAAATGCCAGAAGTTAACTTGAAATCAGCAATATGAAATTAAAAGAAAGATAAATGCACTCAGAGACAGATGTTCACATCCTGCCTTCAAAGTAAAGTGGCTGCATCACTGCCCGTGGCAAGGTCCCTTTGTGCATCTCTAGAGAGCACCAAGAGGGTTTGAGGCCCAGCTCCAGTCCTGTTGCATTGAATGTTGTGTGACTCTGGATCTTCTCCTGGAGTCACTGCCCGTGGATATCACAGCCCATGGAGAAAAGAACTGCTGATGTTCACAAGAGATTTTTTTCCTATTTGTCTCCTAAAACATAATGAAATGGACTAAGTTATGGGGTTCTCAAGCCTGCAAAAATTAGAGTGCTCATACCACAACAATAGAAATCTAAAGTTCTTTCGGTCTGTGGAAAGTAGGTGGTCCTGATGGCTTGGTCATGTTTGGGCATCAGAAGTTCTATTTTCCTCTTCAGCTGCTTGAAAAAGGATTCCAGCTGTTACAGAGCTGTGATTGACAGGTCAAGTGACAATTAGGACTAATTCATTTATGTACTTGCCACTTTGGTGAAAGTTTGAAATGCCTAAAATTGGCTGAGCCAAAACCTCAGCCCAGGATAAATAGGGAGATCATTTTAGCTGCTGCCATATAACATTGGCTTTCAAAAACTGTTCTGAGCCTAAAATAGCTTTGCTTCCCACACCTTACAAACAGAGCTACTTTCCTTTCTACTTCTTTTTTTAAAACATGTTTTAAAGGGATTTATAGTGAAGCTGAACTCTGTTAAAGGGCAGAATGGCTTTGTAGTGTGCCATCAGTGCACTTTAACTTTATCATAAAGACAAAAGTTGATTGTTGGCTTAGGCCTTTTCACAGAATGAAGTGCAGTGGTTTTCCTTCCAGAAAACAACTTATTCTCAAGCTGTTTTCTCTTTCAAAGATTGATATTTGAAATGACATTTTTATTGGGGGAGTGAATGCTGGGCCCAAAGACTGTCAGATTGTCTGTGAAGACTGTCAGTGATTGGTTTCACCTCAGAGTACTTTAAACCCGACACCCTTAGAGTGGACGAATGACCATTTGCATAAACTGTTTAGGGTGAGATGTCAAACATGTTTTGGAGAGTCTTGTCAAGTAAGGCAGCAAAATTAAAGGGATCTTAGAGCAACAACTGTGCAACATTAAATGGCCATCCTTCACTTGCTCAAACTTGAGTTTTACCAACACCTCTCTGGGCTGCAGTCACATCCTGCACACTGCTTTAACAAGAAATATCACTATATTGCTTTAAAAATATGTTTTGGAATGAGTTTTATTTGCTGCTCATAATTCAGACCCTTCTGCAGTTACAAAACCCGTGTTTTCAACAAAAGAGTGTATAGAAACATATGTATTTTTGGTGTGCTGAAGAAGAGTCAAGGCTGTCATGTCAGCTGACATTCAAGGTGTGGTCCAAAACTCATTGGCATTACAGATTTTCACCATCATCCCTGAGACTTTTTACTGGGAACACATGGATTACTCTACTGTAGCAAACCCTGGGTCCATCCAGTGAAATTCCCACAGAGGAAGGGTATCCCTGCAGTCAAATATGCATTTTGGACAATTTTACAATGAATTAATAGAGTTTAGAAAAGTTCATACAATACATTCTCAGCATTTACAAGCCTTTCAGAATTCTACTTTTATTCATCCATTTCTCCTGCTTGTCTCACAAGAAAATAAAAGATCCAGGAGCCACAGAATTACCTGCATGTTTTACCAGGAAAGTGCTTGGGTTTGCCTGGCTCTTTTAAAACTTCTTTTTTTGCTTTCATTTTTTCATCAAGAGGAGAATCAAAAGTAGATTCAATGTTCTGTGAGAATTTTTTTCCATGGTGAGTGCAAAAGTTTGAAAGGAAAGACGGTTGCTATTCTCTTGTGTGATATTCTCCTGTGTGACATTCATTCTGTCACGGTGAAGAAATGAAGCTATAGCTTTTGTGGCTTTAGCTCTTTCTTGGCAGTCTGCTACCACCTGCCTGTTTGGGATTATTTTTACCCTTTTATTTTTTCAGCCCCTTGATCCTCAGATGTTCCAGTAGCACCAGGAGCCACCACATTGCCTGGAGTTCAGCAGTGATGCTAATGTTGCTCTTTTTCAGCTGATACCCCAGAGTTCTCTTGATCAGCTGAACTTTTCCATGGCCTCATCCATCTCCTACTGAACCAGCATTTCACTGACCTCAGTAGGAGCTGGAGCAAATCTTAATTGAATATTGTGAAGATAAATTGGGATTGATTCCAGCTGTATTTTGTAATATGCCTTTTCATCATGAAACGAAGATAGAAGTAAAATTAATACTGACAGGTTGTTGAATTTTGACCCCAGTTCATTTATTTTGATCACCATGTTTTCTCATGCCCAGCTTGAACACAGCTCTAATTGATGCATTTTTTAAAACCTGCTAGTTTTATTACTCAGTAATTGGTGTTAGGTTATGCTTTTGCCTTTGCCATAGTTTTCTGCTTAAGATAAGAAGACCTTCCTATTTTCTTCATATTATTTTTCTTCATGGAACTTCCCAACAAATGAAATCAATTCTGGTTTATTTTTGCTGTTACTGTTCTGTAAAAGATTGGGATATATTCTGCCCTGGATAAAAGCACCCAGCCTTTCCTTCCCTCCAAACTCATGGACACATTAACAGAATTAAGAGTTTATTTTGTAGTTATAGCAGCAAACTGTAAAATGCACAGTCCACACCAACCTTTGCATACACAGTTAATGTCTCATAAGCTGTAGTGAGTAGTGAGAAAAACTCAGAGCAGTGAAAGGCACCTGCACAAGTCCCCTTCCTCCAGTGAAGGTTTCACAAACACACAGATAGTAAGAATTCTTCTCAAATTAAACATAATCCAGGAAAAATGGTGATAGTGGTATTGATCCATACTGTGTTCCAAGAGTTACCTAAATAGACTGTGGGTCAAACACTTCTTCTTGACTTCTGTAGAGCTGATGTTAAAGGGCAATTCTTCGTAGAGCTTCTCGAGTCCAAAGCATTTAGTCACCTTCACTAAGGGAGAAGGAGATGTGTATAGTTATATGTATTTAAATAGTTGTTGGAGGTACTAGGCTTAGGGAAGAAAAAAAAAAGTTCATTTTTCAGAAGATATTTCCTTGTTTTGACTGTTTTTCATTTCATGGCCATGGTGCTTTTCAGCAGCCCTTATTACACATATCAACAGATCTCCTTCCTTTCAAGTCTGACAGTGTTCATGTAAAGCCAGAGTTGTGACAGTTCTGCTTGTTGGCTGCCTGAGCCTTGAACACAAGAGGGAAAACATGATGCCAGTTAACCATGGGAGCTGAGAACTCAGAGAGTAAATACAGTCATTGTACTGAAGCAAGACAACTTGAAATTCTGTCCACACAACAGGTTGTTGCCCTCTTTGGGGACCAACTGCAGAGAGTGTGACGCTCTTGTTTTCCTTCTGTGTCCCCAGCATTGATGATTAGAAAGGAAAGTACATACTACTAACAGCCTTTTAGGTAACTGCAACTAAACCCCTGAACTGCTGTTCCTTTTTGTTTTATCTTGTGCTGGGTAGGTTTATGTCAACGGGGAGTGGGTCACCAGCATTGGAGAAGGAGGCAGCTTTGGGGAACTGGCACTCATCTATGGAACACCTCGGGCTGCCACTGTCAAGGCCAAGACAGATCTGAAGCTCTGGGGCATTGACAGAGACAGCTACAGACGCATTTTAATGGTAAGTTTATGGAGTTGGTATTTTTTCCTTTCTTTTGTAGCACCAGCACTTCTGTGTTCAGGGTACTTTGGTGATAGAAGGCTGCGCAGTCTGTGCTTCTGCATAAAAGCGAGTGTACGTGACAAAAAACACTGAGTAACTACATTAAGGGAAATGAGAGAAAAGGGAACACGATTCAGCAGAAAGACAGAGTCAGAAATTCAATTGAATAACATTATGCATAACTGTAATACATGAATGGCAACCTCAGGAGGCCTCCAGTACCCACCAAAGCTCTGCAAATCCTCTCCTTATCATGAGCCTTGAAATGTCTCTCAGCAGCACCTCTTCACTATGAGGTCTTTGAGCCTGTGTTACATTCCTCAAAGCAGGTGATAGACAGTAAATCCAGATCAACTAAAATAATAACAAAGTCCTGTGCCCTCCACCTTCCTTAGTGAGCACCCGGCCACACATATCATGGGATGGGAGCCACAGAGCCCCATCCCTGCTAATGATTCATTGCTCTGCTCCTTTCAAATTCCTTCATCCCTTCAGCAAAGCTCAACAGACCTTTGTGGCATCTGGGGTGTGTGTGAGCTTATGGATTTGCTGTTGATTCTTGAGTGCTGAGTTTATAATGGAAACTTTAACAGATAATTAACTTCACCAAAGTCATAACTTTTTTTATGAGTTTGTTTCCAATGTCCATGTGCATGTCTTCCTTCCCCATGAAATATTCCATTCTTTTTGATAATTAACCAACAAAACTCTATGCAAAGCTTCTTTCTCAATAGGACTTTTCTTTAAAAGCGGCATTGTTAGATTCTGATATGAAGGAAATTACACTGTATTCTCAGACTAATAAAGGAGTGTGCATTTTGAGATCATCTGTATTTCCAGAAAATGTCATGGAAAAGAGAAAAATTAGGAAAGGGTTTGAGTAGATTTTACACTTGAATGATTATTTCTGAAGCAACAGAGTGTAAGAATGATCTTTATTTATTCTGTTAGATGTCTGTGTGAGCATTGCTGGTGTTCACTCCATATTTCATGGGCTGTGTTCTGTGTCACATAAACAAAATTCATGCTGACATGTAGGAGAGCACATCTCATGGAAGTTTACTCTATCCCAAAATATTCAGCCTGATAGCTCCAAGACAAAATAGAGGAACAATGATGAAAAGTGTACTGTCTTCTCTCTTGTGGGTAAGCAGGATAAATAGTTTTGAGAGGTTCCCAGAGCAGAGAAGCAGCAGAGGTATTTCTAAAAGATATTTCCAAAACACAGAGCAGAAGAATTCCTCAAGAGATTTCAGAGGCACTCCCAACTTATTTGTCCCATGTCCTACATGGATGTGATGGAGGAGTGTCTGGGATAACTGGTGGGATGAACCTGCAAGCTGCAAAGAAGAATCCAAAATACAAAAGAGAAGGAATGTAGGAGGAAAATAAATGTCAGGGCAAGATACATATTCCTTGGCTTTTTAAGCAGAGCTTTTTGCAGCTGCCTGCAACCTTGCTACTAAGGAATTGAAGGGACAGACTCACAGGCTTTGTAGCCTAGAGGTGATTTCAGTGTTAGTGCTGATGGAACTAGTGGTACCTAACATTGTCCAGCCCTGTGAGTTGTCAGTTTTGGTCATGTGTCCATTATCACCTGATAGCACCCTTCAGAAGACAAATATTTGATGCACAGACAGGATTTTGCTGAAAGGATTTAAAGTCCTAAGTGGAAAAGACAGTGTTTTTAATGGTAGCATTAGTCATGCATACAACTGGAATATTATGGATGTGCTTCTTCTTGATTCTAGTGTAGTGCTTAGTGCTTTTCAAATTAATTTACATATTCTCTGGACCAGCGACTGCTGTACCTTACCCAGAAAGCTCAGTTTCTGTAATTGATGTGACCTTCAAATTAACATGGACATGCTTTCTCTCCCCCTGTTTCTTGGGGGTTTTTTTAACAGTGCCATTAAAAACTGGTGGTCTGTTACATTACATTAGATATTCAGAGAGCATGATTATAGTATTCCAAATATTCAGATAGGATGTATTTCAAGTAGCATGGTGAATGAATTGCTGCAGGTATAGAAAATGTCCACGGTGAATGCAATTTACCCATCCACAGTACATGAATCCTGTCAGCTTTGCCTTTATTTGTAGGTTCAGTGTGGATAATTTCTTTGCTGTAGGTGAAATGAGACACCTGTCTTTGTGCAGTCATGTGAGGGCAGGTTACAGTGGCTCTCTGCACATTTCCTCAAGCCTAAGAATTAATTACATCATGTTTCAGTGGCTGCATTTCATACTTGAAGCAAACTCCTCCATTACAGGGCTGCTTTTGCTGTACTCAGTTTCAAGGGAAGCAGTAGCTGCCTTTCAAGTTCCAAAAATATGGTTTCCTGCCATTTAGTCTATGGATATTTTAGATGTAGAAATGCTTCAGCCTTTAAAGCAGAAGTAGTAATGTTTAGGATATCTTTTGAAATATATAATTTAAGATGGAAACATTTGGGAGGGAGCAGGTTTTTCTTTTTTTATTTTCTGGTTGCAAATCCTTTTGTCCAAAGGATCAATGACCTTTTTCTCCCAAGGACAGTTTTTTTCTGTAGTCAGATAAAGGCCCTCCATAACCTGAGTTATTTCTCTCGTCTGCATTCCTTCTCTGCCATGACCAACCCCATGTTTTCTCAGTCTAGTGTTGAAATTTTATTCGAGTTGTAAATATTTATTTGCAAATCATGCCTTCACATCTACACTTGCCAAAAAGATTTTATCCTGTGACACTTGACTCTCAAACTCATTTCTTCTTGCAGGAACTCTTTTGGTTCTTTGCTTTACGTTTAGTAATTTCTAGTTTTTATTTCTGCTTAGTGCCATTTTGCCCACTAAGGTGTCTCATTGGCCCTGACTGGTTTATGGCATGAATAAAATGCATTTTAGGAGGTTTGGTGTTTGGGTTTTCCATTTTATGGATGGACAAAGACTGATGCAGAAAGTTCCTGCTGGCTTTTAGTTACACTTGTCATCTGTTTATCATTTATCGTGTCCCAAAGGCAGGTTGTTAAAACAGATATATTTCTTTATATTTCATTGTCTCAGCTTAGGTAACCCAATGGCTTGAAGGTCACATTCAAGTTTGTTTTAGCAGCTGTGATGACTGTAAATGTTGAGATAGGTCCTTCTGTCAGGATTTGCAGTGAAATTGCTTGGCTTTCACTGCAGTCCTTGACAAAGTATTATGCCATGAAATTCGTTGTACTAGATGGTTACAAAAAAACCACTTCAGTGTGTTCCCCCTGTGGTACACTCACAAATTGTCTGTTCCATTTATTTCACAAAATAATCTGTGCTGATTTGCCTACTTTTCACTCTGTTGCAAATTTTTTAATGTGTATGTTCTCTGTGTGTGCACACATGAGCACAGACACACACACTTGTGTGTGTATTCAGTATTTATTTACTTACATTCTTCTGGGAGAGATGCAGAGGATTTTTTTTTTTGCCATAGGCTTCTCATGGAATTCAGTTCTCTGCTTTGCAATTTGGATTTAAGAGCATCACGGAATGAGGAACATCCCAGGGTAGTACAATATTTGTATCCTAAATATAGCAAATACCACAAATACCAGAGAAGCAAATGTCTGTATCCCAACATCAGATTGATCCCCTAGACAATTCAGTTCCCAGACTGAGAAAATTTGAAGTATTAATTTCTTGTAATGTCTTCTTTAAGAAGACTTGATTCAGGATAATTTAACTATCCCCTAGTTCCCATGGTCCAAGATACCTGGCTCTGAGAGTGGAGCTGGAGGCATACAATACTTTTTGCCTATTTGGCAAACTACTGACAGAGAGTGAGTTATGCTGTTGGGATGTAAGTAATGACAAATCAATGCTAGTCAGTGCCTAATGTTATGCTTCATTTTATTTATGCTATTTTAAGTTTCTTTTGCCATCGTTTCACAGCTTTGAATCTGAGAACAAGTTTTTTAACAAGTGCTTTTTTCCTGTTGAGATAAAATGAAGTCAAAAGGACTTTGTGTTGCCATAAAATGTAGTTTGTGTGGTGGCCAAAGCATAAAGCAAATCCAAAGGCTGCAATCCATCCTACATCTGTGGAATAAAGCACCAGGATTGTGTGGGCTCATGTGCTGTTGATCATGGCCAGTGTGCACAGGGACTCTTTCATGCTCCTGTAAGAATGCACACCCAAAGGGATTACATGGAGCTGCAGCAGTCCAGAGGGCCATTCCAGCACCTACTGCCAGGATAACTCTTTACTTAAGTCATGGTTTGCATTTTGGTAGACATTTGTTTGGCTTCTTACTGAAGGCGGGGATTTCTGGGAAGGACGCAGTCAGCTCCGCCTGAAAAAACCAAGCAAGAAGGAAGACAGAGAGTGTTGGAGGGACAAAGAAAGATCAGGAGTGGAAATTAAAAATGGAAGGAAACAGGGAATGTGAAAAGATGAAACAGATGTTGAACAGGAACTCAACAAGACCCATTGCCATTTCTGGGGCATTCATTTTTCCCAGCCTCTGTATTGCTTAAGCTAAGCCCAGGACTTGTTATATCAAGTGGTCCTAAAACTGGTTTTGAGCCCTTTAATGTGTGGATTTTACTAACACAGGTGATCCTGTTTCTCCTTGGGATTGTCTCAGGGAGGAGCACTGAGGGTTAGAATATTAATGAGCCTTTGGAGTTAATGGGCACGACTGTCTTCAAGGAGATGAGCTTGTGCATGACAGCTCAGAACCAGGAGAAAGTGAACAAAGGAAAGGGGGGAGAGGGAGAAGCAGCGACTACTGAAATAAGATATTAATAGGTTAGAAAAAAAAGCAGAATTAATAATGACTTTTTAAAACATGCCATCAAGAGCCCTGCCAGTGCAGAATTATTCATGTACATTTACTATTGTTTTTCTCTGGCGTAAGCAGTAAGATTTCTTCTGCTTCCCTTGGGAAACTTTTCTGCAAGAGAGTAATTCCTACATTGGGAACATTTTTTGATATTGATCTTAAATTAGATTTTCTTAATTTTCTCCTATTACTTTGAGTTATGTCAAGCGATGCTGCACTGAATTGCCCTCTCTTTCTGTCATGTATCTGTAGATGATTATCACTGTCTACTTAAAACCCTTGCCGCATTGCATGCCAGCTATGAGGATGTCATACCTGTGATCCCAGGGCTGAGCCAACAAATACAGGCTGAATTTGTTTTGCTCCTTCCTTATCAGCTCTTCCCAAGTGTTTTAGTATTTCTTCAAGCTCTGTTGGATTTGGGATCACATTTCTGGAGAAGTACCGAGAGAGAATGTAGCACACCAGGCGCCGTCACATCTGAGCCATGGAGATGGAGCCTCTAAACTTCATTCCTGGATGATATCTTTGCATGTACAGACTAAAATAGCCTTGGCTGTGTTCTTGTTACAGTCTGGTGCAGGTCTCACCTACTTATTGGAAATCTCTTTCAGCTTTACAACTTTCAGGTCTTCTGTTTGTCAAACATCTCTGCTTCGGATTTTTTTTTTCTTAGCTGTTTTTTCCAAATGGAAGCTTATTCTTCTATTTTCTAGTCCCATTTCTAATGTCTCCAGGTTCTTTCTTGCTATTTTCCTGCTCTGGCAAGCATTCATACTATCTCATAATCTGTAGGTATTGTTACTGTCTGATTTGTTGCTGCTTTGATGAAAACATTGCATGAGAGCAGACTCAGCACATGTCCCAGGGAACACACTAGTTGGCACTTGTGTAGAAAGGATCTGAAGGGTAGGAGAGGAGGTTGTGATGGTGTTTGTGGCCTCAGCCATTTGGGTAAAGCCACTAGAGCAAATAAAACAAGTGCAAAAAGGACATTGGGAGTCAGTGGTGACAATTATCCTATGAGAGGGGAATATTAGGCTGATCAAGGAAGGGGGAAGGAACTAGATGATCTTTAAGGTTCTTTCCAACCCAAGCCACTCTGTTTCATGGGAGAAAAGATGGTTAATACCAATAGAAATAAGCATTTGCTTTGGTTGGTTCTACTGCCGGAGTTCTACTGCTGGATTGTTTCTAGCTTGCATTAATGTTCTCTCAGAATCCTTCCCTGCATTCTGCATGTGAAAGCTTGAGAAGGAAAACAGCACTCAAGTAAAAACAATGTGTGTGAGGGTGAGCCAAGTTTCTCCTGTCTGGAAAACAAATTGGGATCTGGTTGTGCCAATTAGGATCCAGCCTCAGGGGCTCTGGAAAGGCAGAAGAAGCTTCTGTGCCTGCCTGAGCACCCTGAGGTGAAGCTCTGCTGCTGGGTGGCTCTTGTTTGTCTCTTCCAGGAGAGAGGGGAGGGATGGATGGAGCCGTCCTGCAGGATGAGTCAGGAGCCATCAACTGGATTACCTTGAGTTTCTTTGCAAGTGCTGAGAAACAGGACTCCTAAGCCTCAGTCATTAGCTCTTCCCTAGGCTTGTGTTCTCCTTTACATTTGTGGGGATATCCTAAGATGGGCTATTTATCAGTGTTGCTGTGCATTAAGTGGAGTCCCACTGAGCTCCAGATAGTACAATCACATCACAGTACAAAATATTTTAACAGCATATTTAATTAATTCTTTCCACTTCAGTTTTGCTTTTGCATTTGTCTTCACTGTGGGTTCTGTACCGCTGCCCTGGCTTAGCTTACCCAAGACATAGTGCACCTGTTTTCCTGTAGGAAGTGATGAGGTCTTCCTCTCTGGGCCAGGTGGGATGCCTACAATTCCTATCTTCCTGAGTCTCTCTAAATACACAAAACTGTGGTCAGGTGTCACTTATGGCTACTGATTACTGCTTCTTAAAATTCATCTGTGTCCGCAAGTCATTTAAAAAGCATTTTCCACATCTGTCCCCGGGTGTCCCAGCCCATCAAACTAAACCACCAATCTGGTTTTCCACAGCTGTCAATTTTGTCGGTCTCGTTTCCACTTGATTGCAGGGAGGAAAGCAACAACTGCGCAGTGTCCAGTTTTCCATTCTTCGTCTCGCAGCGAGCTGTCAGGAGCTGGCGTGGTTTGCAGAGCCTCCTGCGTTTGAAGTTCCTTATGTTTTTTTTCTTTCTGGCACTTCAAATGCTCTCGGGGCCCCCCGAGGTTGAGAACCAAGTTTGTCAGACAGAGAGGTCAGACAGGGGTTACCGATGCTATCGCTGAGGCGAACTGTCATCACCAGGCTCGGAAATTATGAACGGGGTGCGGAGGGGGAGACCTCGGTAGCTGGTGCTGCTGCCGAGCCAGAGCTACCTGGGAAGAGTGGCAGCTCCTGACGGTGCTGTGGCTGTTCTGGAGCAGGGGTGGCCTCAGGAGAGGGGCACAAATGGGAGCTGTCCCCAGAGAAGAGTACCTTGCACCTTCAGCTGGTGCTGTGGTCCAAAACTGGATCCATTGATGTTGGTGGGAGGATTCACGTTGCCTTGGGGGTCATTGCAGCCCCGCCTGCACAGCACGTGCAGGAAGGGGGACAATATTTAATTCTTAATTACGTATAACACTGCACTTGAGTACACCAGCCTTTCCCATTTTCATACTTGAACCACTTCAGGATGCTTTCACAGTGGAGGGCAATGTGTTTTTCCTCCTTTTCTCTATCCTCACTTTCTGCCTCTGCTTCCAGCACTTACAGGAGCTGACTTGGAGCAGGAGGAATAGAGAAGTAGCTTTTTCTATGGCAGACACTGGTATTTGCTTCCATCTTCTCTGCCCAGCCTATGAATAAATGGCATCTTTATTTCCCTTTTTTTGAGAAGATGAAGGTATCATCCTTATGTTGTGCATTGTAGATTTGACCAGGCAGCCTTTGACAACCCCAGGGAATCTGCCCAGCCAGAAGCTATGCGAGGTGTCATCAGTGTGGAACAAACTGCATGGTACCAAGGCAAAACCTGGAGTTCCTCTTTGGTACCTGGGTAGATTTTCTTTTCAAGTCATATGTTTACTGCAGGAAGAAAGAAAGATGAATTAATTATTTTTGTATTGGTAAAGCTGCATCATATTTAATCCTACATCAGTCACCTTCCAAAATGTGTGCTGAAATGGCAATTTACGGCTTCAGCATGTGGTGATCAAACACTATGTAAGCAGAAGGTATCTTGGTAATTTATCACATAAAACAATCTTAGCAGAGTGGGAATGAGGGTGCTGGTGGCTGCACATACATTGACGGATTGTCTGCCCCAAAATGCTTAAGTCCTGTTAAAATAATAATATGGACAGATTGCTCAGCAGTAAAAATAGATCAGATAGAATACTCTACAGAATATTACAGGTAAACACTCTTGGCATTGAAGAGTTTTTAACCTGAAAGGATGGGATCTATGAGGGGGTATTTTAAGTTTTATCCCGCTTTGTAATTGCAGATTCTCTTCTAGCAGGGTCATTGCCAGCAAGATATATATTGAATTACCTGGACACTTAAATGATGAAGCTCAGGCTTTAAAATGAGTGCCTGTAAATAATGGATACAATTCATCTGTGTTGTCCAGAAACACCAGAGGAGTCAGTGAAATTATACCAGGATTGAATTTGAGTCCTTCTGTCTTTGCTTATCAGCAATACAACTTGCCCAGACATTTTATGGGGGAAGATTTGCCTGAGGCTGTTTACACTGACTATGCTTAAGATCTGGAAGGGGAAGGAATTAAAAAAGAGCAGCTGTAGGAAAAAAAATCACAAAAATACTTTGTGTAATGTTCTGCCTCCTTTTTCTCTCTCCTGTAATAACAGGGCAGCACGCTGAGGAAGCGGAAGATGTATGAAGAGTTCCTGAGCAAGGTCTCCATTTTGGGTCAGTTGCCCTTTGGAACTTGGCTGTTATTTCCGCGTTGGTGCATGTTGACAGAATGAATTTTGGTCTTTGGTGGCACGATGAAAGCAATGGTGGGCAAACAGAAGGGCTCACATTATGTTGCTTCTGAATGAATGAAAGTGTAAAGGGCCCTTTTTAGGACTTGTTTTTCTTGGTCTTTGCTATGCACGGAACATGTGTTTGAAGTACACATTAAACATGGGAGCGGGCACACACTGGTAACCCTTTGGTAGGTGCTGCTCAATAAAGATCCTATTGAGAGAGCAGAAAGGAGTGCAGAGATATGAATTTGTCATAAAATCCAGTTACATCTTTCCAGGGGACAGGTGAGAAAGTTTTTCCTGCAAGAATACTGTGTTTATGTGCACTAAACAAACTAACCGTACAAATCAAAATGGACTGATCTTTTTTCTTCTGTGCATTTTACAGCCCGTCTCGCATTCTTAAAACATCTGTTTAGCTTCTTGTCGTTGGATTTTGTTACCCTTTGATTAATGTGATAGCCACGAAATTTGGACATGTTCTTGATGGCCTTCAGTAGGAAAAACAACAAACCCATAATGCCTGACCAATCAATCACCATTAGGAGAACAAAAGCCTCTAATAAGGACAGTGTTAGCCAGTACAATGAGTTGTTGATTCTGTAGGAGAAACATCGTGTTTCTGCTGGGGCTGTTTAGAAAAAGCAGTTCAGGTTTAATTTGCTATATAATTAAAGTATTTGTATTTCTACTTAAAAATTTTCTGCTTCTTGTGTATGGTATTCACCTGCCATTGGAGCTGAGGTGCCTGAAATATGAATGTCCCAGTGAGAGTATACTTGAACTTCTGAGAGTTTCCGTGAAATTTTCAATTATATTGGTATGCTGGAAGTAAGGCAAAGTATGTTGCTCACCTATTAATGAAGTTTTCATAATTTAAATACCTTCTTTTATGCTTAATTTAAATCTTCCTAAATTAAGAGCGCAAATTATACCAAATTACAATGAGTATTTAAAGAAGAAAGGATGTGTGCACCTGCACTAATGAGGAGCAATTACAACAATGACACATCTCAAAACAATTTCAGAGCAGAAAGGTTATTCAGAGATGTGCTTCCTTAAACATGTGGTTTGCAATGTAATTATAGCCTAATTTGTAGTGTGGCTTTTGAATCTTGGTGAAAAAAGAGGAAGGACTTTAAGATTTGTACCTTTTTTAAGTACAGAAAAGCAGTGAACAAAATAACACATCATTGCAGGAACACGGAAATTCAGGTGAAATGTGTAAGGATCTATTTGACACATCTAAAAAGTAGATGACACCTGGGAAACAGAAAGATATTTTAGAAATTTTAACACAGCACTGAGAAGTCAACTTCACTTCATCCCTTAATGTGGTCAGAACTCAGTGGTTTCCTGGTGGATAACCTCTACCTGCTTCTTAAATATATTTTTTTCCAAGGCCTGTCTAGAGTCTGTAATTAGCCATTTATTTGTAAGAGTCACTTTTTAAAAAAAAAAAAATCTAGGGATTTTTTTTTAGATTATCAATCACTGCTTACAGTGTCTTGAACAAGATAGGAAAAAACCTAATTGTTTTAAATCTTTCTTCTGGAGATTAATTAAATACAAAGCCATTAATTGATAAGTATGATTCCGAAATTGCAGAAAATTGCATATAATCTACTTTATTTGATGCTTAACTTAAACTCTGCAATAAAAACTTGTAGAATATTCTAGATAATGCTTGTTTGCAAGAATTATTAACCAATGTATTTGTAGTGGTACAATTCCCTTAGACAAAAGAGAGACAGTTCGTGACTAGAGCTAGAATTAGCTTTGAATTTTTCATAAAACCAACTGAAGAAGTTTCAAGAGACTCTTTCTTTTCATTGTTAATTACTGAGTTCTTAAAAAAAAAATGAAAAAGCCTTCTCTGGTCTGTATGAAAGATTTTTGTGCTTATTTTTAGTCAAACAGAGCAGTTTTTGAATGTTGCATTGACAATATGGGCTTGGTCTTTGACATTAATGGTTCTGCAGCAAAGGTCACAAATACACCAGGGAAGTGCTGTAGTGATTATAGTGGGGGGAAATCTTAGAAACAGTTATTTTTCAAACAGCAACAAAAAGTGGCATAAAAACATGAAGACACTGACAGTCAACTCAAAACTTGCCTTTGGTGCATTGATCACTTCGATCTGGTTTTGTTACCAGACTCTGTGTCCCCTTCTGAGCTCAGCAGAAAGGCTTTTTATCTTCTAAAGTATAACTCTTTAACCCTCACACAATACTTCTAAGCAATATTTTGAACAAAAGGGGAAACTAGAGTCTGATAGAATGGCACAGATTTAATCCTGGTGCCAGAAACCATATCTTGATTTACATTAGTTCAGTAATGTATAATACGTAGGAATCAGCAGAGCTTTGGAACATGAATTTTAGCCCAGCTTTTTGAGGGAGTGAAGGTTAAATCACTGTATCGTCTGTTTCTTTTAATAACTTTTAAACCTGTAATTTTTCAGTCAAATCTGATAAAAGTACAAAAGTTCAAGTACAATTCATTGTCTTGAATTCTCATGCAAATGGTTATTGGAGAGATACACAGGTGGCATCTTTCCTCTCCGAGGGCAGGACAGAGAATTCATCCCTTAGCAAAGGCAGGAGGAGGAGGAGACCAGTGCCCATGAGCAGCCCTGGGCAGGCTGTGTGGCTGTCCCTTGTAGGACATGCCCTGTCCTACATGTCCTTTGCCATGGAGGTACCTCAGGGGATTTGGGGCGGGTGCAGGTGGGTGATGAAGTCCCCACATCACTATGTTGGCTCTGTTACTCCTAAATCAACGGATCATTTCTTCTTACTAAAGTTTACTCCAGAGTTTTATAACTTTTCTCTCTCAGTGAGGGAATAAAGGGAATAAATTTGCAAACCATCCTGCTGGCAAACATCCATAAATTCGGATGCCTCTGATCTCGCTGCTGCTCATGCCACCAGGGTCTGGCCATTGGCTGTCGTGGTTCAGGGTCTTACCCACAGGCAAGAGTCATCTCTGAGATCAACACTCTCTGTCACTTGCCTGCAGCCCATCAGGAACCAGATGGGAGCAGCTCTGATGAAGACAGTAGGACTTGTCCTGACATCTGGTGTAGGATGTGTAAGAGAATCTCAGTGCTCCCATATCACTTTTATCTCCACGCAGCTCCTCAGCTGCTCCAATCTGTGGCAGCATCCAGGGCACTGTGGGTCAGATCACAGGCATAGGAAAATGGAGCCAACTTTTCCTGTCCAACTTTTAAGATTACTATCTGGGTGATTACTAAAGTGTAAGACACAATGAATAAATACATTCATGTTCCCCAACTGGAGGTTCGTGCAAAGGGCCTGGATGAAAGAAATGTTTCTTTTATAAGAGAACCAGGCATGGCAGAGCTGTCAGTTTAGATATGAATCTTCAGACAAAGTTAGAGTATTTTTATAATATAGCTTTATGATCTTCAATATTTTAGAGTCCCTGGACAAATGGGAGCGGCTGACAGTGGCTGATGCACTGGAACCTGTCCAGTTTGAGGATGGAGAAAAAATTGTTGTGCAGGGGGAGCCTGGTGATGACTTCTTCATTATTACAGAGGTAAGACTGGCATCCTGATAAGCTCTGTCATTTCCTGGTAAAGATCAAGCCTGTATATTAAAGACATTTGGGTTCAGTTCAATCTCTTACCTCAGCATAAATCTAACTCCACTTAAACCAGGAGACTTACTCAAAATTCCAATGAATTCAGAGGCTAGTTCCATGGAATTGTCTTAAGGGGGACAGTCTTTTTTCCAGTACATTGAAAATGCAGAGGAATTTTGAGATGTTTCTAGTGTCTTTATTGTTTGAAGGTTTGTTTTCTACAGGAGATTTTTCTTGTTCCAAATTGTCAATACTTCAGCAGGGCTGGCCAGCCACCCAGTGCTCTGATGTTCCCCAAAGGGACTTACAGGGGATATCACAAACTGACATCTGTAAACTGGAGCAGGAGACCTGATCAGAAAATGGATAATTTGTTCTTTGTTTGGCCTTAAACTCAGTCCAAATGGCTGAGCCGTTTTCTTGTTTACTCTCACACAGGCAGACAGATCTGTCAGGCAGCTGAAAATGCTGACATCTTTTTGGGAGATTATCTGACACTTCAGTTCCACCATCTCACTTCTGCAAACAGATGCTGACGGGGTTTTTCCTTCCCTCTCTGACATAAATATTTGGATCCTTGGTATCTCATACAAATACCAAAGCACTGTGATATAACAAGTTATAAAAAGGTATTAGAGAGTCTCAGACTGAATAACAAGAGAGCATTAGGATATGATTGTCTATGGATTGAAGTAGGAGCTTTTTAGTATCAGCTGTGAGTATCATACACAAATATATAGACTAGGAATGACCAGCATTTGGCTTTGGTGGCAGTTCCAGTGCCAGCCTGTGACTAGCAATGTGGCAGTGGTGGCACAGGAACTGGGACATAATTGGAATCCCTCACTGTGGGAGAAGGTGAGTTAGATGTAAGGAGCTGGTGTAATTTTGTTGCCTTGGGATCCCATTGTATGGACACAGAATGCATCTCTGGCTCCATCAGGCTGCTCTGCTGAGATGTGGTTGCAAAGGAAAGAGATCCTGCCCTGCTCAGGTGATAAAGGGCCTGTACAACTCCCCTTGCACACAGTTTTGAGGCCAACTGGCTTGGCTTTGCTTGCTCCTTATCTCTGGATTTTTGGACAGGTGCCTCTATCAAGGCAGCCAGAATTTGGTTTATAATCAATATCTGACACTTGAAATTCCATCCTTCTTTCCTCCTGAGTGTTGAAAATACGTGTTTGATTTATGAACATAGTTTCTCTTTGATGCTTACAAAATTGTCAGTGCAAGTACCTGCACCTGTCTATCACACTGTGAGACACTTGGGAACATTAAATGTGTGTCAAGCAGTGTCCCTTCAAAACAGTAGTGCCACAATAAACAAGACTAGATAGGGGATCTTTTTTTGTTAAGAAGATACGAGAATATAGTTTTTTTTCAGACATACAGATTTTTTATTTCTCCTAGTGTTGCTAAGTTTGCTGTTATTCCTTGCAGCAGCATGAGACTAGGAAAACTTAATTTTCTTAGCTATCAAATCCCATGTGGAAAATTGGCAGCTTGCTTAAGAGTTACCAAGGGCCTTTATTTTACCTCTCTTGCTGAAACAGCTGTTAAGACTTGAATGGGTACAAAAGCATTAACACTGCTTACTGTATAAAGTATCTGCTCACCTCACCCTTCCACTGTAAATCTGATATAGTTTCTCCCTGTGGAAATTGCTTATATTTTTCTGCTTTAAAGAAAGAACATCCAGCATCACCTGTTTTTTGTGCTATAGTACTATTTCTGCCTGCTCACACATAGTTTAAGTTTTGTATTCTAAACCTGACTTTACAGGAGTTTACATCAAAAGCAGTGTGGCCAGGAGGTCAAGGGAGGGGATCCTGTCCCTCTTCTGCCCTTGTGAGATCCCCCTGAAATGTTGTGTCCAGCATGGTCTGGAGTGACAGAACACGGGGGAATGGCTTCAAGCTGACAGAAAATAGGTTTAGATTAGAGATGAGGAAGAAATTCTTCACTGCGAGGGTGGTGAGGCCCTGGCACAGGCTGCCCAGAGGAGCTGTGGCTGCCCCATTCCTGGAAGTGTCCAAGGCCAGGTTGGACTGGGCTCTGAGTGACCTGGGATAGTGGAAGGTGTCCCTGTCTTTAGGTTATGCTATTTCTTAGCATAACCTTTTTTTTCATGGCTTTCTGTCCACCTTCCTATCCCCAGTGTTGCCCAAGTTATTTGAGGTACAGGCTATTTGGGGTGCAGGCTGTATGCATAAGAATACTACAGTGTTCTTTGGAGAGCAAGGCTGCAGCAGGAGCTCAGCCAAATTACTGGAAAAACAGAAAATGTGCACAGGGAAGAATCACAGGAAACCAGAGCTTTTTAAGTTCACTGCTCACAAAGCTGTTTACGGTTCTGTTTTTGTTAAAAAGTCTAATGAAAGAAGAATTACTCTCAGATTCCAGGACAGGTTTCTGCCATCCTAAATCTTCACAGGCACCAGTAAGGTGTTTAGCTGCAGTAGGTTGTGTGCTTTTCTATTTAGATATCAAGCAGTGTTCAACAAGATTTAGTTTTAATATTTAAGGCTGTGATCTTTCCTTGAGATAGAATTATTGCCATGTTTATACCATATTCCTTAATTTGAAGATAGGATCAGAAGTGAAGGTCTGCTTACAAAAGCAAAGTAATGACTTCTGTGAGATTGATTTACTGCACTTGAAACGGTAATTAAAAAGAAAAGAAAAAAAGAAGTATCTGTATTTTCAGATATTTTCAGGTCTTACTTTCCCACTATGGTTTTCACACAACAAACTCAGGCTTTCCCAGACCAGACAGATGTGGAATGTATCTGCTGGATTCCAAGGTCATGGAATTATCCCATATGAGATTCCTGGCACAGAGGTGAAAAACTTTAAGCACCATGAAACAATTGTTGCCATAAAGAATTACATTTTGGCAAGTGTAAATCATAACAGATGTATGGTTTCTAACAAATAAATTTGCAGTTGTGTCACACACTGCCACACTGTGTACCCAGCACTGGGGAGGATTTATTCATCTGACTTCAGATAACACAAATATTTTTAGCTAGCATTTTAAAGTGGTAGATGCAAAGGCATGTGAGCTTTGTGGAGTCCTTTTAATTGAAATGCCAGTTGAATGGGGGCTGATTTTATTCCTGACTCGAGCTTTGCCACTGACTCCTGCTCGAACAGTAGTTCAAACTAGTGTAGTAGTGCTCTGAAACTGGAAAGAAAAGAGGGTTTTGCTGTTGTCTAGGTTACTGAGGAAGGTAGTGACAATAGTATTAAAAATAGCGGTTATGATCATGTACCACTCTCTTAAGTTCAGCTTCCAACTTGGCTGGGTGGCACAATACCTCGAAGTCTGTAACACAGCTGCCAAAAATGCAGGGACCTGCAGCTGTGAAGTGCCCTGCTGGGTTTTCCAGCTCCCACCCCTCCCCATGTCAGATCGTTGGGATCACCTGTCATGACCGAGCACTGTACACAGCACACGGATACTGTCACGGGACTCCACTGACTGCTCAGGGAGGCTTTTAATCTCAGCTGCACACTGAGAGCTTGCTGAACTGCTGCCATATGGCCCTAATGCTCATAAAGTTTGACATGGTTTAAGAAAAATGTGTGCACAGACACAAATGTGCACAGGTGTAGGAGGAGAGAACAGCAAAAGGTTTCTAAGAGGGCCACACTGTGCCCCAAGAGCAGAGCTCTTTAAATGTGCTCTCTGCAGCCTGTCACCTCCTCCCAGGGCAGGTTGGTTTAGGTGGGGCAGAAAGCATGGAAATAAAACTGCATGAGAAGTGTAACATTTCTAATTAATAGCTGGTCGAGCTGCCCAGCAATAGTATGCAGCAGCCTAAAAATAAAAGACCTAAAAATAGAAGATAATTCACGGGAGACAACTCAAGGAGAAATGGACCCATAGTATCAAGTAGTTTGACATTAGATTTTTTGGTTTGCACTTTAAAAATTACTATATTTGACTGCAGATTAGTGCTAAGTTGCGCCCTCCTCTTTAACTCCTCTGTGAAAAGAGCTTCAAAAAACTGAACATCTGTGTTGTTCCTTATTGTTTTGCTGGTCTGATTTTCAGTCTTACCTGTCCAGTTTGTGGGCAGAACATTACCCTCCCTGTTTCCCTATCGATGGGAATAATCCTAATGGCACTTCATAAAGGTGAGCAAAACCTTAATGGAAAAAGGCACAAATACTCATCACTACTGAAACCAGGCAATGGGAATAGCAAAGCTGACAAATAATAGAAAAAAAAATCATTGATAGTGCAGCAATCCTTCCAGAATTAACACACAGAACTGTGTCATTGACAGAAATGAATCAAATTAATTGGTAATGATTATTTGTCCAGCCCTATCCTTGGCTGATCACATTGGAAACAGCCCAGTAATCCTCAGGGGGCTGTTCCCTTCGTGCTGCTGTTGACATTTCAAGTCAGGGCCACAAACTGGCTCCGGTCTGGGCAGGATCTGCTGTGAGTTCTTGCTGAGAGCGTACTTGAGATACTGGCCTTAGGTGAAATCAGTGTTTCCAGCCCTGCTGACACTCTTGGAACGCTACAGGGTGTCTCTGCACAGATGCAGTTCAAAGCCTTGTTAGGTGGAACAGTGTTTGTAAACTCTTCCTACCATGGAAACGTGCACCAGCAGCGGAAGGGCCGCGGTCGGCCTCAGAAGGGCACTCTGGCCTGCACGGAATTGGGCCTTTCTGTAGGAAAAGTCGACTTGAGCCTTAAATTACACAACAAGCATCTGAAGATTTATGATTTAAAAGCTCCTTGAGAAAAAAAAAGAAAAAAAGAAAAATAATAGCCCAATTGTTTCCTGCCCTAAATTGTTGCTCTTTGACATTCTAACCTACGAGAGACCCCTTTGGCACCTACCCCTTCCACAGGCAGGAGAACTACAAAGTAAACTTCTTCCGTATGGATAATGAAGTCACTGCCTTAGGCACACTCTGCTATCACACCTGATAATCTTTTTAAAACACAGTGCGATTAATTATTAATTAGGAAGATGAATGTTGTCTAGAAAAGGAGTTTCAAAGGCTACAATCTGAACTGCTTAGTGTTACTAGGATTTTGTTGATACTGAAAATGTTTGTCAAAGGCAGTCTGCAGCGACTCCTAATGTACCCAATAAACAAAATATACCGAATAAACAGAGCCAGCAGGCACCAAGGCTCTGTACTCTGCTTATTTTTAACTGCAGAGACATTGTTTCCCACGGAGCTCTTACAGGAAAGGGATGTTCGATTTTCTTGATATCACCCAATTGTGCTGGAGCAACAGCATTTCCATTGGCCCTGCTACAAAGTTCCTCTGTGTTCAGTGGATCCATTTTTAATGGCCAGCTGATGTCAAATATGGAAAGTTGGGTGTGTGATTGGGTCCCATCCTAACTAAGGGTGGGGGTGAATTATTTTACTGAGTCAAAGGGACAAAAATGTCACCTTAGTCCAGCTCGTGTTAAACTCAGCTTGGTTTTGACTTCTGTGGACAGTGGAGGAGGCTGCATCCCCATTCAGTACATGGGACAATGTTTCATAGGAAGCAACTGGCTGCTCCATCTTTCTTTGCCCATCAGCCACAAAGGACCTGTGAGTGAATGCAGCTTTTGGGCTTTCCTTCCAGCTCTTTCTACAGCCCCACTAATAACTACTGCAGTGCAGTCATCCATGGTGAGCTCTGCAAAGTCTGAAATCTCAGATGTGATGTATAGTGGAGCATTTTCTTAGCAATTTTGTGAAACTTCAGATTAACCAGTATTTCTAGTCTATTTTAGAACTTTGCAGATTTTGTTCCTCGTTTGTGGCAGAAACCAGGACAACTGTATGTAAATTCTGAGAGTTGCTATGAACCCGGAGAGTGGAGAATAATATATAATAGTTTAAAAATGCACAGTTAAAAAAATACTGTCAAACCCAGTCATGACTCAGTCTTGAGTCCACAACCAGAATTAAGTCCTCTTGCTTCATCCTTCTCCAAGACTATTAAGATCAGAGAGCTTTTATATTAGGAAAATTAAGCTTTTTGAAGAAGAGGTCTGATGGGAAGCAAAACAGTGTAAAAGCAATGTACACAGCCAATAGTTTGTGATGGTAAAGAATTTTCTTGTGGATTGGCCCATCCATGTAGTATACGATAGGTAACTTTATAAGTAAATATTTTTAAGTGGTATATAATATATACATGTAGCCATTTAACCGGATGATTCCATCTTACCTACATGAACATCTCATGAAGTTCACACGGTTTATCCTCACCACACCTGTGTGATGAGGTGCATGAAGCAACCTCCACTGTACACACTATGATCTGATGTGATGGGTGTTATTTTCTGCTGCAGGTTATGTGGAAGTCACTTGCACTTTGTATTGCTGACAAAAATTTGTTGATTTCTTCCCTTGTTTTTGTAGAAAAGTCTTTCAAAAATCAAAGGTTGGCAAAAAACCCAAGATTATTTACTGGCGAAAGGAATATTTTCAGTGTCTTTGGCTACATAGTTCAAAGGATTTGTCTTCTTTTGGAAAGTAGCCCTAGAACTGCTGATCCTTAGCTCTAACATAAAAGCTGTCCCAGGAATGATGCTATCAGCAGTCCCTGAGGGCTGAAAGGGCAGCTGAGGAGTGATGTGCTGGTGGTCTTCCAGGACACTGGGAACAAGGACATGGCATATGTCGGCGCTGTGAGGTACACACAGGACTTACTGTGTTACCCTGTGTTGTTGGGATATTGGTAAACTTAGGCCTTGAGGCAAAACCCCAGGGAGGATGCACTGTAGCCATAATATTCCCAAAGATTTAGAAGTAGTTTTCCCAATCTCTCTTTCGCACACACTGTACCCAGCACAAAAAAAAAAAAAAAAAAAAAATGTATGTATGAATGTTTCCCCAGTTCACTTTTGACTTGACAACTTGTGTAGGAGTCTTCAGTCTCATTCAGCTGTAATTTAAAACATCTGATTTGTAAACCCATAAAATTGAAGTTTGTGCTGGAATGACAGACACACCCTGGCCTCCACCAGTATAGGATACGTGGAAATCTGAGAGATTGTTTGCTGTGAAGAGAAGTAAAGCTCAAAGTTAGGAATTGGCAGTTTCATTCTTAATATATGCATGCTCCATTTGAATTTGCATAAAAATCAGAGTGCAAGATTTTCTTCATGTTCAAAACAGCCTGTGACATTTTACTGAGCTGTTTTAGGGAATGGTTGGTGCTCTTTAGCCCTGTCCAGGAGTGTCTTCCTACCAGGGAAGTCTGCAAAAGCATTGGAGGTTCTCAGGTAATGAAAATGAAACACCTCTTCATGGGAGCAAGGAGAGCAGCCCCTTGCTGCTTTATCCCTTGCTGAGTTTATCCCTCAAGGTTTTCAGGAGGTTCTCATGATCCTCCTTTGGCATTGAAGACTGAGCTCACAAGCCCTGATTCAAAGCATTTAGTCAATGTGAGCAAGAACTTTATGGACCACGGCACATTAAATCTGAACTGAAATTAAAGGCATCTGCTGTGTCAGGAGCTGGGAACTCTGTCCTGAGGAGTGCTTCTGTCTTCAAGCAAATACGCTGCAATGCAAACAAGACCTGATACATAGTGGTGTCCGACCTGGTGCAAGAGAAGTGGAGAGTTTCCTAATCCCTGCTGGAGTTCATCCCTTTCTCTGGGTCATGTTAAAGCTGTCCCTTAATGGAATGGCTTTTGTCCCTCCTCCGCAAAGATACCATTGAGATAGCTACAGCTTTGCTGTAAGAATATACCCCTTAGGGCTCCTTGTGTGAATTTTCTGGAGCATGTAAGACCCTTCACAGTGTGCTCCAGGATTAGGCAACTTCGTGAGGTTTTTTTCTTCTGAATTTCAGAATTTGGTCCTTTAGACACACAAGATTCACCAACTGCAAGGACTTAAAGAGCGCTTTCCATGGGAGATTTTCCTGATCTTTGTGATAAAGTCTCTTCTCTCCTTCCCCAAGTTTGCTCCAAGTTTTATTTCTTGCTCAGAAGCTGCTGCCCTCGCTGGCCACAGCTGCTCTCCCAGCTCTGGTCCCAGCATTAGTTATGAGATTTCAATGACAATGTCTGTCTCAGCCTTTTGCTTGGTCTGGTTACTTCAGCATCTACAGAATGTTTTCACAAAGAAGCAGATGGTGGTAGGAGTAATTGGGCCGTAAAACAACATTAACAGCTAAAAACGATTTTCACCAGAAAGGATTTTGTGGGCAGGGTGAGGGAGGTTCAGCACTGTTTTCATGTTTTCTCTCCCATACATTCACCCCTGCCCCAGCTGTAGGTGGTAGCGCTCTGTGCTTCTGCTTCCAGGGGATGAGCCCTGTCAGGTCAGTCACAAATATGAACAGTTGATGAATAACCCATTATAGAGTCACTTTTATGTTGACTCAGTGGACGTTTCCTGGCTTCAGAGAGAGTCAAGATAATGGCTAGCTTTGTAGAAAGAAAGAATCTCTAAAATGCAACATTTTTTTTCCTTTGTGACTTTTATTGCTTTGTACGCTGACATGTCTGAGGGAGGAAAACAGGCCCTTGTTGCCAATAATCCACAGCGCTTGGCACAGACAGTCTTTAAAATCTGGCATCAGGATGAATATTAATTCAGTTGTTTTCCCACAGAAGCTACTGATTAGTCAAGGCCAAGTATCACTGAGATGATTCATTAAAACCAATATCTGAGCCCACCTTCAGTGAGTAGATCTGCTTCTTGTCATCCCTGCAACAGGTGACTGAATGTATAATAAAAGGGGCGACTAAAATGCCAGAACGGACTAAAGATAAAAATGTAGAGGGAACCCCCAAAGGCTGTTGTGCAACTGCTTTGTAGGCACGGAGCCAGGCAACTAGCCACGGAGGATCACACCCTAGGCAAGAGGTTCCTCCCATGGCTCAGAGCTGGTACCCTTATCCCTCTGTCACCAACCCCTCACTCCCAGGCTTCCCAGTCCCAGCTGGCAGCTGGTGGTATAGAGGAGAAACATGGGATTACTGTGGCACAGAGGCTGTGGTGTCTCTCCAGCTGATGATGGGGATGATGATGATGATGATGAAGTTGAGTTCCCCAGTACATGGATACACCTCTATTGGACACCTGTGTGATCTACCCTGATTTTAGCTCAGCTGCTGTGACTCAAGGGTAACATTTTGAAATCAAAATACTATAAAACTGTAGAAGTTTTGCTTCTGAAAACCTTTTCAACAGAACAGGCTTAACAAAAAAATCCCAATTTTCTATTCCTTGTGCAAACCCTACTTATTTCACCTAAGTATTGCATGCCTAAGTCTCCATGCATGAAGCAAATTCAAATTGGTACAGTGTATTCCACTTCTTTTAGCTTTTCACTAGGTTTACTGGTCTCTCTCTGCCTGAATTTTGACATCTTCCATCTAATAACAACATTTCTTTTACTGCTAGCACAGGTTTAATGCAGACTGTATCAAAGAAACACTGAAGGGGAAGATTGTCTGAGGTACTGCAACTGGAAGATGAACAAAATGATTGAAAAGGTCTTCCCATGTCAGACATCTATGATTTTAAATACTGAGCCATCAAGACAAAGGCATTTCCTGGTGATTAATGATGGGCTGGGTGTAGTCATGTCTGGGCCTTAACCCTGGCCTCCCATATATCCCTAGGAAATGCCCTGTGGCTGCTGTTTTAAGCTACACTTGGCTTTATGATTGATTGTCTTTTTTTAAAAGTACCTTAATGTTTGTGGCTATTTTGGTGACTGCTCTAGACAGCTTTGTTCCTCTCTCTCAAGTCTGGGTGTTATTCCTAAACTAATATAAAACTTGTCTAAATAGCAAAGAGCTGGAAGTTTACGCATCCATAGGGTAGTCTGATGCAGGTGTGATATAGCAGGTACACAGAGCAAACACCAAGTTGTGTGATATCAGTTGTGGCTGTAGAGCTGACGTGTAGGGCCTGTGCCAATCTGGGCTGTGCCAGCTGCTTTCCATCATTGCTACAATTTGGTGTGCTTTAGTGTTGTTGAGAGTTAGGGCCAATACGATTATGATGCATTAATGTTATATTGACAGTGATGATAGGTGATGCCGCAGTTATTGCAATTAAACATGCCTTTGGCAGCAGTGCTCTCTGAAGGAGGTTGAGTGGGTGTCTGGGTGCACACCTTGTTACTCTAATGATGCCTTTCAAGCTTGTCTGCCCTTGCATTATTAATCCTAACCATATTCCCAAGGTGCTGGCTTTCTGAAAATCCCCTGAAATCGGTGCCACTCCAAATTTACTGAGTCACAACCACATTTAAAAAGCTGAATGTGTAAAACGTGGCTTGTTTGTTCTCAAAAACTCTTAGTAGCTCATTAGCTTGGGCATTGCCTTGCTGTATTTGTAGTGAGTCCTAATGGATGCAGAAAAGAAACCCACTTGCTGGAGATAAGCAAAGCAAACAGCCACTACTTTTTCACTTAATGCACACCCAAGGGCTGTACATGCAGCCTGCACCCACCCACTGCTACAGGCTCATCATGAACGGTAGCCGTGAAGGGAAAGTTTGCCAAACTGGACCAATGTTGTTTGAGGTTTTACATCAGACAACTGAACTGATTTAAATTACTGGTTTTTAAAGTAGAGGGTGAAACAGGTCTCGCAGATTCACCAGGCAACTGCTATTCCGTGAAATCATAGAATGGTCTGGGTTGGAAGGGACCTTAAAGCTCATCTAGTTCCACCCCCCAAGGATTTCCAGGAATTTTGTTAAACTGGAAGCTACAGTTTTTGGCTCTCTTTAATTTAAGGTAATGATTTGAAGATGCTCTATCAGTGATCTATCACATGCATAAACCAGTAAGGTGCAACTCACTGTGGTTGTAGCTGTTACAATGTAAGAACATGGCCTAGACAGTGTTTGTAGATAGGAGAGCGTGTATTTTATTAGATGTACCTGGAGAAATAGGGAATCTGAAAACAGACGTGTGCCCAACAGCTCTTCTCCCTTTCCTAGCCATGCTTGTTGGTCTAATAAAATATATTGCTTCCACAAACCTTGTCTTGCCTGCAATTTAATAAAATACTCCCAGAATCATACTGTGTGACAGATCTTTTAATTCATTTCAGATCTCCTGTAGCTCCCATCCAGTCCCTCTGCTTCGCCATGTGAGCAGGAACATTTTGTTCCACTGCACAACCCCTTCCTTCGCCTTTTGTAGTAACTTTGCAGAGATTTAATAGAGACATATAATGAGAGTTTGTGTCACTGCGGAGTGAGGGGAAACTTATCTTTTGAATGTGTGAATTATGGAGTGTGCAGATTAACAAAGTGAAAAAGAGCAAAGGTATGTTCATAGCTGCCATTGATGGAGGTAATGGCAATTGCAGATGGATCATCCTGACCTTTCCATCTCTAATTCCATAGACTGCACTGCTCTTTGTAGTGAGTGGTGAGAAGGAAAATAAAATAGGCTAGAAAAACTTTCTAAGCTCAAAACTAGGATAAAAATGTAACATTTTGAGGCCATGGGGGAAAAATGGTCTTCTGCACTATTTTTTTTTTAAAGCAGTAAGTAAAAGAAGTATGAAATAAAAATGCAAATAGAACTTGTAACTTCCTGCTTATTTGAAGTATTTTCTTGCATCTTTACTATTCCTCTTTTTTAATAATCCTTTATAACAGATGGAGCCTCATTAGATTTTTTACCAATTGCCACATATTTTAAATGCATGGTTAGACAGGCAAACCCAAATGATCACTATGACTGACTTTTAAACTGATAAATTTTTTAAACAGTGCTGGGTTTCCCATCCCATCTCCTGCCCATGGTGAAGTCAGTCCTGCACAGCCTGTCCCACCCAGGGGTAACACTGGCACAAAACTCTCTACCACATTTTGCCTTGTGCTGCCTAGGAGTGATCCATCTGATCCACTGAGCTGGAATAGAGGAAAAAAATACAGGATTTCAGTTTTTAGCATCATGAATCATCCTTGCCTTGTGTAGCCAGGCTACTTAGGCCAACTACTGGCTATAGGATTCATACTTAAGTATAAAAACAGGGCTCCTGAAGCAATAAGTGCTTGTAAGTACCTGCAGGATGAGGCCTGGGAATCTCAGTGTTGATCCAGATGGGCCACTGTCTTTACATTGTAGGATGTCTCACTCATCCATCCGTAGGGTCCTAGAGTTTACAAGTGAAACATTCATCAAAATCTCATTACTTTGGAGACAATGGGAGCTCATGGATTATAAACCTCAATTTATTATTTATATCTTAAATTATGGTACCATATCTAAGCCATAAATTTTTACAAAACAAACTGCTGGTGCATTTGAAGGAGTCACATAAACACTGGCGGCACTGAGCCAGGGCGGTGACAGAGGGAGCAGGCAGGTGCGTGGGGTGAGGATGGCAGAGAGGTGGGGATGGCACATTGCTTTGGGAACTCCTACTCTTGTTGTTTTTGCAATAAGATGCCTGTATTTACATGGAGGAGAGGAGAGAAGATTAATGATACCGGTTCCTGGGAATATAGGCACTCCCCAGTGACTGAAAGGGAATATTCCTGGATCCCCCAAAGGTCATAATTTCACTCCCAGGTGTCTGCTAGCAGAAAGCTATGCCTGTCTGCCTTCAGTTTAATATCATCACAAAGGCTGATTTATTGAATGGTGTCAAACATCTCAAGTCTTTGAAGCCATTCTCTGTAGAGTTTGCTTTGTGACGTAGGAGTCAGAAATGGCTCTCAGTGTACAAGGCACTACATATTTTAAATTGAGCAGAACTAAACAGCCTGATCCTGTAAATCTAGGATTGTGCAGTTTGTTTCAGAGATTGATCTTGTCAAGTTTTTTGTGTCATTTAAGGAAAAATCTTTCCCACCAACATCGAATGTGTTTGGGAATGAGTGATAAGCCCCTGGATTTCTGCTAGATAATGCCTGTACCTCCTGGGACTGGGTTTAGAGAACTTATTCAGTCCTACCATTTCTAGCAGGTGGGATTTGCTAAAGGACAAGAAGGATAGAAAGCTCAAAAACTTCATTGTAAAGACTTGACAAGTAAAGTAAAATGAAATACATACAGCCATGAAACCTGTGAAGAGGGCAAGGGTAGGGGTCAACACTGAATTAATTTGGTACAACAACTTCATTAAATATATGGGTAATAAAGAATTGTGTATGTAGTTTTATTTCATTTCTGTATTACTTTTTCTCCAGATACACTGTTTGTCTACCATTGGACTCTTCCTCTAATACAGTCAGAGTAGTGTTGATTCCAGAGATAAGACACACAAAGTGAAGGTGATACAGACAGACAATTATAAATACATCTTCTTTGTTTCATGGGGTGGACAGTCTTCCCGTGAAGGTCACTCTGACAATGCTCCAGGATGTACTTGTGGAGCTGGTGACTGGTGCAGCAAGAGGCCAAGCAGTGTAATCAGAGCTGACATCTGGGTGCTTGCTGTCAGTGTTTCAGGAAACTTGTTTTGCTCCATGATAGACCTATTCTCACTGGGCAACGGGAAAAGCCTCTGTGACTGTTAAAACAAGAGTGGAAAAATATGTATCTGGAATATGCATTGCTTTATCCTGCCAAGCCAAGTGTTTATTGTAGAGGCCAGACACATCTGTCCTTCTCCAACAGATATCATGGTGTTTCTTGGATTAAAAAGGCCGACTGTAGTGGAACAGTGGAAGAAATTGCTTCAGAAGACTGACTTATTGGAGTCTTATATCATGTGGACACTGTCAGAAAAATATTAGCCACAATAAAAGCTGACACTTGGGGAGATGAAAGTAATATTGCTTGATATGGTGATTAACTTTACAGCAACATGCCCAAGGTGAGCAGTGGGGAATTGAGTCCTTTCTGCATTTGACCTGGGCAGTCAGTGTGATTGCTTCAGGGACCTTTTTTTGTTTTATGTAACAAAACATCTGTAATAAAAGATTTAAAAAAATTTAGTTTTGGGAAAGAGACTGGAGACAAGGATTGCAGACAGCTATTTAGGTCAAGGGGTTAGGTTTTTGCCAGGCTCCAGATGGGGATGGAGAGGACAACAGGAGCTGGAAGTGATTCTGAAGCTGATCCATCCACACTGCACAGGCAATGAGAACAGCATCAATTTAGTGAGCTGCACCTGACCTGAAGTTTGGCAAGAGGGAGGTCGGTACATGCATTATTCCCCATGTGGGGTATTTCCAGGGATGCTGCCTGTGAAAGTGTTCTGGAAGCTGCAGTAAGTTTGAATAACAACGCTCATCACACTATCTTTGCTTTTTAATACCCTTGCAGATACACTGGAAGGTCTTGGGAAACAGCAGCTTTCGTGGGACAGTTTAGTTGTATCAAGGATAAAGACTTTTTGCTGGAAACTTGACAGAAGAAATAAGATTTACCTCTTCATTCATATAACACATAAGTTAACCTACAGTGGCCGAGCAATTTGTAAAATATGTGGACTCAAAAATAACTCTGTTATTAAATAGCACATGGGGTATTACAGCAGCTTAGTTGGGCTTGTTCTGAAGGAAGCAAATTACAATAATTTGCTGCATAATACACAGTGGATATTCTATAGCTCGTGGTTATTCCTGGGCCCCCAGGTCCAAGAAAAGCAAAAGGCAGACCTGTATCAACCCTGAAAATGTTTGGGATACTATAGGGTGAGTTTAAGCACAGTGCCAAGTGAAGGGGTGGTTCTGCAGGGTGCTGAACACCTTTAGCTGCTTGGAAGCCGAAGTGTTTTGAGGTGCCTGTCAATCTGCCACCACACCTGGAGGTGCACATGTTTCTTTTGGTGGAAGTGAATCTGTGCTGAATCCTCTGCACTGGGGGATGTTTATTTTTTTTCAGTTCAAATCAAAATATGTTAAGGTTTTGCTTTTCCCTATGCTTTTGGTTTGGACTCAGAAGATTCAGAAGACTCTTACGTTACTGTAATTTTTTTCCAGAAAAGCAGATACCTTCTCTGCTCCTCTACAAAACCTTTATACCACAATAATTTAAGACTTCCTCCAGGTCAGAATATTTCTGTATGTAAAACCTCTTTGAAGGTTTAAATAGACTGTAACTGAGTTTTGACATGTATTAGCATGTGTCAGGTACAGCAGTTATTAAGGGTAGTGGAGACAAGACACATTCCATCTCTCCAGTGACTGATTCACAGGTGTCCAGATCACTACAGGCCACAAGCAGGCAAAGCCACTGAGGGGGGGGGGCGGGGAAATCAACCTTGCAACAAGCATTTAAAACTCCCTTTGCCACCCATTTCAACAACAGATCAGGTGAGGAATAAACTCAAGTTGCTGTCTTACAAAATCACATCCCAGGATTTTGACTGGGAAAACTGCTTTTTATTCCTTTTAATGTAAATTTTTTCTGTGTCTCTTGTAAGGTTCTGTATACCCCCAGGACACATTTTTAAATTATATCAAAGCATACGTTTTCATAGCATGATGTGTTTTAGTTAAATAGGAAGGAGTTCCTGGGTTCTGTCCTGTTCTTTTTCTCTTTATGAGCTATGTCTGCACCTGAACAACTCATAACAAGAGAAATCATTTGCTGTACTGATGGATTTTTTTAAATCCTTTAATTCATATCTCAGGAATTGACTGAAATTGTCGTATCTCCCATAGCAGAACTAAAAGAGTGTGACATGCAAAAGGAAATGCTCAGGACTGGATACTTTTTGAAGCAGAACAGGTTTGAACAAAGCCAGCTGATCCTCTGTACTTCTCTTCCCAGGGCACAGCTTCCGTCCTGCAGCGCAGGTCTGACAATGAGGAGTATGTTGAAGTTGGAAGACTTGGTCCATCAGATTATTTCGGTAAGAAAATTCAGCTCAGAATGGTTCAGAAAGACAGACATGTCTGGATCAAGTAGTTATTGTCTTAATTAGCGTTCTGCTCTCAAATGTGAGGGGTTATCTGCAGGTCAGCTGCTGCTTTCAGCATTGCTGAGAGATTTCAGGGAAGCTGAATCCATTCCTTGGTTTACACCAGTGTAGCTGACAGGAGACAGATCCAGAATCAGCAAAACAGTCTGAAAGCATTTGTTTTCAAAGGCATTTTACACGCATGCATTATGCATGTGTAATGCATTTGTACTGTCAACAGAATTATGTAAAGTGTCTATCAAGAGATATATAAAGGGAGATGTTCTACAAGCAAAGCAAAAGGATGGTGGCTGGAGTATGCACCCTCCAAAAAAGAGGCCCAGGGAGTGTGACGTATTTGTCCCTGTTTCCAGGTGAGATAGCACTGCTGCTCAACCGGCCCCGGGCTGCCACGGTGGTGGCACGTGGACCCCTCAAGTGTGTAAAGCTGGACCGGCCCCGCTTTGAACGAGTGCTCGGCCCGTGTTCCGAAATCCTCAAGAGGAACATTCAGAGATACAACAGTTTCATTTCGCTCACCGTCTAAAATGATTCCTCTGCAAAGCTGCCTTTGTGTGACCTTGTGCACTTAAATTTGCTCTGTGCAGCTCCATAGCTTTATGAAGAAAAAAAAAAAAAAGAAGTGTGCATTTTCTGTGTATTTTTTCTGTTTGTGTCACGTGTTGGGTGTCAGTTCAAATCTCATGTGTCATGGAAGTGGGAAGACAGCTGTTTGGATAAGAGTAGCTTTGGGGAAGATTGGGGCTCTTCTGGGCTCTTGGCTTGAAGGCAAGATTTTTACCTATTGTTGGATCATACAGCTTAAAACTGTGGTTTTAACTATTTAAAATACATGCGAATTTCTGTTTCCTTTATTATCTTTAAAGTTGGTCTTACTCACTTTTGTCAAGCTTTGATCAAGTGATGTGAAAGGTGTCCCTGCCCAGGGCAGGGTATTGGAACTAGATGGTCTTTAAGGCCCCTTCCAACCCAAACCAGTCTGTGATTCTGTGATATTTCTCTGCCTGTCACTCCTAAAAGACTTCTTACTGGTTGTGGACTGGAGGGTTATGAAACCCCATGGGGTGAGTGATAACTGTGCAGTTGAAGGGGGAAGGTCTGAGGAAAGTTTTGATCATTCCAGCAAGTCAGGGAAAACTAGAGCTTTTGAGTGATTTTGTTTGTGGCTTAGATATAGGGGCCATATTCCTCTGTGTCACAAACCCTTTGGGGTCTACTTTGTAGGACAGGCTCAGGCAAACAGCCTGCTCCAGTCTTCTGGGTGAAGAGGTCAAGGGACAATGCTTTCTAAGAATTCAAATGGAGCCTTTAGGACCTAAGTTATTTGTCCTCAGCTATTTTTAAATGAGGGTTTGCATTAGAGCTCTTACAAGTTCAATGGGAACTTCTCTGCTGAATTAAGTGGACTTCAAAACTCAGCAGAGTGTCCTCAGCCACTTCTCTGAACATTATATGAAATGTTGAAGACACGATGCCAAGTGCACATCAGGGACAAATACAGCAGCTTGTTTTTAATAAGGTCCGCTTAATTAAATTCAAATGCCTTCTTTTTAGTGTAGGACTAAATTTTAGAATTTGTAAAGATTTTCTGAAAGCCAAATAAGTGCTTCAAAATGCTGCCTCTCCTCCAAAAGACAGGTATTGTGCAACAAAGAGCACCAATGTCGTTGAGCCCTGGTCTGGCAGTTGTTGCCCTGCCTGGACATGGGGCTCCTCCTGGATGGAGCTTTTTGCAGATCTCTGAAGGGTGGGGATCTGCACAGCCCTCAAGGATGGCATCGTTTGGATTATGCTTTGCAGGTAAACTTGTTGCCAGCAGCAGCAAAGCTCTACATCTCAGCCACCCTAAGCAGCACTGCCTTGCTCTCCAGTTGGGGCAAAACTCCATTTCTCTTTTACAATAACATTCTTCAGAGTAAATGGAAACCTTCTGTACCTTTGACATGCCAAAGGTTAATCAGTGAAATATGGCAGCAATCTTTTTGAAATGAGAGGTGTAGGTGAACTTGGCTAAATGGCTGAAATGACTCCTAGTAGCACACAGTGTCCTTTCTTCTCTGGAATTAACAAATACTGACCTGACACTTTCCTGTTGACTCCCACCAAGGGCCCAATATTCCAGTAGCTGCCCGCAGTGGTTCTCACAGAGCTAAAAGCTTTTCAGCTTCATGCTCCTCTCATCCCTTAAAGGTGCTTAATTTATTTCAGCATAATTTCAATGCTCCTATTAGTGTTGATTCATTGCTGCTATTTATTATTGTTACGCTTCTTGCACGTGTTAGTAAATATGACCATTCACAATTTCCAACCTCGCAATTTTTATCACATAGATTTATATAGGCAGACCCCCCCATTCTATACGGATAGATCAATGTATATGCATTTGGTTATTTGCTGCACTGTTTTTGTATTCTCTTGTGCAATTTTTAAAAGAAATATTTTTTAAAGGTTACCAGTCACTTATATGATGTTCTTTTACCTATTGCATTTCTGTTGTGTTGGTAAAAAAATTGTGAGTGTTTCGCATAAAATGCAAGACACATCTCTCGTCAAACACCAAGTATTTGCCTCACTGTTTAGAAGTTACTCGAGCACACAGACACACTGCAGGTTCTTTGCTTTAAACCTCTACAGCTCATGGAAAATATATTTGAATTATGGTTCTGTTATACGCAATCTCAAGAGAGGTGTAACCATTTAACACCAGGATTTCTGTGCTTTAAGTGGAACAAAATGATATTCAGTGATGTTTTAAAGATAATTGTAATATTTGCAGTGGATGATGGGCCAGGATTACCGTATGAATAAAATTCTTCTACGTAATGTGGCCATTGTGGGTTTATTACTAATGGAAGTCTGAGCAGATGTCATGTTCTAGTTAAAATCTGCATATCATCAACAGTTTGAACTCTACTGAAAATCATCAGATGCAGAGGGACAAAAAATAGACCAAGATTCCCAGTGCTATATATAGTAATAGAAACCAAACTGGTTTTGTAGAAGATCAGCATGAGGAAAAAAAATGTCTTTTGTTTAAATGTAACCATATATGTCTATGTAAAGAAATGGTGGTCCCAGGTGTCTCTTGGACCCTCCTGTTGTTGTTCAGGTGCCAGATTTAAAACCCTCAGGACTGCTGCTGAGTCTGTTGTATGGCCACAGGGAAGACCTGGGGAAAAACACCAAACACCACTGCTGCTGCTCCTTTTCCCCAGTATCATAGGCAAAGCCCACGGCCCTGACTGCACCAGGAATCTGTCCCACTCATTCCTCTCAACTTCTGGCCACACATGGATTTTTAGAAGCGCAGCTGCCCTGGGACTGAAGCACAACCCCATTTTTGGCACCAGAGATGTACTGTGCTGCTGCCATGGCTTGTGTTCAGGCCGTGGGCTGGCCAAGAACTACACAGAAGAAACTTCTCCGAGAAGGCAGAGCCTCCGAAGGAATCACCTGTACCTCATGCACCAGCATAAAGGCAAGGGTTAAAGGACCAGAGAGCGTGGCTTCTGGGTGAGGAAGAGGTGTTCAGGGTGGTGTTTGTGCCACACTACCTACAGAGCTCTGGGTGGCCACATCAGGAGGTGTTCTGTGGTCCAAGCTTGGCCCCAGAGCTGGGGCTGTCACCCCAGAGCAGCAGGCAGGGCCAGTGGCCTTAATCCACGCAGTTTCTCCGTGGTGGCCCCTGCACAGGAATCTTGGGCGGTTCCCACCATCCAAGGGCTGTCCAGCTTTCCGTTTTTGGAGTGTGCTATGATTCAGGAGGGAAGGACTGGTCTTTCCAGAGAATTACTCACATTATGTAGTAATCAAAAGTGACCACTCTCTCTGAGGTCCTTCCAGAAGGACATTACCAGCCCACGCTCCCCAGAAAAGAGCATCTCACCATTCCTCATTGTCATTCTTTTTTCAGTTGCTTTTTATTGTGTCGCAGCCATTTCAGGACTCCTGAGACAAAAGACTTTTTTTTTAATAGAAACTAATTGCACCTCATGTTTTTACGAGGCCCATGTGGCTGACCAGACTTTGGTGTGTGTATCACATGACTGTAGGCTCACTCAGGCTTCGTGGCACTGGGTGCCTAAAGTCATTGAGTCACATGAACCCTGTGAATCCTTGATCAGCAAGCAAGCACAACCTGACACCCTGTTACCCTGACTCAAGAACCAAGTAACCCCAGCGCAGACCAGTTGGGTTGTTGGCTGCTGGATTGTTTTTCTTCCAAAGCGGTCTTTGGAAGTGGAAGGGTGGCATTTCTTCTGTTGTGAAAGTTGCACAAGGTGTGTACATCCCATTCAGATTTAAGTCTTAAACAGTTCATAAATCCTTTCACTGGCCCATTTATGGAAGAAATTGTGTTTGTTCTTTGTGCCCATTCTGTACAGTATAAAGAAGATTATTTGGTGCAGAGGCAACACCACAATGACCTCCTTAAAAAGAGCCAGAGATCCCACTGCCACGTGGACACACAGTCACAGTGTCCCCAGAGACTGTTGCAGGTGGATGTGACTTAGCAGAGTGTCTCACACCTGATATTCTAAAGACCAGTTCTCTATGTAGAGACTGAATTATCTACTCTTACATTGTCAAGCATGTTTTTTTAACATGTTTCTAATGATTTGGCAACTGGAGCTTCAAGTGCACATGACTGATCAGAAACTTGTCAGAGCATTTCCAGCCAGAGTCACTTCTGTAGGTCCTTCTTCCCTCTGAAGAAGAACATATTTGGATATGAGCATATGTGTAGCCTTGAAAATCCAGTGTTACGGGAACACACTGGCTTGGATGCTCCTCCTCCTCCAGGGATTTCTGTGGCTCTTTGCTGCTCTGCAGGGCTGTATCTTGGATGCAGCACTCACAGAGCAAGCTGGCCTTTTCACTGAAAACACTGACTGGACAAAGGAGCTGGCATCTGCAGCTGTCAGGTATTTTTCTGAAGGCTGAAGATGTTTATTTGTGCTTGATCAGGCTCCAGTACCAGAGTGGTTCTTTTAATGTCTAAAAATTTGGATTCAGTTTTTAGAAAAGAGGCTTCACTTTGCCTGGGCAAGGAAAGCAAAGCATGAGTGTTCCCTTGGGCTGCTCTGACTCCTATCTCAGATGTGCACGAGTAACTTTTCACCTCTGAGTGCACCAGCCCCTCCCCAGCTCTGCTTTAGTTCTTGTTTTCAAGTCACTCTCTCCACAAGTATCATGGACAGCCTCCGCAGCCCAGCCCAGCTGCAGCACACATCCCATGCTCTTGTGCTTCAGCGATTTTAAGTGTGCAGAGTTCTTTTTAAAAAGTCGTGAGATCTTATGGAGGAAAAAAAAAATCATTTTACCCAAGGAGACTGCTCCCATTCCAGTATAAACTGCCTCCAAATGTGGAACAGTGGCATGCCATGTTGCTGTATGGGCCAGCAGTGCTGAATGAATTGGCAGATGCTGTGCTGCTGTGTGATCTCTGGGAGCTGGGCTGTGAGAACTCTGCTCCTCTACTCACAACTTTGGTTTGAAGCCGAAAGAGTTGGTTTGCCAAAAGGGTGCCCCCCATCACTCAAGCCCTGGTGGGATAAAAGGAGCCTTGTGCTCCCAAGTCTTGCTGGGTGCATTCACCTTACCCTCGGTGGGTGCTGACAGCCTCTGCTCTTCCCAGAGCTGGCAGTTGGAAACGGGATGTATAGACTGATGATGAGGTAGGGAATTTCTCACCATTGCCTGCTGTTACTGGCGCTCTGGATGTTCATACTGCTGGCTCCAGGGAAATCAAGCCTTTCTGGGAAGTGGCTACTCCCTATCCTCTTTATACAGAAAAGGTATTGTTATTATTTGAAAGCACTTTTGTATTGCCCTTAGACTACAAGCATGGTGATTGTTCCATTAGAAGACATCATGGTGCATAGCAGTGAAATACGATGTACAGTACCATGCAGTATGTATTTTCCAGATAAACTGGGAAAATAGTGAAATGGATCTGCAATTTGGGGGTACAATAGCTGCTTTGCATTCCTCCACATGTGTGGAATTTATGTGCTCCACAGAGTGACTCTGTTTCGTTACCATGTGTTTATGATGATCGGATGATCAGTTGTATTTCTGGCCCGTTTCATTTTCTCAGTTGTACTTGTGGGCCAAGCACAAAGTCGCAGCGGCTTCAGATTGAATGTGGCAATGAATTAGTACTGGCTGAACCCTCCCACCATTTATTCCCACTACTGCAGTGAGAGGGAACAGACTTTGCAGCTGAAAAACACAAGAGGTTGTTTCTCCTTCTCAACCAGAGGCAGCTCACGCAGTTTGCCAGATAGAAGCAGTTGGCTGAGCTTGCAAATTCTGGATTATTTGATTGAGACTTCCCAGCCTGGAGGTGCATCTCCTCCACACCCCACCCTGGCCGTGGAGCAGAGTGTGCCATGGGAACACTGAGCAGGGAGATGTGTCACTGTTCACAGTTTAACTTGCATAAGCATGACTCCGGAAATTGCTGCTGGAGGAAAATCTACATCTCTTGGCACCAGCTTCTGCAGAGATGGAAAAGCCCTGGTCTTGGCTCCGCCAGGAGAAAGGATCATGCCCCTGAGCGTGGTTCATATGGCTCTTGGCGAGGTTGGAGGTGTCAAAAAGCAACAGAGCTGCTCCCCAGCCTGGAAAGCCTGTAAGTCACTGCTAATGGCCACTGCAGTTCCATGAGCTCCACTCCATGGGCCAAATTCCCGTGAGATGGCAGGATGGTTCATATCCTTGACACATACCCAGTAAAGCATCACATCCCCTCCTATTGCCTTGCATTTCTGGCTCTTAGCCCAGGATCTAGCTTTTAGAGAATAACAGGATTAGCCAAGGAGGGCTTTTTAAACCCTGAGTTTGCAGAGGGCAGGAGAAGGTACCAAAATGGGCAGAGGCTCCCAAGGAACACAGGAACCAGCTCAACAAAAGCATCCTTGTGTGAGCGGGGAGATGCAGAAGAACCTGTGTCCGGATGAAAGCAGCCCTATCAAAATAGCCATAAACAAACCCGCCTCCTCTGCTACAGAAAAGCTGTTGTGCCAGGAGCATATTAAATTGTATATGCTTTTTCTCAAGGCAAAAGAATTGCAGCAGTGATGGCAGCTGTGTGTGCTGGAGCCGAGCCACTGTATTCAACTCGTGAAGGCCTTGCTGAGGACGGGGTGGGGGAAGGACTGTGGATGAATGTATTATTCAGAGGGACCCACACTGAAATGATCTACCGGTGCTGGGATGTGTGAAAGGGGAAAAAGTGACTGCCCTGACACCAAAAGCTGATGCATTTGCCCAAGGGCACCGCAGGTGATGGGCCAGGTCCCCTCCCAGACTGAGAACCGTGGTCCCGCCAGCATTGCTGTTTGTCAGCAAGGTGTGTTTTGCCTTCCCCAGGTTTCCCTGGAGAGGTTCTGTGTCTCAACCTCCAGAAGCAAGGCTGGGGTGCAGCCACTGCTCCGATCTGGATGGAAGAGCAGGTTGCAGGCAGAGGGGTGGCCAGCCTGTCCAGGGAAGAGCAGAGAGCTATAGGCAACCCCCATCCTGCATGTCAGGGGGCTCTGCTGATGACTACCTGGCTGGTCCCAGGTATGGTGGGTAAATGGGAAATAAAGTGGCCTCATACCCACAAGATGACTTTTCTTACTGCATTTTCTTGTGGCAGGGCTGTTCCCTGCTTGGCTTCTGCCTGTGTTCTGGAGAGACAGGGTACAGAGGGCTTGGGACTCACCCATGCTGCAGCCAGAACCTTGTATCAGTGAGGCCACCGCCGTGTGAGTGTCCTCACACCAGGGACAAGGGTCCCTCTGCAACATCTGAATGTTGGTGCACTGGGAACTGTCGCAGAACAGGATTTCATCAACATTCACAGTCTCTGCCATGTGTGAGTTGAGCCTCCTCACCAAGCTCGTTGCTCAATTAGTTGGAGAAAGATCTCTGAGTTTTCTGACCAGATTTTGCCCTTCACTCCTTGGGCAATTAGAAGTGCAATCTTGGACCTTGCAGTCCAGAGGAGACACACCTGTCCCATGGATGCCCACATCATCCAGAGACGTTCTGTAAGCAGAGTTGAGTTCTGAGTAAAGGTTATGGGATAACTTCCCATTCCTCCCAAAATTTAGAAACCAAGAAAACAAGCAGAATGCTTTCCTTAATAACTCAGGAGCATGCTAAGTGGAGGCACCTCCTGTTGATTTCCTTAGGAGGGAGTGAAATAAAGCAGAATGAATTTGGAAAGGATGACTTCTGTGCAGAGACCTTGCAGGTGCCTCATCAAAGCTCAGTTTATCCTCAGGCAATACAGTTCAAACACTGAAGCAAGGAAATGGGAGAGAAGATCCTGACACCCATCTCAGCTTAAATTCAGTCACTGCAGCTGTCCCATTCTTTGAGACAGAAGAGGAAATTTATAGCTCTCCTGCAATGCAAGCAATGCTGCGAGCACTCACAAGGTAAATGCCCTTTTGTGCCTGAATCCCTTCCCTATCTGAAGTCACTGCATACAGAGGGCTAACATGATGCAGTGAAAGAAAAACCATTTCTGTTGCTTTTTAAGCAGATTACAGCAGATTAGTTGACTAATCTATATGGAATCCTCTCTCCAACAATTTCAAACTGTAAACAAATACAGCCACTTTTGCATTGCACATAAATATTTACTGTGGATTATATGAAGATTAGCTTCAAATTATATTTGCAACAAAGGTTTTATTTTGTAATTTGCTACCTTTAGTAATGTAAAACCTTTGGAGAGAAATATACCTTCCACAAAGCATGAATTTAAGGCCCATCAGCTGTACAATAACACCTATCAGAGCATGTACTCAAGCAGAAACTGAGTACAGTACTGCCAACAGATGAAGGAAACCAATAATAAAAGCTACTGATGCCAAATAAAACTGCCTGGGATTATCATAACATGGAAGTAAGATCTCGCTAGAAGATCTAACTAGGTGTTAGTAGCTGACACCTCACTGCTACTCACAATTAGTTCTTCACCTGCAGAAAAAAGCTGTGCAAGGTCTGCAAGTGAAGGGTGTTGTTTAGTGTCCTGAGATATCACCCTCCTCAGGTGGTCAGTGGGGGTGGCCCTGACCTTGCTCACTGCCCAGGTGCTGGTGAGAAATGAGGCAGCCTTTGTGATAAAGCAGTTTCCCATCCAGAAGATCCAGGGTTCTCACTCTACTCCTTCTTCATATCTCCAGCCACATGGATACACCTCAAAGCCACCAGATCAGCTTCAGAGGCTGCTACTCAACTTGGTGAGTCCCCACAAACACAGTGACTCTGATTCCTGAATTTAAAATGCCACTAGAGAAGGGAATCACTGTTGGTATCACATGGCTCACAGAGGAGGGAACCAAATGGTTGCAGACTGACATCCCACCACTTGTAGCTGAATCTCAGCACACATTCCACTCAGGGATGGTGGATGAGGAAGAAGTGGGCTCCCAGAGCACCTTTTCTGTCCAAAAAAACAACAGGCCAGAGGCCACTGCTGATGAACCACATGCAAAAGCCAATGCAGAGCCATGTATGTCATGCTCCAAAGGGGACGTTTCAGCAGCCAGCACCAGCGTGCCTGCATTGCTGATTCATGTGGGGCTGTGCCCGTGGGTGTCCAGGCTTGCTGGCTCGGGTACTGGTGTTCCACAGGGAGCAAAGCAGGCCTTGCACAGCATTTGGTTGGGACATTGGGAATGTTGTGTCTACCAGGCCAGCAAAGGAATGCTGAGTTTACAAGACAATGGCTTTTTAGGAAGCCAGAAAAAGTTAAACAGCCTTCCCAGATGGAATACCATCGCTTTCCACCCTTTGTATAATTAGGGCAGCTCCATACTCCTATAAAGAGATGATCTGTTTAATATAAAAGATTTCCAAAGTCTTAGCAAATGAGTATCTGAGAACTGGCTTCTGATGTGGTTTATGTTCTTTTTGATAGATGTAGGTTATGGGAATGTTGGTTACAGAGGCAGTGAGTGATTCATGCTGAAACCATCTGAGTGCCATCTGATCCATGCTGTCCACCCGAAGGTAGAGAGAGGCTGCAGCCTGTGCTGTGTTAGTGCCTGCAGTTTGAGCTGTTCAGTGTAAGTTATAATTGCAGAAAAAATTACTGCAGCACAGAAGAAGAAAGGGGTGCATTTTGCAGAGAGAGGTAATCCTCACCAGAGCCACAGTATTTCCATAGCAAGCTGGGGTCTGACAGCAATGCCTGAGGACCTCGGACTGCTGTGCTCCGTGTAAGGAGCTGTACTGGCACCTTAGGAAAAGGAGGTCTCTCTGGGGAGTTTCTGACTGCTGCTATTTGAGCACAAAGCAACGCAGACAGGAGCCAGTTGCTCTGTGCTACTGCCCACCTTGGAGCAGTCTTGATAAACATCATTTACCCACTGGCTGTGGGTTTGTCTCAAGTAGTAGTTGCAGGATCAAACCCTTGAGCAGATGTGGGAAAGAAGTAGAGGGGAGAAACAGCATTCTCCTCTACATTTTTTTTCCTATAGTCAAGCATTTGGAAATCCTGTCTCCATCTAAAGAGCATCAAAGCAAGCAAAAGGGCAGAGGGTGGGTTCTGAAAAACCTCAAAGGACAGTTGCCCGGAAGAGGGAGACTGTAGCCCTCCCAGACAAACTGCAACAGAAGAGCATGCACTGAGTATGGAAAATTGGGTGGACAAAGCCATGGGATGCACTGTTGGGCAGCAATGAAGTGCTCACTGTTATCTAGCTGCCTTGCAGCACATCTCTGTCCTGACTTCTGTCACAAAGAAAGGAATGGGAAGCAAGGACACTACTCATCAAAATTCATGGATTCCCATTGGACTTACATAACTTCTCCAGGACTTGTGTGAGAGCAGGACAAGGCCACGAGCCAAGAGCTTTGCAGCATCACATACCTTTGCTGCCATGTAATAAGCAGAAAGCTCAAGGAGTTTTTAGGGTTTCCCTCTCTATTACTTGTGTTTCAGCTGTCCATAGATCCAAAAGGAAAGTTTAGATAATTTTAATATCAGATTTGTAGGTGAATTATGGGGGTTCCTTGACCACTTACTCTCAGTCATGTTAAAATTCAGATTCCCGAGGATCAGTGGCTTGTGCCGGCATCAGGAAAGCCCTTACGGGGGCTAGGAAGCTGTGAGCACCAGGGTGGCAGCTCCAGCCCTTGGAGCCCTTTGGGTGATGCCGGGTGCACCAGGGCAGTGCTGCACAGCCTTGAGTGGCTCCACATGTCCCTCCCAGTGAAGCGTCACCTCTGCCAACTGTTTTCATTGAATCATAGAACATCCTGAGTTAAAAGGTTATAAGGGTCACCGAGTCCAACTCCTGACCCCACACAAGACAGCCCCAATAACCCCATCATGTGCCTGAGAGTATTGTGTAAATGCCTCTTGAACTCCGTCAGGCCTGATGCTGTGACCAATTCTCTGGGGAACCTGTTCTGGTGGGCCAGCCACCCTCTGGGTGAAGAACCTTTTCCTAACATCCACGTTGAACCTCTCCTGACGGCTCCATGCCGTTTTGCTGACCGTGTGACTGTGGGGGTTAGTTCACAAACCCGAATTCACTGCAGCTGCTTCCCTCTCTGACTGGGAGGGAACACAGCTGCAGGAGGAGGAGGGACAGGTATCTTTCCCGATTCAGCATCCCTGTTCTGAGGCAGGCTGGTGGCCTTGGCTGAAGGCCGACCCTCCAGATAACTGGGCACCGACGAAGCCTCCCTGGGCCGGTGGAACGCCGGCCAAAGAGTAGCGCCGGCAGCTCCTGCCTGAGATAAGGCAGTGTGCTTTCAGGATTTATTGCCTTTATCCCCATTTACTGCCAGCCTGAATGTTTCAATTATCTTGTTCTCTGGTGGCATTTCCCTAACAAGCAGCGTTATTTTGTTGCTGCTGTTTCGGCCGGGACAGACGGGGCCTTGTTTTCCAAACATGACACACATACACTGAAAAGCAAGCGGGCGATGGCAAAGCATATTTGGTCTGCCTTGGTGGTTTGAAAGGTTATTATCTGACCTCTCGCTCATCACCTCAGCCCCATAAATCTAGCAAAGAGGCCATTCTTAGCCCTTTAGAAATGCATCCTGTTTCCTCTGCAATGGACTCATGATTTAATTGCTGACCTTACCAAGTAACACCCCTAATTCATTCACTCTGAGTTTCTTAGAAGTTAATCCACTCCCCAGTTCGACTGTTTTGAGGCAATTTCAGCCCTGGGGCAACTTCACCCATAGCTGGGATTAACATTCGCAGCAACTCTAGCCTATGGATCCTGATTTTTGGTTCAGGCAGCATCTCAAATTGCTTATTGGCATTGGATAGTTGTTTTCAAGATCTCACATAGCTCCAAGTCCTCCTCTCTGATGCTACATGTGCTGATAATGAGCGGTGTTAGCTAATCCCCCATCAGGATTCATAAAGTCAGAAGAAGAACCGGGTATAAAAAATATTCATCACAGTTTGTTCTGCAGTACAAAAGGTCGTTCTGGCTGAATAGTTTGTCAGAAAATTTCCATTTGGTGTGAAAGTTTTTCAGAGAAAATTGTGAGTTCCTCCTCTGTTACAATCAGAATATTTTGGTCTTCAGTGGCTGCCAACTGTCCCCTGCACCAAAGTGCAAGGTGAGATGCAAACACAAAAGGTCACATTCTCCAAAACCGCTCATGAAAAGTGTCTCCAGCAGTCCTTCCTGCGACCCTGAGCTACCCATTACCTGCTGAAACCCCTCCATACAGGCCCTAGATGATGACAGTACCCTCATCTCTCCAGCTCTCACAGGCAGCACACAGATTTCCATAGGGCACAACCAGGATGGTGTTAACTGGCGGAGGATTATCTGTATCTGGATTCCACAGAGCAATGTACAAAATTAGATTGTTAAAAGGAAGAAAAGCAGAAATATAAACTGATGAGAGCTTGCCTTATGTTGCTGCCAAATATGATCCTTTGGCTTTAGCAGATTAACCGAAAAAATTCTGGCCTCTGGTTTTTAATCCGTTTCACATCCCACCCATCGTTACAGGAGAGGCTGTTGGCAGACCTGGACATGTGTCTGAAGTGATGGGACCAGTGAATGTCCTCTGCAGGGGATGTGTGTGTCATGTGGGGTCTTGGAAAAACTCCACTGCCCTTCCTCTGAGCAGGAAGTGACGGAGACAGAGTGCTGGGACTAGAGTGGATTGATTTGAGCTCTGGTTTCAGCCCAGGCAGCAGGTGAGGAAAAGAGAAATAGCTCATACAAGGCAGGAGGCTGCTGTGCCACCATGCCCAGCAAGGGATGTGTGATGTGCTTCAATCTGAGCAAAGCCACAGGCTGCCAATCACCCAATCACTCCCAACGGAGTCCCAGGAGAGACCTGTCTATCCACCATGCAACACACCCCTTGCAACAGCCTCTGGGAACCAACATACTTCATTTTACCGACAGAAAAACACTCGCAACCTCAGTTCCCAGGAGGGAATGAATAAAGGAATATCTTTTGGTTAAAGGATGGAAATGGATCAAATCTGTACATTTGGCCCTAGTGGTGCAGGTCTGCTGGGTGCTGAGCAGGTGAGGGGAGGGAGGGCTCTCTGCGGAACAGGGTTCGCCTGGAGCTGCTGCTAAACTCATTTTTTAATGCAGCATTTTCAATTATTTCCTATTCACTTGATACGCCACCAAAACAGATCCAGTTCTCCCCTGTTTTAGCCTCTGCTAAAACCCTCAGACCACATCTTCTCCTATAACAAAAAGTATGTGGAATTGGCTAAAAAAGAAACATTCCTGTTCTCACAACACTTAAAAAAAAAAAATCCACTCCTTTCCTAAAGAAAAAAATAGCACTTAGAAGACTTTATAAAACTGCTTCTGTCCAGAAGGCTCCTGCGTCAGCTCAGCTTCATCCCTTTAACCATTGCTGTTCCAAGCCTCTCTGTGAATTATTAACCATCCCAAAATAGCTGCTGAAAAAAGAAGCAAAAGGCAAGGTTTGATAACAGCGATGCATATGGCACAATTTATTTTGATCTTACTCTAAAGAAAACCTTTAGAAGCTTGGGGCAGAACAAGGGAGTAATGAAGCTGTGGGGATGCAGGTAGGAGCCCATGGCCTGACAAGGGCAACACAGGATGCCTTCCTAGACTCAGGGACTAACTGTGAAAGGGAGAAGGAGAGAGAGGGGAAAGCGAGCAGCGAGCTGAACTTGCAAATGTTTTTGGCATGAAATCATGAGGGCAAATGCAGAGCTATCCGCCCACCAGCACATGTGTGGAGCTGCCACTTTCTGGGGACAATCCTATATACATGTATATATGTAAGGGAGGGAATGAGCTGGAGAGGGGCTGTCATGGGCTGTTCACCCAGAGGAGAAGGCTCGTGGCCCTGCTGCACAATCCCACTGTGCAACGGCAGATGCTAAAGGGCAATGAGGGTCTTGGGATAAAAGATAGGTAAAAGCACCGTTTTGCAGCAATGTGGTGACTCTGGAAAAGTGCCTAGCCCCTGTGGATGGGGATAGTTTGTGGTACTCTGTGCCCAGCCATGGGGTGACCCTGTCACCGGCAGTGCCGGCGGGAGCAGAGCTCAACAGACTCTGTGCCTCAGTTGCGGGGGAGTATTGGGAAAACCGCACCCAAGCGGAGCTGCTGGGAAGAGAAGGACATTTTGTTGTGAAGGGGTTTTTCTTCGTCTTAAGATTTTTTTTTTCCAAGCTGCATTTCTTTGAGAGGCTTTGTGGACCGTGTGGGCAGAGCCAAGTGGAAGGAATTTAAAGGGAGAAGCCAGTTCAGGGTCACGGCCTGATACGTGAATATAAATCAAACAGTCATGGATGGTACGAAGCAGTGCCCCAGAGCCAACACAGGTCTGTGGACACACAGTGTGGGACTGGCTCTAGAGGATGTGGAGACCAGTGTGCTGGTTGGCTATGGGCATCCCACAGCCAGGAATACTGGGGGATGTGTGGGAAGCCAAAACAAGGACCATGACACAGAAAGGACCTGCACAGGGTGGCAAAGCAGAGTCAGAACCCACATAGCAAGGAGCCCCTTAGCAGCACAAGTCTGATGAGGAGTGGCTGAGGGAGCTGGGGGTGTTCAGCCTGGAGAAAAGGAGGCACAGCTGGGACCTTCTCTTCTCAGTCTCTACAACTACCTGAAAGGAGGTTGTAGCCAGATGGGGGTCAGTCTCTTCTCTAGAGTAACAAGCAATAGGACAAGAGGAAATAGCCTCTACTTGTGCCAGAGGAGTTTTAGATTGAATATTAGGAAACATTTCTGCCACAAAAGATTGGTCAAGCACTGGAACAGGCTGCCCAGGGATGTGGTGGAGTCACTGTCCCTGGAGGGACACTTTTTTAAAAAGTGTAGGTGTGGCACTTGGGGACATGGCTTAGTGGCCTTGGCAGTGCTGGGTTAATAGTTAGACTTGATAGTCTTAGAGGTCTTTTCCAACCCTCATGATTCAATGATTCTAACAAGACTGACTGAGCTGGTTTGGTCTTGTGCAGGGAGTTCCTGGGCAGCTTTCCAGTGGGGGCAAGGGGAACCTAGGAGAGAGCAGCTGAGTGAACATGGGCCAAGGAGAGACAACATCCATGCCAAGAAGCCTTGCAAGAAAAAACAGTTGTTTGCTCTGTTGCCTTCATATACAGTTGAAGACTTTAACCAGTAAGGGGTCTGATGCCCTATCAGACTATTATGGCTTTAGCAAATGAAACCTGAAAGGCTAGATTGCTTTTCTCCTGCTCTGTGTGTAATGACCTTAGTACCATTTCAGAGTCACCTCTTCTCTGGCACCTGCTTCTTTCCAATTCCTGCACAATGAGGTTAGAAAATAACCATCAGCAGGAAGGAAGGCTGCACCACAAGAAATTGTAGCTTAGTTTAGTGAGGGTTTTGGCTCCTGTGTGCAGGACCAGATTTTGTTTTCACACTGTTTTGATCTTAGTGACACTCCAGACACAAATTCCTTACTTGCTTCTTATTCATTCTACTGACACTTTGACAAAGTGTCCCTCACCTCCAAGGAGTCTCTCACCAGGTACACGTAGGATCAGTCAGATCTCTGGTACTGCACAGTTACAGTTTTCATGAGTCTTAGCAATGAGGCAATTTTAAAAATGGCTTGAAAGGTCATTTGAAAAAGAAGTAAATGTCTTCCCTGCAGAAGCTGGCCAGGTGGGCAGTGCTGCAATTAGTTTCTATTGCCACAGATTGTGTGTGATTATTGCTAGAGACTGTGTCACCTGTGTGCAGCAGGTAGCGTTTCCCTCTGTTTTGAGGGACCCCCACATACCTCTTTAGACTTCCCAGCCAAAGGAGGGAGTGTTTATAGGGGAAGTTTTTCTGGCATGACCACACTAGAAATTGGACTGAGCCCATGAAGTTCACTGTGGATCAGAGCTGCATTTTGGAGAGGTGACGTCGAGATTACAGACTCCACCACTGATTCCCAATCTCTTGAGCCATCTGGCTCCCTATCACTATTTTATCATTATCAAGCGCTGTGAATGCAGAGGCCCTGCTCTGGTGTGATGGTATTTTGAATTAAATTGACAGCCAATTCGGGTTATGCAACCACGAAACAAAGAAACCTCCCAGCAAAAGGTGTCTGATGACACTTACGGGAGTAGGTGGCTCAGGGCCTTCAGGGGAAATTCCAGATGGATGGGATGGGAAAGTAGCAGTGATACAGCAAACCCCTGGGGAGGGTGGGACCATGGGCACATGGTGAACCACCAGAGGAGTTGTGGTTATGAGATCAGATGGATGGCCTGGGGAAAGTCCGCAGAGATGTGTGGAAAGCCAGTGGGCAGCTTGCAGCATGATGCCGAGATAAGCATGAGATGGGAAGGGTGTGGTAAGGCAAACTCCAAAAGACTGAATGCTTGCTTAATGCCAGGAAAAGAAGCAGGTCCATCCTGATGACGTTGAGACGGTACTTCATGCCCTGGGTTAGTCATGCTCCTAAGTGCTGGGTTGAATCTGTGCTGTGTTTGACCCTGCTGCTCCATCCCTCAGGAAGCCAGGATTGAGCAAGACCACACATCACACCAAACACCTCCGGAGGGAAGTGATTAAGCCATGAATAAGAGATCCACCAGCTGTTGTGCTTTGTGCGTGTGCATACACCATGGAACTACTGCAAAGAGCTAAACCTAGGGCCAAGAGAGCCTGGGACCAAAGGTGAGACCTCCATGAAGGACCATGACAACAACTACACAACTAAAAGCATGAGCAATGGAAACAGACACCATGCTAGTATGGATGTTTGAATTTGGCATCTTAATTTTAAACAAAGAAGGATAGAAGGGTATTTTTCAAATCCTTCTCATTAAGTAATGCCTCCAGCTTCCATTTCAATGGGAGTTGAACACATACACATCTTTGATGCCCCTGGGGATTTTGACCTAACTTCAGTATCAGCCCTACAAAGGCAGGTGGTTTTTTTTCAGGGTGGGTTTTTTCCTTTCTTTTTTTTTTTTTGGTAGAAATCTAGGGCAGCTGGCTTCACATTCAACCCTTCCTTGTTTCTGAACAGCTTCCATGCCTGCCCACAGCATAGTTTAAAGTCATTGATAATTACAATAGAAGACTAATCCCCAAAGACTTCTACCACTGGCTTCTGTAAAAACAGGCTTTTACACTGGGTGTTGCTAAGGGCACATATTTTCCCCAGTGGCTTTGGACTCAGACTTGCTGTCGGCATTCAGAGTAGAAGTGAAGCAGGCACTCAAATAGCACCAGACCCTGATCTGGCCTTTTTCACTGCCTCAGCAGCCACTATGAGCATCCAGAGTTGAAATGGTGGCATGTCCATCCAGCAGCCCTTGTTGCACTCCCCTCGACTCCAGGCATGCACTGGCTGGAGGAGCATCCCACTGCTCTGGGGCTGTTGGAGTGTGTTGGAGCAGTTGGGGCTGGCTGTAACTTTCATCCTCCCTGGCATCCACATAAACTGAAACGAGGCAGGAAAGATACAGCAGAAGATGGAGAAAATAAAGAGATGGAGGCAAGCTGGCAATGATTGACAGGAACTAGGGAAAAATGCAGCAAGAGTAAGAAAGAAAAAGTCGCAGCAAAGGAACCACAGTAGTAACCCGTGTGATACAAACAGAAGCAGTTTAAGTTTTGTATGCATTGTGGCTGGGCTCTTGCCCATGGTATTTAACTTCACAAACTAACGCAGCCATTATGCACCGAGGGATCATTAATGCAGCAGATGCAGCCAGACATACGTAAGAGTGTGTTAATATAAAGCCTGATGTAAAAAACACCTGCTAGTTTGGCAGGGTGTCTCAGGAAAGATACATGTGGCTCATGTGAGGGTGCAGTATTTACAAAGGTATCTGCTGGTTTCCCATCACACCATGTGTAATTCCCATTTGCCTTGACGGGAGCTTTACACAGTGACGATGTAACAGAGACATTGGACTGAAGCTGGATGGAGCTCGTCCCATTTACACTCACAGGGAAGCTGACGTCTTAAATGTTCTTTTTTTTCCCCACCAAAATATCTAGGACATGGAAAGGAATTCTCTCTCTACAATACCTAGGGTTCCAAGATTGCTATGTTTACAATGGCTTAAGCTTTTAGAAGCCTGAAGGAATTGCACTGATGCCATGAAGTTACAAGGAGAAGAGACACTTTCAGAAGACTATAACAATGTGGGTGCATTATCCTAACCCTGGATACCACACCACTGAAGTGGATGTGTGCCATCACTGAAGTTGTAGAGTGGCTGGCATGCTCTCCCAGTGTAAGATTCTCCTACAAACCAAAGACTGGCCTGGTACTGGGCAATTAGGCAGCAATACAGGGCCAGGCTACCAGGAGTTCCCTGGGGATGGAGGGTTCTGGCTCACATGCAGAGAGCAGACAGCTGCAGTGGTTTAAGATGTTACCCCACAGCTGTTTGTCCAGGCTCTCGGTGGTAGGCTGCCTGTGAGCAGGGGGGACCGAATGGGAGGGATGCCTGGGCCTCAGCTGTCCCAGCTCAGGGCCCAAGGGATGCATGGAGAGGGCAGATGAAGAACTGGAGCGGCTGCAGCGTGGGCAGCGATGGCTCTAACACAAACTGGGGAGGCACCACTGACACAGGTGCAAAGCATGGTGAAGAGAATACCATCCCAGAAAAACTAGTTAGCCCTCATTTGCTAGGACCCTCAACAAACAGGGTTCTTTTTCTCCACTGTTCTGTTGCCCTTTGCTTCCCTATTGCTCCATAGGATTTCTTTCCCAGGCTTTGCTCACTTTTGCATCTCTCCTTGCCTAGCTGTCCTTACTGGAGCTCCAGCATCTCCTACTTCCCACCTCTGTACAAGACGCACATACAAGAGAAGGCCTCTGCTCACCTTTCTCTTTTTGAATTTTCTTTGAGCAGCAATACAACTCACTACCTCGCATTTCATTCTCAGCCTTGCAGTCGCCACTTTATTTTGCCTTTTCCCAGTTTCATGAAAGAACACAGTCGCATGAATAACAGGATTATTTATCATCCTCTCCCTCCCCTTCCAGGATGACTTGCTGTTTATGGAAGCACTCGAGTGCAGGAGAGATCATGCTACAATTAAACAGACAATGCTTAAAGGGCCATTGCCCGCTCTCTGTTTTACCATTGTATTCCTTACTGATTTCCAAGAAAGAAAGAATTTTGTATCCTGTTGATGGGTACAGCATCAAAAATCACTGCTGAAGTGTAAACAAATGCTACATTCAATAGGATGGAGAAGGTTGGACTGGATGGTCTTAGATGCTGTCTAGCAGATGACAGACCAAGTTCAGACACCTCCATGTGACACACCTGAATGATGTGACCACAATGTGCTTCTCAGAGGACTGTTGGGTGCCCACTCAGTGTGAGTTCCATGAAGCCCTTCTGGGGAGATACTGAAATGGGCTGGGGACTTTAGGTAGGATCCTTTGAATGACACGCAGACACTTAGACCATGTGACGATAAGTCTGCTGTAGATGGAAGAAAATGAAAAGAAAAATGTACAGATCTCTACTATGGAGTTTCTGTTAAAAAAAAAGAAGGCAAACCAATCACCAATTTTTCTATTTGCTCTTCTCCTTCCCCTATATTAACTGGGTTTCTGTGACAAAAAGGGTCAGAAATTCAATTAGGAAACTTCACAGCCATTACAAACATCTGCAGTCCAAAATAAATTAGCAATCCCACTACAGCAGCCTCTGTACCTCCCAAGTCCTTTAGATACTGCTGGATCCCACAATCTCTGGTGTGCACAGAGTTGAACATGTGTGTAGCATTCTCGTGAGTTTTTATTGTAAGGGAGGGAATCTCACAGGACAAATGTGTAATATTGTAAGAGCAACAAGGTTGCATGGATACAAGAACACAAACGGGGAGGCTTGCACTTCGAGCATATGAATTCTTCAGGAAGAACAACTATCTCACTGTGTTTGGATGAAGCTTAATAAAATTGACTGCTCTAAGCTAGGCCTCTACAGGCCTCCAAGCTACAAACAATGAAGAATAATATCACAATTTTATGGCACTTAGCATGGCTGAGTTACATCCTGGATGATCTCCACAGAATCACTGCAACTGGCTTTGATTTGACTCAGAGGAGAAGAGCTTTACACCCACATTGCCGAGGAGACGTGAGCACACCAGCCACAGGACCCCAGGGCCTGAACCCTGTGTGTGTTGCTCTCATTTACAACGTGTATCAGCATACCTTAAGCTGGGCTGGTACTTTTACAGTCATTCAGCTGGATGAACTACGTATTCCTGACAAAACACAGCCCATTTTTAATAGCTTTATCCACCAGGCAGAGGATATCCCATACTCACAGCAGCTCCCTTGTCCCACAGGGGTGGGGAGCAGGGATCAACTTCATATACCCACTAAAATAGCGGCCAGTGCTGGTATGCAAGTGCCCTAGTTTAATGCCTAAACATGGTATCTTGCTACCCAGGCTGGCAGGGCTGCCAGTTCGTGCTCCAGCCCTGAAGGTGAACTGTGTCACTCAGCAGTGGCTCTGGCAGCAGGGAAGGTCAAACAGCCCCTCGTTTTCTGCTGAGTGGCTGAACCTCCTGGAGGAGAAGCAGCTGGGCAAGGGGGGAGAGAAGAGCACATTAACAAGAGTGTTACTGTCTTTCTTAGCTATTAAACCAAACCACTTTGCCAGGGAGAGTTGGGGTGCAGTTCCCCAGTGCAGTCAAAAGGGCAGGGTGATTTTGGGTAGAGGATCAGTTCTAGAGGGACCCTGCCCCATTCATTGTAGGGCAAAGCATCTCCAGAAATGTTGTGGCTTTAAGTGTAAACCCACATAGGTGGATGTTGGCCACGGCCACTCTTTGTGTTCAGGGAAGGGACATCATAAAACTTTTCCACACAACTTCTGATCACTCCATTTAACTGAAACCTTGAAGCAGATTTGCATCTCATGACTATTTAAGAAAATTATCAACCGTGAAAGCATCTGGAAAGCTGCACGAGCAGAAGTTTCAAAGACAACAAAGCTCAGCCAGGACGGACGGAGCCAGTGCAAGGATCCAAAAGGAAGAGCTGGAAAAGAAAGAAATCATGTTTGTAGGTGTACCAGCTGGAATAATAACTGCCTTGTTTGTTTTCCTTGCAGCTTTCCTTATTGATCTTTATGGGCTAAGATTCAGAGAAAGGAATGGCGTGTCTGCCATCAGTGCTTTCTGCATTTGTAATCCCTTGTCTGCACTTCCCCTGCACCTGTGCCAGCCCTGTGCCTGTAGAAACAGCCAGGCAGGAATCGAGCTGCAAAGTGGGAAAATTACCTCCCCTCACCACGGTCACATGTGGTTCTGAAGCTAAAGGCCAAAGAAAATTTCATAACCAGAGAGAAACCACCCGAAGTAGGTGAGCTTCGTATTCAGCTTTCTGAATTTTGAGCTCTGAACTTTTATCCTTCCTTATACACTGTGTGGCACTGAGACAGAACAGTGCCAGTCCAAATAGCCGAGAGTATGTATTTCCTATGGACCCTTTCCAGAACCAGGACACTCTCACTCTCAGATGTGGTGGCAGGACGTATCCTGCAGAACATCATGAGGCACTTTGTCCAGCCCAAAACACACATTACATTTAAAAGAGTCCCAATAAACTCCTTACCCAAACTCATTGTTTTGTTAATTTTAACTGGATTGTCTATGAGGCAAAACCCCCACTAAAATCAAGTCTGAAAAAACACTAGGACAGGTTTCCCAAGACTCCCTCAGCAGGAATGTCATTGCAATCAAATGATTTCTCTTGCAACCTCAGGGCTTGTCAGGAGGCCAAGAAAGTGTTGTTTCAGTCTGACCTGTGAAACAGAAGCCATAGGCTGCAGGTACCCTTTTGGAGCCAGGCCAGTGCCCGCCCCAGCTTCAGCCTCCTCTGAGCATCATAGTGCCCACCTTGCTTCCCATCCCTGGACTCCACTTCTCCCAACAACTTTCCACAGCCAGGCTGCTCCTTTGCATTGCAGCCTGACACACGTCTGTGAAACGGGAGTTAGTCCTGTTACACGGCTTGACCTGTGTTTCTACAACTGAACCAGGAGAGATCTAAACGAGTTCTGTAGTGGGTGCTAGAAACCTGATTTGGGGCACCCTGGCTTCAGGTGGCACTGCCTGCTGAAAGCGCTGGTGCCACTGAAGTGGTTTCCTTTTGTGTCAAACAGCTTCTGCATCCCTTCCCCCCATGCCAAGTGCTGTGCAAACCCTGGGAATCCTCCCTCTCAGCACTCTGTCATGGTGTAATTCTATTATAATTCCTGACATTTGAGGGACTTCTAAAAGTACGTGCTTTAAATTAGACAAGCAATGTCTTGCTTGCTGCTCTCAGATGAATAAGAAAGTGCAAAACCTAATTTTCAGGTGCTCTCTTTTTTGTACTGATTTTCCTTTAAACCTGTAACTGCCATCCTGTCACTCTTTTCTCACGTGTGGCTTGTAGGTATTACATAAAAGATGATATTTCATGTCTGGTGTGACGTTTTTCACACAGCCACATCTTCGTGTGCTTGCAGGGACCTAGAGGACACAAATGCATTTTTAGATCAAACAATAGACAAGGACAAAATGTGTTCTGTAAGCAGACAGACAACCCAAGTATGAAGTTTTTTGCAGACTCTGTGTGAATTTTATTTACGTTCTCTGGTCTCTGGTCTCTTCTGGGACCTTACATATTTTGCATTATTATCAAATATTTGCAATGATCCCCATAAACAGTCTAATGTTAAAAGCTACTCCAAGTGTAACTTGACCCAGAGGAAAGATGCTTATCTGAGCTGGACAATGACAGATTTAAAAAAGATGCTGGTGCAGTCCATCTATCGTAAAACGAGGAAAATGTAAGAAAAATCAAAACTGAACAGATTTTTTTAACCAAAAGATAAAGCAGGAGTTATCTCTGTTGGCTTTTGCAGTGGAATACCACTTGCAAGAGCTACAAATACCCAGCACTTCTGATCCCAAACATGCTAGCCAACAATGGAAGGAAGAAGAGTAAATGCTCAGCCAGACGGTACTGTCAGAATCTACTTCAATGTTTGGTAATTATTTTTTTATTACTATGACAACAGAGACCTTAAGAACTCTTTAAGCCCAGCAAATGATAAGTGCAGAAGAGACCTTTTTTTTTTTTAACTGAAGTCATCACTTTTTACTTCTGCCACGGCAGTACAGGAGTGGCCTGCCCTGCTCTGCCTCCTCCTGCCCTGCATGGATGGCTCTGCTGCAGTGTGGCACTCAGGTCATTTTTTTTAATATCAGAAGGCATTTGAAAATGGCTCCACATTGGCTCAGCATTTTCTCTCTTAAAAAAAAAAAAAAAAA
>WEKX01029560.1:141411-347548 GCA_013390025.1 Pitta sordida | reverse complement strand
AGAGGGACCTGGTGACACCCCCCCCCGTGTTTTCAGACCTCTCCGTCTCTCAAGCGGAGAAGAATTTCCATAAGGTTCGTTGTTGATCTTGCATCGCACTGTTATCTTTAAACTACTGTCCTAGAGGTATTTAAAATATTTGAAACAATATTTATGAATGAAGTAATGTCTCTTCAAGCGCTAGGCTTTATTAAAAGGAAAATAAACCGACCGCGCTGATTTTAAACAGGAACCTGAATATGAAGGTTACCCTGAAAAATACACTCCCCCCACCCCCAAGGAAAATAGTGCCGGGTTATTTTCTGCATCATTAGGCATGCAAATGGGTGTAGTGAGAACGTGCAGTTAAACAGATCGTTGCAGCAGTAAATCAGATGTAGAAGCCCTGTATTGCAGAGTTCCTTATCATTTGGTTTCACTTGATGCACTTTGTTCCTGGTGATTTCTTCCCTGAGTTGAGAGAATAAACCCGGCACCTTTGAAGTGCCCAGGGGAAACCTGCATCTTGCTGAAGCACAAAACATGGAGAAAAATGAATGAGTTCTTGCTTGCATTGGTACTGGGCCATCTTCTTTTAAACCATATGCTGTGTATTTTTGTAAAGTCTGTGCCAGGTTCAATCACCTTCATTCAGGGTTGCAGAAGCCTCCCAGAGTTTAACTCTCAGCTTTTTGTACAGTGCTCTATTAATGAGCAGGAATGCACTAGGAACATATTTTGCAGTCATAGCTTTCAATTTTCATGTGATCAGGGAGCAAACGGTTTCCCATTACACTGGAAGTGGGAATATTTCTGTCTTGCACAACACTTTACCATAGAGGCTAATTACTAATTACCAGATTGGCATTGGTTTAATATTTTTGGAGAGCAGTGCTTCATCATTGTTGTTTGTCACTGCAATTAAAGAAACTTGCACAACAGGGAAGGTTATGCAGTGTACTTATTTCCCCACTGAAGGCTGTTTTGGACCAGACAAGTGCACTACTGCTGAAATCTTTTTCCCATTAAACTCGGTGGAGTTGGCTGCTCTTGCAGAAGGGCTGGATGTGAGTGCTCACGTTTTAAAATAGTTCATGCTGCTTCTACCTTTGAGTCAGGGTTCTGTAGCTACCAGAATACATTATTTTTTCAAATACCCCAGTGTAGCAAGCACATGCTTCATTTTTAAATACCACTTCGAAGGAGAGCAAAAGTTCACATGGCTCCATTGCAAGAGAATCAGGCAGACAAGTGGAGCAAGGGCAGGAGCTGAACAAATTAGATGTAGCAGAGAGATTTATTTCAGAACGTAATTATTTACCTCGTGGCGAATATTAACCAGAGGATGCAAGACCAAAAATGGAAGAGGTCAGCCACAAGTTTACCATTTCGTTTTGCTGTTTTCTTGCAATTTGTCAGTTTAGAAACCATTAGAGGAACAAGACACATAAATATTTTACTATTTCAACATGAAACAGTAATTCCTTAAGACATGAATTCAAAACAATATTAAAAAATAAAACCAAAATATACAGCCTTTCACCCGATTTTTGCTTGTGTGAGTGCTCCCTTTGCCCGTGTGTGCTGAGCTGTACTCTGAGCTACGGAGCCATGATTAGGTCTTCGCAGAGTAACCTGTCTTTACTACCAGCACTTGTGTTTTCTGGGCACGGTCCCACAGGCTTTACTGTCATGAGTAATTCTTACTAAAGGCTTATCGGAGTGACTAATCAAACATTGGAATTGCCATACTTTCTTCAGTAAACAGGATCAGGGTTGTTTACTATATTTAGTATTAGCTTGACTTAGCAAATCAAATGTTTTCTAGTTGTCCCTGGTAAGATGATATTTCTGAAATTTGTTTCCTTAGGGCTGCAGTTGCCTTTAGGGAAGGGCTAGTTCAGTGAGGGCTTGTACAATACATATTCTTTTATGTAGTATATACTCCATTTAAACTGAGACTCAGAACAAAATCACTCCAGTGACTATTCTCTCCCTTATTTTAGTGCATGGGTATTGCCAGTCCTTCTGCATGTGAGTAGCCCTGTTTAAACTCAGTGGGTGGACTTGAGAATTAAGAATGGTCTTTTAGGCTTACAGTTTGCAGGATCAGGCATGCATGCAGAAAATGTCTGATATTCCTGAGTAACAAGGCAGAGTCTGTAGAAAATGAAGAAAGAACAGTCATTTTCACTCCTGCAGTGCAAAACATATATTTTTAATTGGAAAAGTAAGTTTTGTAAGTCAGAGTGGGCAGGTTTTTCTTCTATTCTGACAGATTTGGTCTCTATATTGTAGCGCAGAGATGACTGATAACCCCCTTCATAAAATTAGAAACCACACCCCCAGACCATCTGGCATATTACTTAAAGAAAAACACTACCCAACATGGAGCTTATCATTGTATTCAAAGAAGAAAATCCAGGCCAGTTTGTCAGAGCCCAGTGCTGCATGTCCCACTCGAAAGGCAACATGAAAATTCTCTATTTATGTGAGAAAATAGTCTTGTTTTAATTTGCTGTGGTTGGGATCCACAAGCACTGGCAGAATTGCCTTGGCGTGACGGAGAGCAGAATCTGGCCCTGTTTAAAGGAGAAAGCGTGCACAGCCCCAGGAAGTAGGCAGCTCTAGTGTGCAAAGTACAGTTTTACTATGAGCAGACTGAAGCACTGAAACGGGGGCATTTCCTATGTTCCGCCTGTGAAGTTCCCTTTGGCTTGGCAGCGTGGTTTTTCTCCTCGCGCTTCACCTCTCCCATCTGTCCTGTGGGAGGTAGAGTTCATTTCATCACCTATTATGTTTGCCTCCTGCTGGGAACAGATTTTCCTCCAGTCATCTCCCCGCGTGGGGAAAGGCAGGGCTGAGTGTGCTTCTTTGCATGGTTTAAGGGCATCCACCACAGGGTCACCTTAGGCCATGTGAATTTAACGGCCTGTGATTAACAACTAGCAGAGCAGCTTTTGTTGAGTGGAGAAATGTTCTAAATTAACAGTATACTTCCATGGAGAAGTGTTAGGTTGCTGCAGAGCTCAGTCTATTGGAAAGTGCTGTTGACTTTGTGGCTTTTGGCGTGGCGCTCAAATGAAGGATGTTACAGTGCAGTGTGTTGGCTTTCTAGGCACCTCTTAGACGTTGTGAGAGGCGAGCATCTGCCGTGTGTGTCCTGTGTTTTTCCTGAGACAGATGAGGGAATACTCCTCCTCCTTTACAGTTGGTTGATCACATCTAGGTAAAGGAAAAAGAAAACCCTAAACAAAACAGGATCTTGCAGGCTGCTACTTATATTTCCTTGAATAGATCAAAGTTGAAAACTTAATGACATCTATCTCTGCAGTTGGATGTCAGAAGGGCATATTTTGCATCAGCCGAAAAGAAGATCAAACAAACACACTGACGTTGCCTTGGGCTTTCTGGCTCTAGGACTGATTTGTAAGACAGACCATTTCAGTTTATTGTACCTAACATTGAAGTCCTGAAAAAAAGAAGATAACGAGAATTTCCTAAAATGCTGTTGGTGGTACTAGAAGTCTTGGATCTGTACTTTCTGGATGCACATCAAAGTGACATCTAGAAGGGTTTGTGTTAAGACTGATTGTATTGGGGTTGTACCTCAAAATAATTTGGGAAGAGGATTGTAATGCAAAAGTGTCAATTGATAACTATAAAATAGCAGTAATCTTAGGATGCTTTCCACATGCTTCTTTATTGAGAAGAGTAGTCACGTATTGGCAGAATGTCACAGGAACTTTGTGATTTATAATCCATGACCCAGTGGAAAATTGCCAATCTGACAAAAAAGAACAATTTCAGCTACACTAATGGATTGACCAAGGCTAATTGCAGGAGTTTTTATGCCCATCATTGATACGTTGTCAGTACATAAAAGATTACAGAGAAATTTCTTGTTCGGCTGCCACGAAAACATTTTTTTGTTATTAAAACGTTAAAAGAAAGCTGCATTAATCTGGCTCTGTGCAGCATCCTCCATCTTCACTTGGTGACAAGCAATGTTTGATTTCTAAACTAAGAACCACCCGTTTCTAGGCTTTCTGCTCTAAGCCTCATTTTGTGAGGCGCTAAGCACCCATAAACTCCCATTTCCTTTGCTGAGCACTTCTCCTTATCCCGCAACTAAATCATTCCATTAGGGGGGAAAGTGATGCAAATTAGGTATCAGCCTTCGGAAGAGTCAAACTATTTGCAGCATCTTAGTTTTGATGAAGTATCCAAGAAAGTCTTCTGGTCACAGATCCAGAATCAAGTGTGAGTTTCAAAGCTGACTTGGTGATTTTTTCAGTCCTGCTTGGGCAAGATTCCTGTTGACTTAAAGATTGCTTGAAGTACAGTGATATTCCCATTGACTTCACTGGGGAGTGGAATTCTGTCTAAATGCCTGTGGGGATCAGGGAGACACGAAGTGCCTTTTGCATTGTAGTGTTTTTAGTTCCAGCTGTGTACTCCATAATTCTGTTTATTTAAAAAAACCCCAACAACATGGATGCTGTGTCGATAGAAATACATAACAAAATCGGTGTTACATAATGCGTTGAGGTGTGACTGGAATTTGTTTTGCAGTCTGATGTGTTTGCTGTGTAGCTGTGGTTTTTTTAACCATCACAGAGAGACATGAACTTAGGAAATTATACACATGCTTAAGATATCTAGTGAGACAGTGAGATACTGTATGAACCAGAGGCCTTTTTCACCTTTGAAATCATGTTCCTTGAGATGTCATTTTGCTTTATAAACATCATGATGGCTGAGTCAAGCAGTTATATACATATAAACACATGGCTTAGCATATTGGTTAGCTGATCAGACTAACCCTTTGGTCTTACCAGTTTCTTTAAACAAGACAGCAGGAAATCCATCATGGTAGAAAGGAGCTATGCCAGTGTGCTGAGTGTGGGATTAGAACCTGTTGCCCAGACCTGAAGTACAAATGGCAACATTCACAATTTCTCTTTTCAGTGAGATACTGTGCCCAGCAAGCAGTTCGGATTAGAGGCATTAGTTTTGTGTTTAATCTGTTTTTAAATGCTGCTTGCCTGTGGACAGAGATGCTTCTTGCTCTGAGCCTGGCTTGGATCTTAGACTAAGCAGAATTCATGCTGCTTTCTTTTGAGTATCACTTCATTGCCTTAAATTGAGGGAGAGGTTGTGACAAGTCGAAGCTGCCAAAAAGGAGGTCAGTATGAAGGTGTTGGGTGGCTGAGTGCTAGGAAACAGAAGAGGGCTGGAGTCACATCAGAACGGATCCTCATTTTGCATAACACCATTTGGGATCAGGTGGATGGCCTGGTGCCATTGGAATGGGATGTGGGAGACCTGGCTTCACTCCCCAGCTCAGTTGCAAACTTCCTGTGGGATCTCTGGCAAGCCATTCTGTTTATCCCACTGATGAGTTTTGTGGAGTATGGGGTACAATAAAAGCAGAAATAAAATCCATTAGTCATTACTGTGTTACATTACAGGACTGAGACTGCAAGTAAGGCCCAATACCAGCTAATTAGTCAGGTTCCAAAATGTCCCATTGAAGCCTGTGGGAAACAAGCACCCTACATAGGAAGTAGAAACCAATTTATTTGGATAAATTAAGACTCTGGGTTTCACAATGTCTGATTTTGTAAGAGGATCTGTTCAGCTGATAAAGAAAATAGGCAGGACCAGTGGGTGATCCTGGCACTTATCTCTTGGACCTCCCATTATATCTTCTCTTAGCTACCTACAACAATATTTTCCGAGAAGTGATGATAAACCCTGAGGCACAGAGCTCTTTCTAAGGTGCTGAAGATACTGCTGTCTTCACATCTTACCTGGCTGTGCAGGTGATTTCACAAGCTGCGTGTTCCTTAGGGCACAATTTCTTGGATGGAGGAGAAAAAGAGTTGGTTGGTTTGTAGGGCAGAGCCTTATGATGTGTTTTCCTATTAAAGCTGTGAGTAAAACAAGTTCTGCAGTCAGAGTCAACTATGTATACAAAAATGCACTGGAAGCAGGGAGCGTGGCAGTGCGGAAGGCGGGAGTGTAGGACGTTGGTAGCTTGCAGGGAGGGTAATTGAGTACTGTGTAATATCCATTTACATTTTTTAGTGCATGTCACAGTTTTCTTTGGAGACAGCAGTGAAACCTTGAAACTCTCCAGTGATATTCCAGAGGATGCTCCAAGCCACAGAGTGCTAAAAACCTTAGTTTTGGTGTGCTGGAATCAGCGTGGAGTCCTCAGTTTGCTTCCAGCTTCGTCATCCCCTGTTTGCAGATTGTACTCATAGTTTTCAGGACCCCACTGCATGGGACACGACCTGAACTGCTTCACTTAAGAAAACCAAATAGTTGGAGCAGTTGTTTTGTTGTTTTTTATGATAAATGAAATGCCAAGTTTTCCATCTTTGCTTTTTCTCATGGCCCTTTAACCCATGTGGTAGGCTTATTTAGGGAACAAGACAAGCCTGGATGCAGTCCCAGAGTTTGCAGTAGCTTCAGATGCCCCTCCAAAGGTTAGGATACTTCACAGGGGATTTGTTCTGCAACAGAGAGGCTAAAAGGAAACCCATGCTAGTTACTTTTTGCTTTTGATTCTGTCCTAGTGCTGCCCTGAAAATGAAGCAAGAGAAAATTTACAGAGGCAGCATTGTTGCTGTTTGGTCTATAATACCATATTTTCTACTGTAGTCTCATACCAGAATTTCAAAATGCTTGTAAGAAACATTCCACGTGCAGTATTATTGTTCCTATTTCTACACCTTTCCAGTACGAAAAGCTGTATTATGCCTTTCACATAAAAATGCAACTGTTTTACTTTAGATACGGTTTTCTGCTACAGTGTGTGTGCTGTTTCTGGGACCTTTCAGTAAGGTGGATAGTAGATATTAAATTTTTCATGCTTATAAATGGCATCTATGTCTTCCCTGCCTTATGCCCTTGCATTAACAGGAGTTACATTAGACTTAATTGTAGCGGGATTTGGTCTTGTGTGTATGAACAGCACAGGTTTTTATGTATAGAACAGCACTGTAGTGACATTGATAACATACCTGAGGTTTAATATTTTGTTTCCTGTTCTAGGGTATGATGATGTTTCAGAAACAAACTTGAGATCTTACAGTGTTCATTCTGCTAAACATGTGCAAGAGAATCGTCCTGTGCCCATTCGCAGAAAAAGAAGCATTGGTAAGAAACAAACTGTTTGTACTTTGGGAGTGAAAACAGAGGGGGTGCTTTTGGTCAGCCAAGCAGGACATTGCACTGGAAAAATGTGACACACACAAAGGAAAAAGGCCATTTCTAGTTTCTGGCTTTCTTTTTGCAAAAAACAAGCCGTTGCCTGAGAAGCTGTCTTCTGGAGGATGTCCATAGGAGACAGACAAGCACAAATTCTTTACATTCACTTTCTTGTTGCAGCATGTTTGAAAGCTAGACCTCGGTTAGAAAATGCTGTGATATTCAATGTATAATTCATAGTGTGGGGAACAACTACATCAGTGTGCTTTAAAAAACATCAACAGTTGGTAGAGTTTTCAGTACAGAAGCTCCACAAAAGGAAACAGCTTGACTCTTTATTCACAAGAAAAATACAGTTTATCCCAAAAATTAAAAGCCATTGAGAGAAATGCCAGGGCATTGATTTCCATCATTGCGTAGGGCACCAGGCATGTTTACAGAGATTTTATTCTTGTTAAGCAATAATGATGGTGATCCAACAAAGCCCAAATAAAAATTTAAAGAGATGCTAGAATAGGAGTTGTATGCAATCCTTGTTCATCTGATTATGTCTGAGTGTTCTGCCGTTCCATTTGACTGTGGAAAACATCCATGATCTTATCTATTATGGGTAATTCAGAGTCAGTCTATTTGTACTTTCAGCTGTGGTGGTACGCAGAGATAGCACAGCATGCTGTCAGCGTGGATTTGCAGTGTGAATTGGCAAGCATGCTCGTCACATTGAATGCCTCTAGAGAACAGCGGTTCTGAAACAGTCTGCTACACTTGGCACCTTACCCTGCAAGGTGTTGGATGCCTCCCCGTAAAAGTCAGTGGGAACTGGATATGCTCAATAACTTGTGGGAGTTGCCAGCTCTCTTGCAGTATTGGGTCTGTTAATTTTCCTGAGTTTGTGGCACTGGAGACTGAGAAAAGAGTTTTCACTCTGTTTAGTCCGTTGAAAAGCATCTCTTTCAAAACTAAGCCTAGATTTTCATGTTACAGGCACAGGCCAGGCCTGAACTTCTTGTACTTCAGAAGTAACTGAAGAAGTGCAGGCAGTGTTCCAGTACCTTGACACATCTAACCCAAAGCTATCACTTGCTTCCACTGTAAGAAAAAAAAACAACCAAAAATCCTAGCTGTCTTTGGAGAACTTGAGCATCAACCAACTTGTCCCTGGAATTGCTATTTTTTCCTGGACCATTTTGAAAAAATGTCTTCTTCGGCAGTCCCTAGGTTGAGACTGATACATGGTTTGGATCATGGTAACATGAGACAGGAGTTGAGAGCTATTATTTGTGATTCTTGTGTGGCTGAAGCTGTGGTCTGCAGGCTCTCCTTACCTGAGCCCAGCAGAATTTTGGTTTAGCTGCAGGTTTTTTGGTCATGCTGCTCTTGTGGTTTTGCCTCATTCAAGAAACACCAAATTAAATAAAACCCACCACATACAAAGCTTTGATAACTTCAGAAAAAATGGCGGTTGCCCTTTGGAATGGTGGATGGACCAGACTCCCTGATGTGGAGATGTTAGGGTTTTGTAAGTGGAAACCCAGGTCTCAAAAGTTTCAAGCTGGTGCAAGTTTTGTCTCAGCTGAGCCAATTTGGGTATGGTTCAGATATCCTCAATGCAACTTCTGAGGTGGTATTTACCAGGTGTTGCATGTTTGTGTGATACTGTGTGTGTGTCATGATTGCCTCAATGCTGGAAAACAACAGCTGCTGTTATGCAGTCACTATGAGGCTGCATTAGAGGGTCATCAAATCTAGAGGAGCCCCTGGCTTGCTGTCACATCTAAAGAGCCAGGATTGTCTTATCTAATGGTATGTGCTCCGAGCTATGTCAGGAGCCATTGTAAACCCTCGTTTAAGTGCTGAGCTTTTGGGAGTGAGTCAAGCTTCTCCCTCGGGTAGCACACACAGTTTAGTGGTAGGCAAACAATACTCAGCACTGACTTGTCGGTAACCAGTGGGAACTGAGAACACCAGCTCAGCCCACAGCTGAGGGTGCCACTTACTGATGGTGTGAAGTATCAGGGTGATCTGAGGTGAGAGCAGCTGCTCACCTGTAAGTGTGAATTTCTTGTGTCCACAGAGGAAGCCATCCCAGCTGTCTGCAAAACACGGACGGTTATATATGAGATACCTCGGAGTCAGATTGATCCCACCTCGGCCAACTTCCTGATATGGCCGCCCTGCGTGGAGGTGAAGCGTTGCACCGGCTGCTGCAACACCAGCAGTGTGAAATGCCAGCCGTCCCGGATACATCACAGAAGTGTCAAGGTGAGCAAATCGTGGCTGCAGAGCCCTAAGAGGGTCCTCTTCAGTCTAAAAACTCCATGTATTCTCATGGCTGTGCTGTATGACCCGGATCTTTATTATCCATCCTTGTAGCCGTGGGACCAGATAGAATGCTCCTCTCCTTTTTGAGTGAGCAGATGGCCTTTTCAAGTTACATGATACTGGAAAATGATGCATTTGGATTTGATTTTCACAGGATTCCCTTTAGGTTTTCTTCTTTTGTAATGAAAATAAAGTTGATTGTGTTTTTCCCATGATCTCGTGCAGTACAAATCTTAAAGTTAAGAAGATAAAATGACTCAAGGGGCATTGGACTTAAAAAATAAATAAATCACTGTATGGAATGCTGTTTTCTTAATTAAATATTATGCAGCTTAAATTGGGCTTTTATATTTGACAACATAACACTTTTGATCTGAAAAAATGTGTTTCAAATTATCTTACCCCAGGGATAGAAGACTCAACAGCTTCATGCTGTATTTACTCATTAGACAAAATCCCTGTTGCAACTTTCCAGTAAATATTACGTGAAATATTTATGTTCATTTGGCTTCACTGTGTTCTAATTTTTTATCAGTATTTAAACAAGTACTGTTGATCTAGATCTGTGTGTAGGAGATTTAACTTACACTTAGCATTTATATTGTGAAGACTCTGAGTTCTTGTTGCCCTGAGTATTTCAAGAGCAGAACTTAAAAAAACCCCCAAACCACCGCATACTTGAACATAAAATTGCCCAGCACAGCACACTGATCACTGTACTTGCAATGGATGTCTTATGATAAAGGAGCTGTTCACTTAGTGCTGTATGTCCTAGACAGAAGATAAGGCACCTAAGCCATTTCATGGTTTTTCAAAAATTCAGACATGAGTCTGAGCAGGATTTCTTTTTCTTTTCTGTTTCTGAACATCTGAAAGATGTTTTCACATCCAAATAAGCTGGAGAAACATCTGAGCAGATTCCCTCCGTGTTTCCAAATATAATCATACTTTACACTTGCTTGCTGCCTTTCCTTTGTGGTATATGCTTTACAGAAACAATTAAAAATGGCGTAAAAATTTGGATCAGTAATTATTTGAGGAGTGAGTACTGGAAAAGGTGAACGACTACAGTTTTAAGCCTTTCAAAATAGGAGCTAAACAGCAAAGTGCCTCAGGGCTATAATATTTAGTGCTGTTGCCTTTGGGTTTGTTACAACTTCAGTTAGTTTTGTGTAGCAGCTCAAACATACAAAGCAGCTGGATGTGCCCAGCAAAGAGTTGAGATGTGTATTATGAACTTTGCTGTTGGTACCTGTTTATGATACTGCAAGCTTGTGCTTCTTCTCTACCTCTGCAGTGGTGGAGGAGATAATAGAGAGGTTTGGCTATTGAAGTCCTCCACTGTTGAGGACACCCAGCATTCCCTAGACGCTGCAAACTCTCCCTGGCAGGAGTTTTGCAGGATGTCATTGTTGGGGCTGCTTGCCCCAGCACACAGTCTCTCATTCAGTCCCCTGATCCAGCTGTAGTGCTTTTAGATTTGCCTTCATTTTAGTAGGGCACAAGCTAAAAGTAGGCTCAGCTGAGCAGCTGCTTTTCGTGGCTGTGTAAATATATTGCCACCAGCAATATCAATATACGTCAGCCAGCTTTGGAGGACTTTTTTTTTTTTCCAAGCTCCAAGACTGCTCCAAACAGTCATTAAGTAGCAGGGGAAAAAAAGGACAAGAGGTCAAACAGGAACAGGATGTTCATTGTAAAGGTTGTAGGCTGACCCCACTGTCACACCAGAACTCGTAGAACAGAATCCATATTTATGCCCTCCAGAGTCAGATCCTCTTGTAGCTTTGATGTAATTGATGGTTTTCTGAGCCTTTTGCCAATCCTACGTTTAGAGCTGAATGTCTGCTCATGCCATTAAGTAGCTGGCCCAGAGCGAGGGTCACTGGAAAGGTAGGGGGAGCGGTTTTGGAGAGGCTTCTCAGCTGTTCTGCAGTGCAGTTGGAAAGATGGCTTGTGTTTTCCCCTGATGTCAGACTGCATAAAAGCTTTCTTTTGATTGAACATTGAAAAGGCTTTCCCCGCTTCCTCCTCATTGACAAGGTAGTGAGATCATAGCTGGCCCATTCACACTAGAAAAATGTTCATCCAGAAAGGTCAGCAAGTGGGTTTGCATCATCCAACAGGCAAAAGCAAAGGGTGTTTTCTTTGTCTTACTGAGGGCCACTGTAGTCAAGGTTAAGAGACTGCCATGGCAGTGTGGGAGGAGCAGCGGAGGTGCTTGTGTTGGGGCATTCCATTCCTGGGACATGAGTCAAAGGCTGGAGGGTTCAGGGATGTCCTTACTTTGCCTTCACTGAGCTTTGGTCAGTGAAGTACCGTTAATGGGCTTGTGGAATTGGAGCTGTAGGGAGGCTTCAAGCCAGGGGTGTGGGTGGAACAGCATCCCTGAAATGTGTCTTCTAAGGTTTCCCTTTCATGGCGTGGGTTAGTGAAAGGTAGGATTCCCCTGCTCCATAGGAATGAGCCCATGAGAGCACGCTCTCGTGGCCCTACACAGGTCTCTATAGCAAGCTGCATCTGCACAGCACTGCAAAAATCAGACTGAAATGAGGCTGGTTGGGTGTTGTTTTTTGATAGGAAGGAAAGGATTGCATTTCTCTCCTGATATGGTGGCAAGGATGAGTGAGTTAGGGGTGTTGGTGTCTGTTGCAGAGAGATTTCTTCCTCTGTCTGCAAAAGCATTTCAGTGACATCTGCAGATTCTGTTGTTTCTGCCTAGTGAGATTCAGTATTTACCAAGTACCAGGCCATAATTTATTTGGAGAGTTCTGAACAGCGTCTTTCCAAGAGGATTTTTGTAATATTGAGCATGGTGTTGTTCTTGGTGGTTTTGGTCACAGTAGCAGAAAATAGTTAATATTATAGAGCAAATCTTGCCTGTACTGCAAATTCCGAGTAGTCAAGCTGAACATTATGGTTGTCTGCTCATTTCCAAACTAAGAAACAGGAGCTAAATGACTCCATCTACCTCAAGTTGGCCTAGAGCCATAGTCCTGCCAGCTTTAGCCATTTCTGCTTGTTCAATGTTGAGCTGATCTGGGGAAATCTAACCTTGTATGCATATTCTTATACATGGTACGTTAATAGGAGTGAGTGATGCAGAGAAAGAACCTGGAACGGAGGGAATGCAGGAGCAGCTCCTCAGCTGTCATCTGGGAGTTGTTCAGAGATTTGAAGAGAGATGGGAAAAAATGCAGGAATTCAGAGCGAGCTGTTCAGCAGAGCTACCCAGCCTCTGAGGAGGTTAAAAAGGCTTTGCAGAACAAATGGGACATGTAGGTAAAATGGTTGTATGTCATGTTTGCAGGTTTAAGAACATTTTTCTTCGGTGACTGTTCTTGTCATTAGGATAAACAGCACTTTAACTGTGGCTTAACTGGTGATTACAGGCAGCACTTGGTGGGACCTGCAGGCAGGAGGACCTGGTATCAAAGGTCAGTTTAGGAGTGGGAGAAACAAAGGAAATCCTGATACAGGCGAAGGCGGAAAAGCAGCGAGGTGCCCTCAGAGCATGAGGAGCCTTGGCACAGGGCCGTGTCTGTAGCTCTGCTTAGGGACACAGGACACAGAGACCATACAGCAACCATTGCCCCCTGAGGGGGTCACGAGTTTGCTACAGCTTCCCCAGACCCTTCTTCGTGCTGTGCTCTTGCTGAGGCACTGCTGGACCATCCATGAGGTCCCCGGAATGCGCTTCCCGGTGTCCCACTGCCCTGAGGGTCCTGCTGCCCGCTGGGGCTGGGACAGGGCTGCAGTTCCCATTTGGGGCTTCTCCCTGCTGCCCTCAGAGGATTGACAACCCCGTCCCTCTGTCAGTGTTCCATGGGTGTTGCTTTGCTCCAGGGAGAGCTCACGACGCCACCCTGACTAGCGGCGCATGAAGCATTTCTTAGGCAGGGATTTTGCCCAAGTAGTGCCCTGTAAATGTGTTTTTAGGGTGGATGACTGCCAGGCTCTGAGACAGCTGGCACGGTGTGCCCGGGAGGGCACCATTCCAGTCCTGCCCTCCTGTCCCTGGAGCACTGACTTGCCAGGCCCCACAGGATCCCTGATGCCTCCCCTGACCTTTATTCCCTGTTAACTTATGTCTTCCGTGTAGAGGGTTTTTTCCCTCCTTCGTATCAGCATGCATAATACGGAAGCAATAGATATTTCCAAAAAATATCCTCATTCAGTTGCTTTTTGGTTTTATTTCCTGTCCAGTAGTTAGCTGTCAGCCACACGAGTTCTGGTGTTACAAAGAACTTTCTGTGCCGAGACACCTCTTTCAAGTTGCTGCCCATGATAAAGTTTGGCTTTGTGCTAGAGGTGTTTTGGACATTTCTGCTTACAGTCTAGTTTTTTTTTTCTTGCTATTAGTCCCTGATTTTACATCTCCCAGAGAAAGTAGAAATGATGTTCCCATGGTGTTTCCATAAGGCCACATATTTTTATCAGATTTTATTTTCATCTTTACTAAAGCCACTCTATTGCAGGATGTAGACCTAGAGTTTACACTGGTGCAAGTGTGCCACCCTTTATACACAAACATTTGAGTCCATTATTTCACTGTATTTCTTTTAAAAAGAGTTTTTAAATAGTGATATTTTATGGGTCTGGAGGATTTGAAGATTTTTATTTTCGTTGTATTAGAGACAGCTAAAAGAAGCTTGTTGATTTGTGGAGGAGTGACCGCCTCAAGCCATTGGGTGAAACACTTGAGAGTAATGATAGAAGTTGAACACCAGGGTGAAAAATACAAAGAGGAAAAAAAAAGATCTGTATACAAGGCCAACTCCCATGATGTTCACAGGTTATTCTGAGTTGGAAGGGACCCACAGGCTCATCTAGTCCAACTCCCAAGCGATGTTCATCAGCTATCCCTGTTTATACTCACTGAAAATCTGATCTGCAGCCTTCATCACTGTAGATCAGCACTGTGTGTGGAACAGGTGTTAGCAATGTGACACAAACACAGCAGCTTACCTGGTTTGTGCTGCTTCAGTTCGAGTATTTGCAACATCTTACAAAATGACATGCCTTTAACTTGTGTAGCAGGAGTAGGGCAGTGGAATGTGTGCTGGACTATATTTTAACTACAATCATAAAAACTAGCTTTAAATTGCTGCATGACTTCATTATGAGCCTCTTTGAAGTACTATTACCTTTTTTGTGAATTTTTTTTGCCTTTTTTTTTTAACTGTTATTTAATACTAAATATCCACAGGAACTGCGTATATCTTTCAGTTTGGAAAATCAAGCAAAACAAGGACAGACTCTTAAAAGCTTGATTACAGTTTATTTTTGTTGCATGTAATTTTCAATGAGACTGGTTTATTCTAACATCTGTAATAAGCATGTCAGATCTGAAAGCTGTTTCATGATTGCTGGATCTCTTTCTTTGTCTCTGATGATGGAGGTGTCTTAATTACTGTTTGTTTTCATAAATTTTAAGGATTAGTCATCCTTTGATGCCAGATGACTCAGCTGTACTATACATTTTCAAATCTTTGTGTTCAAAGGCTTGATGGAGTTGGGTTTCTGATAGGAGATTTTGAAACATACTGCTTCAACCCATAGTTAGTCTTTCAGCTAAAGTGTTCTTGTATGTCACAGCCAACTCTTAATCTGTTTACATGGAGATCTGGCAGTTTTGGAATGTACCTTTTAATGTGGATACTTTAGTTATTGCATCTGTCTCTGTACCTTTTGTTTGCTGGGTAAATGAAAATCATCTCCAGATCCTGTTGACACAAGGGGCAGTGACTAAAACGTGGATGTGAACTCCTTGCTCCATGAAGCAAAGACAGATCTTGCACTGGCTTTAAGAAAGCAAGGACTTTGCTCTAGCTTCTGTTACTGGCATTCAGAACTCCTTGATAGTTGTATCCAGAGCCAGAACCATGTTTGTGAGAGCTGGGAATGTGATGGTTTTCTGCAACCAACACTCTCATTTTGTGACACTGTTGTTCCAGATTTGGAAGGGCAAGGGAATGATTTTCGTAGTGTGAAGGTTGATTTGAAGCATTAAATCCCCACCAAACACAAAAGTAAACCATGACTGGAAGAGTGGAGTGTAATTGTGGATGCTTTGTTAGTAACAGGAGCTTTTGGCTGGACCAGCCTTTATGGTTCTGTCATGTGATTGTAGAGACAACCAGCCTCTCGTGTCGTTCTGCTCCTTCATCTCTCGTATTTATGCATCCGTGTGATACGTAGTCCTGTTGTTTGCTGGGACAACCACATTGCAGCACCCTTTTGTCAAAGGATGAGTAGGACTGAGAAGCCATAATCTCATTCCAGTGACTTCCATTTCAAGCAAATGATTATTGCAGGGTTTAACACAGTTGAAAACTAAACATTGGACCACTTACACACTCCCTAGCACTCTCTTTGACCACATTATGCCATATTCCCTTGTATGGCTATGACCATCATGCCTGTTACACTTAGCACAAGTCAGTGGCCAGCATCCCAAAAGCTGTTTCAGCACCTCAGAACTTCAGTGTTCCTGCCCTCTGTGCCACTCCTCCTCTCCTGGCTGCTGACGTGGTCAGGATGTTTGGTAACATCGTCCGTTCTGCATTGGCTTCCTTGATGAGGGACCTGTGTGTAGGCAGAGCTGCTCCAGCATGCTCCTTCCTCCAACCTCACCTTGCCCTCCAGACTTTTTTATTGTAAGGATGCCATAAGTGGAGCAATGCAGTTGGAAGGACTGGAGAGAAATAATGTACCTGCCAGCTATCCACAGTAAAGCCAAAGGCTGGATCCAGTGTGCAAGTTGTAGTTCCCTTCGACCTAAAACCTACGCGTGGGAGCTCTTGTAAACAAGTCCCAGGTTATTGCAGAGAGTGAGTAGGAATGAGGTTGCTGCTTTCTAAGGTGATGTTCAAATCCTGGTTCTGTAGAGTTGAGCACTTTACTCAACTTAGAGTTGAGTTCTGGAAACACCAATTTGTAAATACATAATAAAATATATTACAAACCAACCTAATGCCTTCACGCTCAGCCTTTATCAACTCGTACGAAAGATTGTGTGAAAAGTGGCAGTTTGCAGGAGCAACCGCTGATTTGCATCTGTGTAGAAGTTTATTGTGATATATGTGAAAACTGAGCTGTTTAAAACTTCAAACTGAAATGAGTGGAAAATTGTTTTATCTCTTGGGGGAAAATTGTTTCAAACTACTGAACTTGAATAAACAAATAGTCTGTGCAATAAATAGTTACACGATGCACAATTAAGATAAAAGATGATTAGTATGCTAACATTTTGTATGGGTTTGGCTGCATTAAAAATAGAGGTATATAGTTATCTGTCTTCAGTTTGTTAATGTGTCTCAGTACATACCTAATCGTATTTTATAGGTGGCAAAAGTGGAATATGTTAGAAAAAAGCCAAAATTAAAAGAAGTTCTGGTGAGATTAGAAGAGCATATGGAATGCACCTGTACATCATCAAATACTAATTCAGATTATAGAGAAGAAGAAACTGGTATGTTTTCCTTTTATTTTTGCATTAATGCTGATTTCATATGGACCTTAATTTTATATTAGTAAAGAATGTAAAGCAAACATTGCTTCCAGTGAGCTCAGTAGAAAAGCTCCCAGCTGCTTCTCTGTGTGTTGAAGATGCAAAATTAGGGCCAGTTTGTGCTGTATAAGGAGTTTGGATTTCAAGATTAAATTGTATCAATTCTCCTTAGGTTAGCCTTTAAATAAATGCAAATGCCCCGTAGTATTCAGGTCTTGCTTCACTAAGTTAAAGGTTGTCACGTTGCAGCTTATTGGTGAACTCCGTTGCCTATTTTCTTTCGACTTTGTGGAGACAGGGCTAAGGCTGAGATTTACTTGACCTTGGGGAAAATATTAGTGAAGTTAATGTAAATCACTTCAGAATAATTTCAATATTCAAGGGTAAGGAGTTGGTTTGAAACAACATTGCTCATTCCTGGTTTTTTCTTACTTATCTATAGTCAAGAATTTGTCAGTTGTTGCATTTAACCTATGTTTGCCATATCAAGACATCATTTAATTTACAATGGGGAAAGATTTATGGGGAAGAACACTTACTTTCAATCTGACTTCCATAATATCATTGTAAATTCTAAATTCATCATCTAAAAGAATCATCTAAAATCTTAGCTCTGATCTTCTTACTAGGGTACGATCAATGCAGAGCTTGACACATGTATCCAGGAACCCCACTACAGCAGAAAGGACATCTCCCTTTCTGCTGATACTGGTTGAAGGCAGCCTCAAATGTTTGTTTTGTACCTCTGCAGGGAATTGAAAGGTGCAATAGACCCAGCCCAAAATTAAGAGTCAGTTGAAGAGCAGGTAAATACAGGAGGAAAGCTGCCCAAAGATGATGGAATTTGTAGGTGGCTGGATAAGGAAGGGTCGTCTCTACTGGCTCCATCCAGCTTGGAGACATAAACCTGGTCCAGGCAAATGTAAACCTCAGTTGCTATGTACAGAGCAGAAGAATGAGAATTTGTGTAAAAGTAAAGTTAGACCTGTGCTTTGATTTTATTGGACGTCAATTTATAATCTGAGCTGAGTGTTTAGCTGAAACCAGGTGGAGTTACGAGTAGACAAAACCACATTTAAAGTGGTTACTTTTAATATATGTACAGTTTGATATATTTTCTCTGTCTTCTACTTGGGAACAGAGTTTTATTTGATCAGTTTCAGTTTTCCAAGTTGTCTTTAATTGCCCAAGACTAAGACTTTCTTTTTGAAGTATGTAAAAAATGCGGTAGAATTGTCATGGAAAAATATAGATTCTAGGATTTAATTGCTGATAGGAACAAAACTTTGCACCAGCAAGTGGCTGGTGAGCTGAAAATAGCTTAACTCCAGAGCTGAAAGCAAATGTTGAGTAGTACATGGTAACAGTAATTATAGATGGATCTTGGAAATGACGTATGCAATGCCAACTTCGTTTATTATTTCTTTACTTTTGTGTAATTACTTTGTAAACGGAATGTCAGATCAGACGTTATGAAGTTATTACTTTAATGCAAAGGATAATGAGATTTCTTTGAAATGTAAACGGTTTGAGTATTTCTTACTTCAGTGTTCAACGAAATGCATTACCTTAGGGCTTTTTACCAGCCCTGCGCTTATATTAACAGGAAGGCCTAGGGAATCAGGTAAAAAACGGAAACGAAAAAAGTTAAAACCAACATAAAACCTACTGGAACTATTTGATATTCAGGTAGGACCTACATGCTGAACACCCTAATAGCACAAGTACTGGAAAACTTAATCAAATATCATCACTTCAACTTAATCACTGTTCAAAATCTTGACACTTGCTACCTCAAGGCTGCAAAGAGATTAGACTTGATTGCCTTTGATAATTCTACCTGCTGGTATTTTCCCTGTAAGCTCCACATCACCATCAGCATCTTACATTTCTTGAGCTACTTCCTTTTCTCGGCTTTTTTGTTTCTTTTGTATTGGAGGGTGCTAATACTTCAGCTTCTGAAATCTCAATTTCCATTGCCTCTGCTTCTGTTTCATTATTATTGATTTCTGAGGTCAAAGCATCACATGTTAATGCATGAATAAATTACCAGGTTACAAATTGTTGTGTTCCCAGTCCTTGGTATAAAGCATTGTGTGTGTAGACAGCAGATGCTATCATATGTGTGACCATCAAACCCATATTCTGGCATGAACTGGGATTGATTGTTCATGCACCTAATGATCTGCCTAACTGGCAAGGGAGATGCTTAGAAATACCATTTTTTGTGTTGCAGGGCCCTGTGTTACAACAGAAAATTAAGATTTTTTTTTCTTTTTTTTTTGTCAGTTCAGTCTCAGTAGGATGATGATAGTCAGTCATCAAAATTCATGAGGTTTTCAGTGTAGTGGAAAACTAACACCCTCTCAGTGCAAAAATGACTGAAATCCTCTGGCCAACGTATTAGCAATGTATGATGGTGGCAATACACATTCCAAATTAAATACGGGAATTTCCAATTCTAAATGACTTGAAAGTATGTAAACTGCAGCACTTGCAATTGATCATAGTATTTGGAGTGGGAATGATTTGGATTTTGCAGTGTATGTGCCTAACTCCTGGGTGATGGTGAATTCCATTTCAAACCGCTGTTTTTTGTGCATAAACTCCCAATGGCAGTTTTCATTTATATGGATGTATCATTTCTGAGGAATGCTAAACTTGATATCCTGTTTCAGATTAACAGGTATTTATTGGGAGTAGTATGATAGAAGCAAAGATTTTCTAATATTCAACTTTAAAAGTGAGCATGTAAACTCAATCAAAGCAGCATTTAGAACTTCTTGTCCCAGGTTAGTGACTCTTCATGCAGAATAGTTTTTTTTTTAAGTCATCTACTTCGAGGATAGGACCTTTGATTCTAATCATAGAGTTATTGTATCTTTTTTCTCTCCTGCAGATGTAAGGTGAAAATAAGCTAGAAAAAAAACTTCTCTCTGGGACATGGATGTACATGGTTTGTTACATTCCTGAACCTACTATGTATGGTGCTTATTGACTGTATACTTTATTTGTTCTCCTATGTGAAAAACTGGCTGAAAAGAACACTTAATGAGAACAAAGAGACAATGTACATTTGTTTAATGTGACATCAAAGCAAGTATTGTAGCACTCTGTGAAACAATAGGAAGCTTCCCTGTCCAAAAAAAGGAAAAAAACGAACGAAAGAAAGAAAAACAGAAAAGAAAAGACAGTTCAATGACTGGAGGATACCAAAAGTACTCAAAAACATGACAAAAATCTAAGTGAATAGTGGATTTCTGTCAGCAGTCAACGGTGCTTTACGTCAAGAAATGTGCCTGCGTTCTTGATGAAGATGGATGGACACTGGTGGACTTCAGGCACAAAAAAAGCAGGAATGTATGAAATGATCAAATGCCACGCAAACAATATAGAACAATACATCCTTGCTTGGTGGTGTTTTAAAAGTCTATACAAAAAAACCTTCTGGGGAGCCTTAAGTGGATTTTTTTTTTTTACACCATAAAGTGATTATTAAGTTTTCTTTTTACTCTTTGCCTAGCTTTTTATTATCTCTTGGACTACATTTGCCAATAACACATATAAAAGACTGGTATAACAATAAGCAGAACACAAAACATTATGGTATTTCTCCTAGTGGGATGCAAACTAATGACATGTATTAAAATAAAAATGGTATACCTATGCATAATTTTCTAGACGTTTCTTGGTTTATGTTCCCCAACCTCCCCCGTAATTTAAAGCATTACATAAAAGAAAAAAAAAAAAAGAGAGAGATGTGCGTAAACAAATCATAGGATATCCATGCAAAAATCCTTTTTTTTTTTTTTCCTTTAAGACTTATGCCAGTTGCCTACTAGTGATATTGTGTTAGCAATTGTCATTCTTATCAGTATACAGATACTTTTATTTCACATGTTGGAGCTGTGTGAAATGTACAAATTCTTGTATCTGCATTGTATAATGTCATGGTGGCATGGGAACTACCTTGCTGCGAATATTTGAACAAAACCTAAAATTCTTTATTTTTGGTAAAATGTTATGCTTTATGTGTATTCAACAGAAATATGTGTTTTTGTAAAGGTGAAGTTTGTATTTTTATCTAAAAATTAACAGTTTTATATACCTGAGAAAGCCTGCTATGTTTTCTTGAACCAAAAAAAAAAAGAAAAAAAAAAAGAAAAAAAAAGCATTTTGTGGTCATATTTTTGTAGTAGAATAGCCCAAATAACATCAAAATCTATTTTAACTATAGCAGGGCAGAAATACTCTGGCAGTAGCTCCGGTTTTTTCAAAGTGCCAAAGGATTAAATGTTCAGTTCCCCATGGATTGCAGTGGGAGCCACATGGCTAAATCCTTCTGTAGTGCTTTGGAAATTTAGGGCTGTGCCAGATATGACATGGCTACTCACTTGGCCAGAATCACTGCCCCACCCCAGTAGTTTGGGTTATGTACCCTTTGTTTTATTTGGATTATCACATTGGATATGTAAAACGAACTACTGGGCTATTTTAGTCGTGAAACATCTACAACAAGATGAAAGAGTTTTCTTAGTTTGGAACAACAAAAAGGTTTGTCTTGAAGACAGTATTTCCACTCAAAAATATCTTCAGATGTGAATGAACTACAGAACCTTAAAACAACAAAAGAGAGCGAGATTTTTAACCTTTCCATTTATCTAAATATAGTTCAAACATTCCCCTCCTGTTCCTGTAGCTATGTCCAATTTCAACCAAACAAAGCAATGTTAGCTAACAGGCATTATTGGCTTCAGATGCTAATGCAGAGATAGTCACCGTTCTATTTTGTGATCATTTTCCCAGTGTATTTGTTGAGCACCAAAACTGGAAATACATTTAACTAAGGTTGTCTGTGCTTGTTTTCCACTAAGTGTACTGTTCACAATGTTATGCACATGAATGTATGTGTCTGCGTTTAAAAAAGTGTATAAAATGTAATTTATATATTTATGTTTCAGTGGGATGCCAATAATGTTGCTCCGTTCCTTTTTTGTCTAAAAGATATCTAGTGAAAAAAACCAAACCAAACATATATTCATTAAAATAATGTAAATGAAAAGCATTATGTGACCCACTCAGACACTGTGCAGGTATGAAAGGATATCTAAGTCACTTAAGTGGAATAATTTGAAAAACAACTCTTTGAGAGTCCTGGGATTGCGCTGGCATTAGAAGGTCGTGTTCCAGTGTGTAAGGCAGCTCTCCTGCAGTGACTCCATGGAGTATCCTGGAGCTCAGCTTATTTACATCATGAAGGAGTCTGGCCTAATAGTAAAGTCTTGAAAACAAAGCAGACCAAGGGGCACGTGTTTTGTTGGTGCCAGCAAATAAACATGTTATGCCAAATTCAGCAAACCAGGAGAGAATGAAGACCAAATGGAGTCCTTTCTAGTAATAGTTTGTTTGAGACTTGTAGTCTCGAGTTAATTTTGTTATGAGGAATGAAATGCACACGAGTCTTTGTTCTCAAGCACAGTGTTTATACGGCATGCAGCAGAAAACACAAAAATCTCAGGGCTATATTCTCAGCTACTATAAATTGGCAAACATTTCTGACTTCAGCTGCCCCTAAGCTCATTTACATCAGATGAGGATCCAGTCCATGGTTTTTAAATTACAAGTAGTGTCACGACATGAGATTCACTTCCTGTAGTCCGGCTGAGATTTTACCCGCTAGCCTTTAGAACATTACAGGCTATGGGATTAGTCCTTCTTCAAAGTGACAGATACCACCAGAAGGAACAGTAACATTAAAGGTTGTGACACGGGAGATGTTAATTCAAAGTTAAGTTGGACATTTCAAGGGCCATATCCTCAGCTGGTGTAAATCACCATCACTCCGTTGCCTGCAATGGAGCTGTACCAGCTTACACCACTTGAGGGGCTGGTCCCTCATTCTTGCTCATCCCTTCCACTCCTCGGTCCAGCAGGGATCTCAGATTGTCGTGTACGGTTAATGTAATCCTGTGTTCTCTAATACTTAAGCACAGTAAGTGAATATAAGAATGAGTGTCAGACTTAACTTTGAATGTCCAAGCTCTGAAATGGTTTGTTTCACCATTGTGGCTGTAAATTAAACAGTTCTCTGTGCATTTGTGAATGCCGTGTCATATCTTCTTCTGCTGTCTACTGGAGGTGGACTCCCTCTGGACTTGTAATGTGCTGCATTTGGAGTGTTACAGGGAAGGGTGTGAGCAATTGGAGCCACAAGATCCCTGGTTGACAGCTCCATTATTTGTGGGGTGGGGGTCTGGTAGGGGGATTAATGAGGTTGAGGATGATAGTTGTCATAAGTTGCACTTCCATGCAATGCTTCAACACCTTGTTGGTTTTGTCCTTCCACATCATAGGTAGGAATTTGGGGATAAAAGGTTTTTCTGTTTCGCATGATGCAGTCATTTCATCTGTCAGGGGATTCAGAACTTGTTGGTCTGATTATATATTTTTTTGAGGTCTTGTCTGATCACAAAATACATAGAGGGGTGCCCAGAACCAATCTGAGTGGTACCATATGGTGCATGATCACTGATTATCGAGTCAATTAATTACATTTAATTCTGTACTTCATCTTTCCAGACATACCCTTCTATTGCTTTTGTTGAGTGAAATCAAGGATCATGGGCCAGTTTACTTCTCTTTTTTCCTATCCTCTGTCCTGCCTGGCATTTGGTTTATTAGACAATGCACAGTGACTAAAGGCAGTTGCTCCTCTTCAGCCTTGGAAGTTCCTAGGTAGCTCCAGCACTTTGTCTTTGGGCTTAGGCTCTTTACTGTGCTTGGAACAGCATCTGTGGGTCTCCTCTCCCCAGTGGGATTCAGCATTCCAGTTATGAGGTTTTCTTGCCTGTCCTCTTGAGGTCCATGTTGCCTTCCCATGGTCTGTTTTCCAAAAATTTTCTGACTGAGTTTGCTCTCCCTCTGTCTCTCAAAAATTATTTTCCCTTCTTCAGTGTATCTCATATCTCTTTTCTCTCCTTCTGCCTGACAGAACAGCCTTTAATCTCTTTGTCTCTAAATCAATTGCTTTATCTAGGCATGTGCCCGAGATTCTGTCTCCTAAACCTCAAGGCCCACAACTGACCCCCCCCCCCCCATGAGAGAGAAATGCTGTTATGTAGACATGTGTTTGTGGAGAGAAAAGGATTCAGCTTTATATTTGGAAAAATACTTATTACTGAATATTCTTTGCTAAAGCTGTTCCAGAAACTATGACTCTGGAATAGTGGCATTGAAGCTATTCCAGAGGTCAAGCAGTTCAATTAAGATCAGTGGCCCCATTTATGATTTAATCTGAAGGTTTCAGATTTTATTTTGAACTCTCAAAACTCTCTCATGCTCATATTTTACGGTAAATTGAAGGAAGTCATGTTTGTAGGCTCCACCCATGGCTTTGAACATCTTGCTATGAATAATTATCTGATCCTCTCTTGGGTTGCAAATCATGGTTGCTTTAAAACAGACACTGTGTTGAGGTTTTCAAGAAGTAATTTTCTTGGTGTTTCTAATACACAGCTTCTGATACTAGCAGATCTCAGAGTCAGTTATAAGAATCCCACTTGAATTTCCTTTAATTCCAGGTAACTGAGAAGAGCCTGTCAGTGCTGCATTCCTCAAAAATCAGCCCATCTTTTGTATTTGTTATTCAGTTTAATTACTGTCTGTTTCCACATTTTAATAGCAAGGCATTATTCCCTGTCTGAGCTTTTCAGTGCTGATCTTTGCTGTAGCATCTCTGCGGCACAGCCTTGAACTGGTTTGTATTCATATCTCTGAAATAAAGAACTATTGTTATCCCATTTTAGGCGAGACCGAGGCATGGAGAAAAGACTGTGCAAGGTCATACAGCAAGGCTGTGGCAGACCCAGGGATAGGACTCAGATCTGAGTGCTCATCCAGTGCCCTAAATCACACGACCATCTTCCCTTTCCAAGAATGAATCCTTGCACCCTTAGAGCTAAATACTGAAAAGATTGAGGGTAAGTCATTTTGCCTAATTACTGTGCATCGGATACATGATCAAAAGCCACTGCCATATTGTCAGAGAACGTAGTGACTGATGAAAATCCATCTTTCTGCCCATCCAATTAAGCAGCCTTTTATCTTATCATGAGCTAGTCATTTCCTTCTTCTCAAAGGAGTCAGCCTTTCGTGACTTCCAGTGAAAATTATGCACATAGAACAAGACTCAGATTTTATGGGAATTTACAGAAATTCAATAGACAATTTTCATTTCTACTTGAGTTCAGTGTCATTCCTTCCTTTTATGGTGTGGGTAACATTTCCTAAGGGAACTGTTTTACCATGGGCCCAATCCTATTTTTTTTTTCCCAGGCCCTAACATGGAAAAGCGCTTTAAGAGATTCCTGTGTTTGCTGTTCTTCAAACTAGTGCCTAAGCATGCTCCTAGCTTTGGACAAACATCCCGCTGACCTCAGGCAAATGGTGGAGAGTTACTACTTTCTCATTTTTTTAAGTAGGGTGTGCCTTCCTGACACAAGATCTCACTTGTGGGATGGAGGTCTTTGTGCTCATAGAGGGTCGAAGGATTCTGTAAGCAGCCCTACAGTAACAAGACTAGTATATAGTACAACTAGGAAGACGGCTGGTAGAGTTCCACTCTCTTCTGCTCCCACGAAAGCTGCCATTTTGAACTACATATTTGTTCTTTCTGAAGAAAATACTTCCTTGGCGTGGGTGGATTCAGGACTACAGTTGCTAATGCCAGTGAACCCACTTAAGAGAATCTGTTTGGGTACCTCAGAGAATATAATTCGAAAACTCAAAGTCATAGTGATAACAGACAAATTTGACATGGGAAAAATTAGAGAAAATACATGAAATTCGTCAACCTTGGGGAAAAAATGAATTAGAAGGTAGAATAAAGGAGATCAAAAACTTGATCATTCTTTTTTCAATCGTGGCATGTCACTTGTCCCTTTAGTTATTCAATTTATTTGGTGCATCCGGCTAAAGCATGTGCTGAAGTAGCCAAGAGTCACTACAACATGTAAAAAGTTACGGCTGGTTCTTGTTGAACTGCTGCCCATTATCATGGCATATGACTTTGAGGTGGGGCCTGCAATCATAGTTGTAAATCAAAGAACAAGTCATAGGTTAGGTTCTGTTTTCCTTAGATATTGTCTCTAAGTTTGTTTTCTGTATGTTAGTCTGAAGTGACATGTGGTGAGCTTTCCAATTAGGTGGAAAGTCACGTATACCTATTTCCCAACCTGAAAGTAAGGAAGTGTTAACTCAGTCTTGTTCGTAATCAATAGATGAAATTCTGGCAACGTCATTGTGATAGAATTTCTGTCCTTGAAAGTTTCAGTGTCATATTTTCCCAGTATTATCTCTTCCCCTAGAAGGGAATCCAATCATTTTTATATTCGACTTACTATCAGACCATCAAATCTGACTTGGTTTGAGTTTTGAGTAACTCAGAATTTCTGTTTGGACTGATACTTGTGCATGCCAGATATCTGCCAAGACCTTAGATAAAAATACACAAAGAAAGGCTCACTTGTGTGCTTCAGCAGAAAAGTTGTTCATGTATGAGGGCTGCAGTAGTCCCTCAAACCAGGAAACAAGTTTGTAACAAGTGTTACACACTCATCTTCAGATCAGACCTTGTGTTTTGGCCTCTATATAGTGTATTTCATCTTGCATGCTGAAGGCAACTGGTTTTACTGTCCATCTTTGAAATTGAGAGTACCTGTTAAAAGCAGGTGTGCAAAAACCAGAAACAACCAGAGATGCAGTTGAGCCCAGAGCCCTTGAAATCCCCTGGGGATTTTGAAAACATCTTGATTCTGGAAAGTGATCACAAATAAATAGAAGAAAAGCGTTTTAAACACTTCTGAAAATCCCACCCTGGATTATTTGGCAAGTGAAAAAAGGATCCAAAAAAGAGAATACTTATAAAGATCATTTAGTGACAAAGTAGATGTTCATAGAGAATGCTCGTGTTTAAATCTCTCAGCAGTGATCATCTTTATAGACCATAGTACCAGAATACTTCTCTTATCAATACATCAGGGCTTGGATGAACTTTGAGACGCATGGAAATAAGACACTCCTTAGGCCCGTGGTAGCTCCATGTTCTAGTAACTGATCAACCAATTATACGATTGGTCTGGTCACTAACTTGCATAAATAGATACAACTCCATTGACTTCACTGGCGGTGACAGTTACCTGGGAATTGACCCGAAACTCTTGCAACAAAGCAGATAATGATTTCATATTTAGCTGTTTAGTGTTGCAAAAATAGACTCATTTCCTGGAGCAGTTAAAACAAGAAAATCCAGGAAAGCAATTTCCCACAGAGACTTATCCACACTGGAATTTGCCGAGGTCCCCGGATGTGAACATGTGATGTTAGAAAACATAAAACGGCAACTTTGTTTAGGGAAGCCTCTGACCTGTCAAAAATGCTGAGCATTTCTTACCAGACTTTTCCTTGGCAATTAGTTGATAGAATTACTCATAGAAATTGTTTTGTTTGCTCACAAGGGGAGAAGTAAGACATAAATTCAAGATAGGCCCTGTTTTACCACAAGAAAAAACTGTTCACAGGGGATCTGTGGGTGAAGTGCTGAGCGGCCTCATCTCCCTTTGGGGATGAACTCAAACTCAAAGATCTCAGTGAACTATGAAGAGCCCCTCTGGAACTGCTGGACATTCCTAGCTGGAACTTTTTTCACCAGTTTAAGCATTTTGGGCATCCAACTTTAAATACATAATTTTTAAGTGACTTTCAAGAAACCTTTGTTGTCTTCAGAATGTCTCTGTTCTGAAGAGAGACTAGTTTTGACCCAATAATGTCACCATGACTGTTGCCTTCCATCTCTGCGTAGGAGCATTCAACTCTTAGGTTAGTTTTTGTTACTCGTATAGTGTTCCCCAGCAGTGACTTTTCAAGTGCCCCATTCACTGCTGGAACAGCCTGACATTTCAGGTGGACAATCTCCTTCACTCCAGCCGTGCTTCACCTTTTCCATAGCACTTTGGCTTTACATGCTTTCTGTATAGAAGGGGTGCTGGTTTAAACCGAAGACCAGGGAGGTTTCAAGAGGCCAGATTTTCTGCTGTGGGCCCTGTCGTGCTGCTGCTGGTCTGTTGCCCAGCTATGTCAGCTGTGGGGGGCCAGAGAAGGAGGGAGAGATGCTCCAGCACTTCAAGGAAGTGGGCTGAGGACTCTGTGCTCACACACTTGGAAGTGAAGATGTTTCTTGGTCCAGACTCATGCACAGTAAAATATTCTGTGTAGAGGTCTCCTTAGAGCCAGGAAGCTATGCAAAAACTTGTTCAAGATCTGGATTCCCCTTGACTGCAATGGGTTTCCACAGCAAAAATGACAGAGCAATTCATCCCAGGTAGTGTGGTTTCTGCAACAGGCAGTGTAGGAGTTCGGCTGGTTAATGCTCAGCTTGTGTACTGTACTGATTGCCCCAAATACCACTTCTAAATCAAATTTTAGCTGTTTATTCTGGGATATGTTTCTCGTAGATGTGCTTCAGAAGAGCTTGCCTAACAGCTTGTATCCGTTTGTTGTGAAGAGCCTAGTGGCTCGTCCAAAATGGTTAGGCTATGCCTGCGTAGCTAATAGGGGGTTTGGGACCTTGCAGCTGGGGTTAGCAAGTGCAAATGTTTCCCATTAGCTCCCTGCATACCCTAAGTTGTGATTCATCAAGAGAGACAGTGGAAAGCTGAACTTGAGGCATGTGAGATGTTTCTTTGAAGTTACTCATGCTTAAAGTTGATCTGAGTTGGCCTGCTAAGCTGAGGCCCTGAAGAGCCTACTGTGCAAACAAAGTGTAGCTTAGTCTTTTCCTCTTATGCATTGTGCAGAGTGATGTTTCAGAGGGGTCTGAAACCTTTCAGTAAACCATGCCATAGTAACAAGGGAAAACTTTATTCAGTGGCTTTCTACCAGTAAGCTCAGCTACACTAGAGAGCCCACAGCAGTGCTTGCCCTCTCTGGGCCTCTAAGGTCTTTTCCTTCCTTATTTTCTTCTGCATGTTTCCTTTCTAAGGCACGTGAGAAAAATATCTTAAAATGGTACCTTAAAAAGGTAGGGAATTAAGTACACCATACCATCTTGTTTCCTTTATCTCACTTAATTAAGGAGAAGTTTGCTAATAGTGATCCGGTGTTTCCTAAAACAAGCATACATGGAGAACACTTTGAGGAACTTCAAAAGAATTTTCAGGGTAGATCAGGAAAAGATAAAACCAGAAGTGGAAACTTCTAATACACTTTATAGCTCATTACTTACAGGAAGTACATTGTTGCATAGGATACTAATGAATTCTGCAGGATGAGGTTTCCAAAAGAAAAATAAAATTGCACCTTCTTTATCTTAGGGGAAAGGTCTGAGGGCTTTTATAGTTATGACAGATATGCATTGGATATGTATGGTCGTATCACTTGGATAGAGTCTATCTCTGGGAAAAGGCTGTTTAGAGTTTCAAGTGTGTACATTATTGAATTTCTGCAGCAACTTCCTGGTCTAGCTGTTAAAAGTGATAAAGGGAATGGTAAAAGTCTATCTTGTTTTCAGCTGCCCTCTTCTCTACCACAGAGGAGAGAAGTGCTGCCCTGTGTATAGCTGGCTGTGGGGATGATGGCAGGAACACGTTGGGGTGACTAAGGATGGGCACATGAAGTTGGTGCTGATGTTCCCAATCAGGTAGTGAGGCCAGCAGAGTGAAAACAGGAAAATGGATACTCAGATTTACCAGACGCTTGTCTGGAAAATTATTATGTGACAGAGGCTTAATTAACTCAACTGAAGAAGTAATTCTAAAAGCCTGATTTTGGAATCCCAAGCTACTGGTTTTACTGTCAGTGAGTTAATGCTCTCAGAAATGTTGTTGGTGCAGGAATATTTCACACTTGTAAAGCACACAGAAATCCCAAGGATAAGAGGTAACAGTTTCCTGCTGTTTGAAGGGTTCTGTGGTGTGAACAGGCCCCTGGATGGTGCCTTGAGACCTGAGGGGTTGTCCCCCAGGCTCAGCTCATGGTTTCAAGTCCAGACGTGCTGTCCCCAGGTCAGCAGCACCTGGTGCTGATGCACCTCTGTCATGTGCAGTTATTGCACACATGATGCTTACCTTGTGTTCCCCACCACGGGGGATACATCCACCTGCCAGCTCCTGTATTTCACTCACATGGTAAGGATCGTTTGTGGGGTGTATGAACATGCTTGAGGCAGCCAGGCATTTCCAAAAAGACTGAAGCACATGGGTAGTGAAGCTTGAACATTTTTTTTCCCTGTGTACAGGAAAGATGTATGGGGTTGGTTGCTCTTTCTACCTTCAGGGGCCCAGTTACTTCTAAACCTGTGGTCACTAGAGGGCTGTTTTACTGAAAATCCAGAGGTCTTTGCCCTTAAGAAAGTTTCTACTCTTGCTTGAAAATGAGATTTGGACTCCTGAGTCACAAAGATGCTTTTTCAAGTGTTATATCTGTCTTGCTGCTTCTCTATAAATCAACCTGCTTGGCCTGAACTGAATGTTTAAATAATAAACAACTGAAGGACAGTCGGATCGCTTTTGAGTGTTTCCCATGGGGAATTCTTGGGATCACATGGCATCTGCTCTGACCTTAAAGACCTGCTTTTTGGAGGCCTTTTTACAATGCTAACAAACCTCACATTTTAACTAGCTGTTAAATAAGCCAGTCAGTGGTAACTATTCAGGACTGGGATTAGAAGAGTATTCTTGCTGGGGTACAAGATGGCTCTGTCCATGTGCTGGCCAGGGATGAAGGGCTGGAAAACTGTGTGGTGGAAGGGGCTATTAATGTGATTTTCCACAACTTTCCTTGCAGCTGCATTTTTGAGAGAGAAGAGAGAGATGGCTAGGCTTGCAGTAACATGTTGTGCCGTCATAAATGCTACAGCCACCATCTGTTTCCAGCCCACGACTTGAAAGAAAACTGAGCAGTAATCTCATAATTCACACGAGCGTTTTACACTTGTGAACCCTTCCCAACCTTTGTCTAATAATGAGGGGAATGCATGGTGCTAAGTTTTGTGTTTCTCCTGCACTTATTAGTGTTTATTTGTATGTCTCTTTCTGTTTTGTTGTTTTGTGGTTTGATTTTTTTTTTCCTATTAAAAAAAATCTCACTGGGAGGAAAATCAGACCAGTTCCACGGACAAAAGAAACATAATACGTAAAGGCAAAAACCCAATTCCAATGATCTTGCTGGCACAATTCTCCAGGAGGAGGTGCATTCAACATTCCTCAGTGTGTCTGCCTTATTTTTCGCTTGTTCATTAAAAGAAAGAAAGACATTAGAAAGTGAAGAGGCAGGTTGCTGAACTGCCCTTTCCCTGCAGAAACATTGCTGCTAGAATAGCTGGACATGCGCATTTTAAACCCAAACTGTCAGAGAGGATGGTAGTGGTAGGTTGGATTTTAATGAAAACAAATTCTTCTGCTAATCTTCGCTTGGGGCTGGCCCTCCACAAGATTAAGGATACCACCTGCTGTGCCAAAGACACGCTCAGGTTCGAGGCTGCTGGTGGGTGGGAAGAACACAAACGTCTGAGCGTGACTCTGGTGAGCAATCTCTGTCCTGTTGCAGTGCCCTCAGGGAAGCCAAAGAGTTGAGATCATTTAGTTGATGGAAATACTGCTCCCGTTCAGCCTGCAAACCAAGGATAGCATCATTAAGGATTTCTTTCTTGGCTTGCAAAACCAAAGTCTGCTGTCTCTGTGGGCCTCCTCTTGCCTTTGGACCCAATTTGCACACCTCTTCCAACCTCAGCTGGACTGACTGAATGAACTCCTGCTCTCCTCTGGCCTTAGGAACAATGGCTTTCATCATCTCCACCAGACTGCAGAGCAGTTGAAGTATGAAAGGGCTTCTCATTTCATATATCCCACTGCTGCTAGAACTATCAATCATCAATGGACTGAATTTACAGCCAACTGCTACTGCAAGCAAGTGAAATTTATTTTGTGTTGTCATATGTGTGGTCAAACTGTCCAAGAAGTTGCCAAAGAATTGAGCTGCTGATGGGCAACCTGTTCAGTCTATTCTCATTTTATTTAAAAATAATAAATACATATCAATCAAAGGAACTTATTTTGACATGTGCTACCTGTTGGGTGATCCTCACTATCTCCAGGATGTATCCATAAGTGGAAGAAAGCTGCCAGATGTTGCCAGGTCCAGCAGATATAACATGAAGTTCCACCAAGAAAAGGTTTGTGAACTCCCTAGGGTTGGGGACAGGTTAAAGGCCACCTTCTTTTTACCACTGCTTTCTGTTCTGAGAGTGCTTGGTCAGGTAGCAAGTGTGCACAGAGGGCCACGTTGACCTCTGCTTTAATCAGTGACAAATCTCCACTGACCTGTATACAGCAGTGGTCCTTCTTCTGTCTCACAGTTTGATGAGAGGTATTTTGTTGGTGGATTTCTGGGGCCTGGAAAGCTGGCCTGTGTCTATTTGAGTGCCTTGTGATGGTGACAAGCTAAAAAGGAGATAGTAGAAACTCTTCAAGCTGCTGGGGTCTGAATCATGTATTTCTTTATGATTTTCTTACAGAGTGAACAAGCCTGAAAGGTTATTTTTGTATTTTCCCCAGGCTCATTAATTATAGCTGGGGGTGTTGGGAGCTGTCGGATTAAACAGACTTTCCCTGCTTGCTCCTGTTACCCTGTCGAATTCAATCTCTGCAGCCTCCCACTCCCTTGTTTGTAGTTTATGGCCACATCTGGAGTGTCTCCCTGCACATGTGGAGGTAGGAGCCTCCTCCCTGTCTGTGCACACATCGTTGCTTTTGGTGTCCATGGAGTTACAGGCATCTTTCCCAACACTTGTTTTTGCCTGAGAGGGAAAGAGAGAAGGGGCACGGGAAGGGCAATGGCAGGGAAGGCCTCTGACATGAAATTCCCAGGAATAGGATTTGCACATTTTATGACCGTTCAGATGGAAATGCAATGGAGCTGAATTATTCCTCTTTAATCCTGCTTTCTCACTTTCCTCCCAGCAGCCTCTTCCCCTCCAGTTTAGGTAATACAGAAGCTTATAAACAAATCCCACCGCGTGAAAAATAGCAAAAGGGAGGGAAAAAAAGGACCTGGGTTAGAGCTGTGATGGATAGACAGGTGGAAGGCAGGCACCAGAAGGGAGGATGAATGGTAAAAGCCTTTGATGGAAACACTAAAGAGCTATTGAAAATCCGTGGGGTGGGGGGAGGGAGCAGAAAGAATAGCAGGAGGAGGGAAAGCAAGGGAGCCGTGCCCCCGTCCCCCCGCCCTCTTTCTCAGGATGTTGAAAGTATTTGTCCTTCGTTACAAAATGATTGAACTGCCGCCAGGCCAGGCCACCCTTCCAGCCATTGCACTGGGAAACTGGCACTTCTGAAAGCCTCGTCGCCTCTCAAATTTTATAGCTTTCCCCTTTTGTGGGACTTTTTGTCTTGAGCTATTTGCAGGATTGTTTTCAGATTTGCTGCATATCAAAGAAGCTATATTTTGTTGCTCTGGCAAACACAGAATCCAGGTAATGAAAAGAAGAATTAAAAAATAAAGGCCCATTTTTATCAAAATACCCAGCTGTCTGCCTTTTATTGAGTCAGAATTTCATACATTTGGTATTCACACTGTGAATTTGGTTTACCTCTAGTGCTTTTTGAAAGAGGAATTTCATGCTTTAAATAAAGCTGCTAACTCACTAATGTCTCTGTGTGCACAAAAGTGGTACCTGCTCTTCATAGTCAAGGTGGGGAGTATGCTCTTGTTGTATCATAATTAAAATGTTTTTTGATCAGGTACACATAGCAGTGGGAAAAGATTATCTTTCCCATTTTCAGAATGGTCCCTGAAGTTCTGCAATGCCTTTCTCATGCAGGATCTACAGATGGGAAGAATTATTGAAGATTTGCGTACGAGACTGTTCCTGCTGCCAGAGTCTGTATTTGTACCATGTATTTATATGTGCATGTATTTATATAAGCCTGATGCTCGGGAAGGACTGAAGCCATGTGTGTTCTCACACAAGAATTAGATTTGGGTGTCTGTAGATGCAGCTTCCACACAGGCTCTTATTAACCAGGAGAGGACACAGGGCTGTGGTGTCTCCCCAGTGCCACTCACATGCCATCTGTGTTAGAGAGGTCAAGGAGCTTGTGGTGCCCTGGCCGGGTGGGTGACAAGGACCCTGTGTGTCCCTGGGTAGGTGCCTGCTCTGTGTGTGGGCCGTTTCATGTCCCCCCATCCCATCAGCTGCATCACCCTCACTGCAGCCCCAAGGACGCTTCTCTGAGTACACTGTGCAGACAGTCAGCTGTCAGTTGCCTCCAAGATTAGATCCTGGGATTAGGCCTTTAATGGGCTGGCCATGCCGTATAATTAAAATAGTCTTAGGAGGGCAGAGAGGCAACGTGTCACCCATACACAAGCTGAGTACTGTGAGGTTGTTCTTGCTCACAGACCCACTGCAGGTGAAAGCAAATTTCTAACATAATTTACTAACATAATTTACTACAGCAATTTCCACCTGGATGCTTGCAGTGCCGGGTTCCATTCATTGTTGTTTGCAGTGCCCTGAAAGGTAACACTGCCTTTGTCCGCACATCCAAAAGAGGAGAAAGGGTAAGTGGTTCATTCAAGGTTAGATGGGGAGTCACTGGAGATGGTGCTCCAGTCTCCTGCCTTCAAAGGAATTTGCTGCAGTGACCAAAGCAAACAGTCCCTGCTGTTGCCACGCTGGACTGTGGCATGTCATTCGCACTTTGTATCTGAGATGCTGTGTCTGGGTAGGTATCACTGTCCCTGTGAATTAACTTTTAGGTCTGGAGCGTGGGTGAACACTTGTCATGATGCCAGAATGACACAAAGTCTAGAAATAATGATGGCAATTCAGGTCATGGGATAACGGGGAAAAATGCTGTCTCAGAAGTGTCCCCATCTGGTGTCACTGCTAGCGATTATCTTCAGGACTTGGTTGTGGCAAAGATCAGGTTGTAGCTGATATGAATCATGCCTTGAAATAACACTTTCCTTCTTACATTGTGAAAATTACAGCGGTATGGGAAGCAAAGGAAAATGGGATTTCCCTGGAGGTTAAAGATTTTCCTTTAATCAGCTTTCATAATGTTAATTAAACGTTTGGAACAATGGCTCAGTCCTGGGATCCGCCCGCTCTTGCATAACTATCTCACAATACCGTTTTCACTTTCATGTTTATTTGCCAGCATGATTCAAAGTGAGAGCTGAGCAAGATTGCTGCACCAAGGAGCTACTTGGCATTTGGGAAAACTCACCTCTGTCTCTTACCTCTCCTAGAGAGAGAAGTCCCCAGCTCTCCCCTCTCGAGGAGGAGCAGCCTAGAGGGATCACAGCACTTTGTCTGTCATCATCACCCCATCTGCAAATGGGGCTAATAAAAACTTACCGGTATTTTGAGGCTGGTACATATAAATATATACCCACCCATATGGAGAAAAGGGTGTGTTTATAGAGATTGGAACATGGATAGATCTATTCCGGGTAGGTAAGATAGATTACAGTGCCACTTGTTCCCTGAATTTTTCACTCTCTCTGCAGTGTAGTTGCTATGTGCCCATGGGAGCCATCATCTCTGGTCCTTCAAGCCATGGGCTTAATATAACCCAGTCTCATATCACACATAGACAGAGTGCTCCAGGGAAGAGAATATTTGGGAATAGTTCACAGGCAGGGGATGACATTGATTACCCCAGAGACCGCACACCATGGGAATGGGAGCTGCACCCACCACATTTCATGGGCCTCTTGGTGCCAGACTGGGATGTCTCTGCTGGTGGTCTGAGATGTGTCAGTGTGTCCCAGAGCTGGTGTAGGGAGCACCCAACAGTAACACGTGCGGGGGGTCCACTAGCATCCAGAGCCACAGCCTGGCCACTTTGTTCTTAAAATTAGGAAAGATTTTTTTCAAAAATAAGATATTAAAATGTACAAATGTCAGACACTATCAGAAAAAAAAAAAAGAACCTATTATATTTTAGGTCAAAATGTTATCTAGCTCAAGATTTCTAAATATGTGCGAAATGTGGTTTCTGCAGAAGGACCATTAATCAGCCGCTGGAAGAAGTGCCTTTTCTGCCTTTTTTAAGCTGCAAAGATGAAAACAAAAAGCAGTGATTGCTGGGGCAAGTCCATTTTCCCATTGTACAGACGTTGGGTCTTGGAGCAGGAGGGCACCTTTATCCACGAGGGCTCCTGCTTCCCTAGCAACATGTTAACATCTCTGCAAAAGCTGTTTAAATACCCTGAGCCGCTTGCCATGCAAGCTCTACACGGCAGTTTCCCTGTTGACACATGCTTTTGTCTGCTCAGAGGAGGTGCTCTGTAAACATCAGTGTTAGACTGTTTTTATGTTACTTATTTCTGATTCATTGGTTCTAAATTAGTAGCTCAGAGGCACATACCTTTTGTACAGGCGGGGAAGGGATTGCCTCTTCTCCCCACCTTTGGAAACTTTGACCTGCTAAGATCACAAACTAGGAAATCTCAGAGGCGAAGTCCCAGGTACTGCCAGCAGTAAAAACTTGGAGTAAACAGATTAGGTGTGTTGGAAAGATGTTTTAAGGGAGCTTGGACTATCTAGCTCAGTTTCCATATACCACAAGCAAGATTAATTTCAAGACTGATTTTGATGGCATGAAGCCTCCTTCCTTAATACAGGAACTGACTCTGTAATTTAAATATATATATTTATCTTTTTTCCTGTTTGGCACTGCGGGACACGAGGAATAGAAACTTCTCCACACCCCTTTGATTAGCACAGGAGTGGCTGGAAGAATTTTTTCTCTCTTAGTCATTTGGGCAACCTTTGGGCCCAAGTTTTCCACCCTGTTCCCACTAGGAAGCTGCAGAGGCCATGAGAGTGAGTTCCTGGCCAGCTGGGAGCCGTCAGCTGCCTTCAAAGCCTTGGCCAGCCCTGTGATAAATCTATGGCGAGGTGTGTAATGTGCATGGTATCAGACCTGTATCCCACACAGTTCCTGTCCCAATGGGGATGAAACTTTTTTAAAAATTGGAGTACAAAAGGGTAGAACCTATTCTTGAAGTTTTTCGAAGTCAGTTTATGAAGTACTCAAAGGTGTTAGGGTTGGATCTTACCTTTAACCAAGAGCTGCTGGCTATGGGTTTTACCACCCTTTCACAGGACTGGGGTGGCAAAACCCTGAAAGCTGAGCTAGTCCGTCCAAAATCCTCCCCTGCAGACAGCAAAGGACATTGAAAATTTACATAAAAAAAGAAATGCAGACTCCTGTCTACATATTTTGGTCTGAGACAAATGAAAATTTTGTTGTCAGTCTGGCTTGGCATCACCTTTCCAAATCTCTTTTGTTTGGTCTCTCTGTGATTTATCTCTCCGTTTCACTTCTCTTTTGTTTGTTCCATAATTGCTGGCTTAACCTGGAGGCATGAGGCTTCCTTGTGGAAACATCACCAGGCTGTCAGTCAGCCACGGAGAGGTGGTACAGCTGGTACAGTCCTTCCTCCCTCTCAGGAGTGGGTGAATCATTCCTTGAATATGCAATATCATCCAGGACAGGAGCCAGGATTCTCAACAGGCACATGAATTCCAGCATCTCTGGAAACATTATTTCCACATTTTGGGCAGACTAAGAGACAGTAAGTAAATAAGCAAGCTGTGGCATTTGCAATCTCTGTAGTTTTATTTAAAGTGACTGACTGTGCTCTAAATGCTAAAATACAAAGAGGAAAGTGTGTATCCTTGATGTGATACTGCCCAAGGCAGCTTCAGGGTATGGCCCATTTAATGCCATTGAGCAGTCCATTGAACAGTTAAGAACCCACCAGAAACAGTAACTGCCTGCTTCCCTCCTGAAAACTCACATGAACCGACACATCCGGAACCCTCTCTGTTGCTGGCCTCCGGATTTCTCCTTTGAAACAGTGTCCATGCTGGGTCTTGGTCCATCATGGAGTTGTTTCCCTTGCACAGGAGCAGCAAAAGGCACAGGGGCTCCTTCCCTCAGCTGAGACCTTGTTCAAAAGTGTCTCCCCTCCAAGGAAAAGACCAATTTCCTATGGTAGCTGTGGTTGGAATGTATCTGGAGAATCAGGGAATATTCACTGCAACATCAGGTAGTCCATGACACAGCATTTTACTGTATCAACCGGTTTTCCTGAGCTCTTGTGTGCTGCGCTCATAAATTCAATAAAACTGACCCAGACTGAATGTAAAATTATATTTCATTATTGAATGTGTGAAAGAGATGCAATGGAAAAGTAACACTGTTCTGACTGGACTGGGAAATACTGGTCAGGAGGGCTATGATATGGTTTTCTCTGTGCTGTTATTAATACCAATATCTAAGATTTTTTCTGCTTTGCTTTAGTGTCAAGGTTATAGCTACATGTTAACCTTCATCAGTCCTTCTGTCGATAACAGTGAAGGAAAAATACCATTAAAATTATCTTCCTATATGTTTAAACCACTCTGGCACTTTTCCAGGCAGTATTTGTGCCCCTGTTTATGCTGCAGACCCTGGTGACCCTGGAATACTTTTATTTACGACAGCATAAGCATCATTTCCATGGCAACATGCTTTTCAAGCTGCAGATTGAGGATTGCAATTTCCTGAGCAATAGAAGAAGCAATGGTGGATTTTTTTTTTTTCCTAATCAGCTAGTAGCAACTTTCATGTGCAAAACGATCAGCCACGACAAATCATTTAAAAGCTACATTATCATCAAGGCAATTTGAAAGCTCGGCATGGTTAGCCTAAAAATAAAAGAGGGCTAGATCCAGTTGTTTAATGGAAATGAAGATCATGCGATGATATCCTCACTGCTGCTCTAGTAAATTGGTTTCAACGTGCTCTGCAGTGCTGCCTAATGAGGAGCAGAGCAGTTCCCTTCACTGCAATGACACATTATTTACAGGAAGACCAGGACATAGTTATAATCCGATATGGTTTCAGACAATACCTTCCCATATTGGAGGAGATGACAAAGCCTGTTTGAAAACAGTCCAGGCTATCAACAAAGGAATGTTATTAACAGATATGTTGGTTAGCGGCTCATGTGAAGCTGCACTGAGTGCTTTCTGCCTTCAGAGAGGACCGGGGTGGAGCTGGTCCTTGAGATGGAGCAGTCGTCTGTGCACACACAGATGCCAGCACAGCCCTGCCCATTACTGTGAACAGAAACACAGCACTGAGTCTATGAAGAAACACGATTTGGCAGTGCCACAGCATTGCTTCCCTCCCCCTGATCGGTTTTCAACAGTGGTCAAATGTAGTCACTCCACAAATTGGGATGCTGAGGGGCAGAAAGATGTGATGATGTGTCCAAGGTTTGCCTGGCTGACACTCAGAGGTGCTCCTTGGAGTCCCAGCACACCATCCTGTCTACCTGGGACTGTGATCTGTCTATCAGAGTAGGGTGTTTGTAGGCTGGAGCTGTCACCTGGTCAGCCAGCACCAGTGGGACCGTTACTACTCGCTGGAGGACAACACTCACAGATGCTCTTCTCACCATCTCTCGCTGGCAGAAAATTTGCACTAAAAGTACCACTTTAAGGAATTTAGGAAAAGGTGAGGATTTTCTTTCCTGTTTGATTGCCCTCAAGAGCAGAGAAATCTCGCTTCATATTCAGGCAGGATTTGATGCTGACCAGGCCGAGCTCATGGAATTGCTACCTACCATGATGCTTGGACTAAGCAGCACTGACTCACAACTCTGTAGCATCAGTTACTCATTTCTCTGAGTTCCAAATTAGACCTTAATGGTGAGGCTGTCACTTCAGAATTATCAGAGACAAATTTCTAAATCATGGTAGAAATTATTTAAAAGAAATTAGGTGTCGCTACTGGTTCCCCCCACCCCCCCCGAATTATTTGGGTAACAGGTAAAGAAATACTAAACTACGTTCTGTAAATGGTAGAGGTACACCCTGCATGATAAAACCCATGTACATACTGATTTGCTTTGGGCCTCCAAGAGTTTCAGGGCAAAACCTCCACTGGTTTTGAAAGCATTAAAACAGCAAAGGTGGCCTCCAGGTTTAGGGAACCCCCGCATATTTGAGGTATGACTGGTCATTAACTCTCTATGTGAAAGCTGAGGAGATGCTGCTTTTAAACACCAGGTTTTCCATTGTAGAGACTGGTTAATTCAGTGTTCTGGGATGTAGATATTTGGACCAAGCAAGTCACAGAGCTCAACATCAAAAGCTTTCAGGACATCATGAACTGCAAGAAGCCCTGAACTTTAAAGGTCCTTTCTGACCCAAACCATTCTGTGATTCTATGACTAAAGCTACTGCTTTATTAATGTGCAATGCACCTGGGATAGGAACTCAGGCAACCACCAACCTAGGGCATGTTCTACCCTAGGGAGAGTGCTCGCCCTCACGCTGGCTGGTGATGGAAGAGGAGGAAGGTTTTTCAGCTTGCTCTTATGGTTTAGACTTGAACTTGGAACTGTTTGTTTTTGCTACGCCACCCCTTCCGCCCTAGTTAATAGTCAACTTTGAAACCCAGCTTTATGTCCCACGTGTTTGATTTACATTTCAAATGCAGGGCCAGGAGGGCAGGCTGTCTAAATCACTTGTCAGCACAAGGGGAGGGGAGGAGGTGACACAGTGGGAGGAAAAAAGTGAGACGCTGCTATGGCCCAGTATAAACTCTCAGGCAGCTGGACAATGCTGTCACTGGGAGAGTCCCCAGCAAGTTACAAATGCTCACCTTGCTCAAAGGTTGGGGTCTAACCCAGGCACCACATGGGGACCAGCTTGTCTCCTTTGATTTATGCTCTACAACCCTGCATCCTGTTTTCCTTCTCCTCTGCAGCTGTATGTGAAGGTGAGGGCCCAAAAAGACCTGGCGAGAAGAGTTTCTTTTGAAACCAAAAATAGCCTGTCATGACTTTCCTATTTTCTTTGGTCAGCATGTCCCAATCTGAAATTTATCACTGATCTGTAGTGGAATTGGCATGCAGGAAACCTCTATAATTGCCAGTTGGAGGGCACAGGGCAGAGTCAGTTCACCGGCCACTCTTGAAAACATTCTGGCTGGAAATACCATTTTCATCTGCTCTTTGATGAGGTAACATCAAGGAGCAAAGCGATTGCACACACCGCCCGGGCCACTGCCAAATGGTTTGCAGGGCCAGTCAGTGCCACATGGAGGAAAGGAGAAACATTTGCAGAATTGGTCAAAAATTAATTCGATGTGTTTTAAAGCAATTACGTTCCAGACTGTTTACTCTGAATGACACAGATATGATTGGCCTGTCCTTAGAGACCTTCCCAGGCTTGACCTGATGGATGTGGTGATGCCTAATCCTGCCTGGAGTCACATGGTGCGTGTCTTAGCCCATCAGCAGTGTCTTGCTGGCTGCTATACACTGCCCTGATGTGTTTTTATGATAGGACAACCTTTTCCTTTCCTCTTTTTACATTAAACACAAGATCTTTGGGCTGCAGAAGGAACAGTCCCTTGTGGTGATGGCAGGTGGAGAAGCCAGCTTGGAACCACAGCCCAGCACCATCAGAGGCTGATGTGAGCATTGTCCCTCTCTACTAGTGAGTCCACATGCTCCCCAGCCTCCCAAGATTTTACTGGAAATAACTACTTCTGCCTCTTGCAAGCATGTTAAAAAGTACCTGCTGGGTTCAGCTGATGTAAATCCCCATAAATTCATGCACCAGCCTTATTCCCGGAGAAGTGCTGCTTAACACTCTGTTTCTTCATAGCTGCAATTTCTCTCAGTTTATTTTAATGTGGTGTCTTGCTCTCAGTTTCACCACACACGTCCTCTGTGTTGCCAAAAAGGCACTGATGAACATGAGCTGTGTTACCAGAAATCACATTCCTGTTCCTGTTCCTTGGCTCATTTCTCCCTCATTTCCCTTTACCTTCCTATTTTAAGACTGCATGCATGACATACCTGTCAGCTAGATCCACTCAAATATTTATCCAGTAATTTAATCAGTGAGTTTCATGGTACATTGCTAACTACATTGATGATTTTCTCCTCATTCACGTAGCTTGGGTTGTGATGTGTTAGGGAGCTGGAAGGCTGCAAGTTCATGGGGAGATATGAACTCAAGGAAGTTTATAAACCATAAAGAATTTCTCCATTTTCTTGCAGTCCTGTGAGGAGCCTTGGCCGTGTGCTGCTCTGAGGGGAAGGGGAAAGTGCCAGAGCTTGCTGAGACTTGGGCATCAACGTGACCCTGCATCAGCCTCAGCTGTGGGCCAACTGCCGGCACATGCCGAGGGAAAAGCAAACACAGAAGGAGCAGAGTCCAGTGAAACAGGGAGTGACTGATTTTACCTTTAAATTTCAGAGGACACCCCTTTCCCCCCCCCTCCTAAGTACTCAGTCATTAAGGAGACAGAAACTAGTCTTTTATAGGAAATTATTCCCCCCTAAAGAAAGCTTTTTCTTAAGCTGATCCCAGCTTCCAGGCTAGGACAACTTTAGGAGATACACTAAACCTTCAGAATATGCTCTTGAAGACCACCATGACCACAGGCTGGAACACTTCCAGCTCCAGTGAGCTCCCCAGAGCCAGGCACCAAGGCTGAGCACCCCAAAGCCACCCTGCTGTGTGCCCCAGCGCTGGTTAACCCTGGGCGCTGGTGGTTTGGCCAGACAGCCCTTTCCTCACCTCAAAACAGGGCCTCAAAGAAAGGGAGGAGTGAGAAGTAGCACCCTTTTATAGTGTGAGTAACTGCTCAGCAATATGTTCCCCCGGGGCAAGGTATGCTCCACATGCCATGATTTCAAAAGAAGTATAAAAAAAAAACCAACATAGAAGGAATGAGGAACTAACTTAACACACCCTGCAGGTACGTTCTGGCTTCCCAGGAGAGAATTAGAGTACAAACTTCCAGTGTGCTTAGTGTGTTATAAACAGTTTTTCCTTTTTCTTTTCCCCACTTCCCAAACCTGAACCCCTGTTTCTTTACCGGCTAATGCTCTGCCTTGACAAGATGAGAGAGATGATGTGTATGTGTAGATAAAGATACTTTATCATCCATTTCCATTAATAGCTATTAAGAGTAAGGATAGAAATTATAATCTCTCTCTGTTGCATCTTGTGCCCAGTCTCCAAGAATTCTGTTACTTAATGTTTGAAACATCCTTTGGAGGTAGATGAATATAATCTCCCCCCACTCATTCCTGGCCCTGGATGCTGCAGCACACCCGGAGCTCACCGCAAGCCCTGGATTTGGTTCCAGTGATTCAGGCGTTTGCTAAAGGGCTTTGCTGGGCTGGTGTGTTTGATGTCTTGCAGGATAGGGTAGGAAGGCAGTGAGAGATTATGGATTTTATCATGTTCCCAGGAAAGTTCAGTACAGAGTTTCATTGATTTGTGTGGAAGAGAAGCTGATCCTAATAGTGTGCATAGCTGGGAAAGAAGCCTGGGAGATTCCAGTGTCCTGTCCTTTCCTTTAGCCATTAGACTACAATTCTTGGAGAAATATGGGACATTGGGGAATTTACACTCTATTACAACCGTGAAGATTGCGCCAAAAGGAAGCAATATTCTTATATAATAACTAATATTAATCTATAATAGCTGCATGATAATGTATAATTGCATCAGTGTAAGTGCCAGGCTGGCCTCTGTGCCTTTCAGAATACCTTGTCAGTTTCACCAAAACAGCAGATAAGTAGAGATTGATACAACCTTGTCAGAAGTGTGGATTTCCACTCCCCACCACATCACCCCCGCTGCAGAATACCTGCACTTAGCTGAAATTCCACAAGTGATTGCACTTTACTCAGGTATATCTCCTCCAGAAGTGGCATGAGATGTATTAGGAAATAACTTCAAACCTATTGAAATTCAAGGCATTTCCAGTACATCAGTAACCTCAAACAGTTCTGGTTAATTGCTGCCTTCACCTCCCAAACAGCTGATTTTAGCCAAGATCAGAATAAGGAAAAATTCTAGGCTGGAACATCTCTTCTTAAGATTCTTGTAGATGCAGTCAGACTAGGTAGCTCAGCATGCCCTGGTTTTCTCAAAACTCCTTGAAAAAATTATAATAATAATTGCAGTATATTAGTTAGTCCTCAGGGATAGCTCCATTTTCCATGCATGTAACCTTTACTGCTTTGGGATGCAAGCTGTTTGTTTTGGCAGCCTGAAACAGCCCATAACTTTACCATGATAACCATTTTTAGTTTGGCCTGTAAATGTATTTTGTTTTCCCTTTTTCAAACCCATATGTCCTGAGAAGTCAAATTCCTGATTTTATCTTTCACCACCCACCCTCTTCACTTACAAAGGAGACCTCAGAGCAAACCCTCATCCTCTTCCCTTGGTCTCTGGTTTTCCCTTGCCTCATTCTCAAGGAGACTCATGTTTCTGTTTCACAATGTCTGGGTTAAATACTTCTGTCCCTGAAATTTCTGGACTATAAGGCAGGGAGGTTCTGTATTTATTACCTTGCTATAACATCTGAAGTACTTTTATTGAATTTACAGGTTTTAAAAATAAGAAAAACAATCTAGAAATAATTTCCCTGCCTTAACAAAGCTGTTGATTGTGGGTGCATGTATGAGAAAAGAAACCAGCTCTTTTCTGTTTTTTTCCAGAGGAAAAACCAGCAAAAACATGTCTGCTAGAAAAATCATTTAGTCTCATTGGCAGGTATATGCCATTCAGCAGGTTCATTCAAGCGATTTTCATGGGTGATTCTTTTTTCAGATGTCCAGCGTCCAAATATAGCAAATGTGGATGTTTTCTATCTTTGAGAAGAAAAAATAGTGATTTTTATGAAGACAGTGGTACTGATGCAAAGTGCAGAGTGAGACCTGAGTACCTAGTAAGAGCCCTCAGCTGATTTTGATCTTCACATCGTCCTGGGGGCAGCTGTGGGAAGTCTGTAACTAATTTATAGCAGAACACAGGGCCACTCCATCTTGCTCTAGGATCGAGTTCAGGTCAGAATATGCACAAGGTAGGAGGGACATAGATCTATCTTTGCCCTGTTCCTTCAGTGTGTGTCCCCCATGAGCCTTTGTACCATGTGCTCTCATCAGTGGCCCAGGTGCAATTAGACCTGAGCAAAGTCAGTGATGGGAGGAAGAATTAGGTTGAATAATTCTTAAGAGTGTTGTGAAACTGGCAATGGTTTGAGAGACACTGGAAAATATGCCTCTCATAAAACATTAATTTCTTCACTGCTATTCTAGGTGTAGGAACCAAATGATGTTGAGTGTTTCTTGCTTCCCATGAAGTACAAAGTTGTTCCTTTAGGTTAATCCCAAATTATCTGACTAATTCCCTCTCAGAGTTAGCAGGGAGCGAGATATTTGTCTGTTACACGGAGTTAGCAGGGATTATTTGGTTTATCACTGTCAGCCTTTTCAGATTCCAGAGCCACTCTTATTCCCAGCCAGATGTTCAGAGGAGGACTCGGTATCTGGGTGGTGCTTCAGCTGACCCTCTGAGTCCTTGCTGACAAATACCTGCAAAAATTACTTTTTATCTGTTTGCCTTGTCACCAGGCTATATGAAACAGTCCCACAGGCTGGACACAATTACTTGGACTCCCATTTGGCCACCTGTGGTGGGTAGTCATGGGCTGTTCTGGGTTTTGAATCTCTGCTTCTTCTTGGGAACAAACGTATAGATATTCTTCAGTAACATTAATGAGTGTACCTCTGTTATTAGGAACAGGTGAATGTTAAAACAATTAATACATATATTAGTATTAATATGCCATATTTTAGTATATTAAGATACAAGTATCAATGAGTTAATGACAATTTCTTGCTAATTAGTATAGAATTCCTTTTGTTGTGGGCTTTGCTCACTTTGCTCACTTTGCTCACTATACTGCTTCTGAAAGTTAAGTTTGATATAACTCGTGAGACAAAGATTTTTATTTTTTGAACTGGTACATAATAACTATTGTTTTCAACATCCCAGTTGGAAGAGTATTGGACTGATGTCTCCCATCCATAGCTAGAATGTGCCCTGTGTCATTTGAAGTAAACTTACTGGGTGAGTACACACAAACCACATGTATTTAAATCTGTCATTTCCTTTCCCCATGGTTACTCCTTATTCAACACCATAAAGGATTTGCCTTCTTGATGATGTCAAGGAAAAGTCTTTGTTTAAACCTCCTCTGCCACCCCAGTCACATAACCCAAGTTCTAAGATATCAGCTTCCTTGGACACAGGTGTCATTCCTCTGCATCTTTCCAGTTCTACTGCTAAACCTTAACCCATTTTTTCTGGTTATCTAGAAATCCTCCCTTCCTTTCTAGCCCAGTCCATCTTTCATCTCAACCATCTGGAAGACTGCTGTTAAGCAATGCTATCTTGGTCTAATTTGCAAGAAATAATTGATTTATTACTGCTACATACCTTTCCTGATTTTCCTGGGCATGGCAGAAATAACAGGCTGTTCTAGTCCTAAAGAACTTCATATAAATTGCATTCACACACAACATATCTCGGTGATAAGGGGACCTGAGCTCAAAGGAAGCCGCATCATATCTCAACTCTCTGGAGCTTTGAGAGGTTTATTTTAATAATATCCTGACTTTAGCATATACAATCCATGGTATTTGCCAAGCTTAAAACAACAGCCACAGGAGGATCCTGTCATACGTTTTGCAACCGGTTCTCACATCAACAGAGTGCTGATCCTGCATGGAATTCATTCCACATTTTATTCATTATCTGAATGAGTTATCAAGACAGCCCTCTGCCTGGCTGGAGGTACCAACATAGTGCAGACAGATTTTTTTCCCACAGAACTCTCCAAAGTGATACTGTCAGCATGGCTATATTTAATGGGCTCTACCCATGCAGTCAATCTCTCAGTGCAGAAGAAATAGTTTACAATCTCTGAAACCCTACACTCCCCTCTGCCATGGAGCAGGAAAAAGTAACATCTACCGTCATTCCTTTTGCATGTCGTTGGATCCAGGGGGAAGGGAAAGCTAATAAGACAATGAGAACATTGAAAACAATATTTTAAGAGGCAGAGCAAGGGAAAAAAACCAGTAGTCAGCATCTGCAAGCAATCTTTAACCACAGCTAAAAGCTGCCTTTAAATTCACATATGTCGTGCCCTGCTTACCTTTGCTTTAGGCTTAGTTTAGAAATAACCTGTGATCTTTATATCATTGCTATTGCTGAGTGAAGAGTTAGGACAAAGACTGTTGCATGCAAAGCAGTTTCCCCCGTGTTAAATGCCATTAGGCGGAAAATAACTGACATTTTGAGGAGATAACAGGGCAGCATTATTTGCCTCTGAGTTCTCCGTGCTGTAGCCCTGCAGCAGTGCCTGACAGAGCTGTGTGCCACACACATTCAGGTAAAGGTCATTTGTCCAAAACTGATTTCAATGGAGTAAAATTGCCTGCATCCCAATTGAAAAAAAAAAAAAAGGAACTGGGATAAGTGGCAGGCTAATGCTGTGACCTTCACATCTGAAATAAAAACCTCTTGGGGTGTGGGAGAGGGGTCGGTGAGAGATGGCTGTGAAACCTGGGGCCAGGATATGGGGAGGCTCCTCGCTGCACATGACATAAGCAACATGGGGGGGAAAACAGTAATTTTAGTGAGGTTTGACAGGATTTAGCATCAGAACTATGACACTGATGAAAAATAAAATGACCAGATGAGACAACACAGCTGGATGGCAGCAACAAGAGGGGTGGAAAGCACTTTACCTGGGAATAAGTGGTGGCACAACTGTGTCAGGCAGCTCATCATGATTGAAAATGCAACACAGTCATGGCAGGGAGAAGGCCAGAGACATCTTCTATCTCTGTATGTTCACAGCTCTATTTCCAGGGTCTTATTGTTAGAAGTGTTACTGAGTTAGGAAGTGTAGAGGTCTTGAAATACAAACATTTAAAGGCTACCTTATAGCTCAGTGCTTTAGGATTCATGTTCGTCACTTCTTATCATGTTGTGTGCAGTATGTGTGTAAATCCCTTTTTTAAAGTCATAAACTAGATTGATTTTAATTGTCCAGCTCAAGATTTGCCCTTCTACAAGGCAAAGGTATAAAGTTAACTGTTATGATGTAGTGAAATTCTTAATTCTTTAGTTAGACAAGAAAAGATCCAGAGTCTTTTTGCCCACTATGTCCTCCTCCTCCTCCCCCCCTTTTATAAAAAAAATACCAAGTGTGCAGGTTATAAATAACACAAGTTATCTAACATTTCACCATATATGGAATGAGCAGAACTGGAAATACTGATTTCTTTTTTGCCTTTAGCATTCAAATTAAATGGACAATGTAGCAAACTGAATATTCCCAGCAAAAAAAAAAATTGGTTTATGGGTAGTTTGGGTTCCTGTGTCCTGTTCTGGCTCTGTTGGCCCATTTGTTGATGTTTCAACAGCCAAGAACCAGAAGTTTGACATTATATTTCTAAAACATGGGTCTGACCAATTTGAAAGGATGGAAAACAGGGATACACTCGTGTGTTGTATCCCATGTAAGGGTAGGAAGCACATAGGAAGGGTCTCTTTGTAACAGCTTATGGGATGTGTAAGTACTTGCCAAAGACTGTCATGAGCTCAGTAACAACATCTTCATTGCTGTCTTTAGCCAGCAGCAGGATATTTTGAGGGCAAGTACAAGTACAGGCAGTTAGATCTGTTGTCATAGAGTAATCTTGGGGTAAGGACTGAAGCTAATCTAGGGCTAAAATTGAAGTCTAAAGTATTGGTAGGTTTACGCCATTATTTTTTCCTTTTAGACCCCCTTCCCCCCATGAGAACTGATTCAGTTCTGGGAAGCAATTCCCTCTGTGCTTCTGTGGAGCAAGAATGGGTCTCTGGTTAATTCATATGAAATTCAAGAAAGGGATGAAGATATGAAGCTGTTCTGAGCCTCACTCTGTCTCATACACAGAGATATCAGCTACTGAAAAGCAGTTTTGTATCCCCTGGTAACACCAGGCTCAAGAAACATTTCACAAATAAAAAAATCTGGCTACCTGGTTATTAACAACCCAGTGCTCACTTCCAGTTATCTCCTACTCTATTTGCTCACAACCAGGTATGAAAACATTACTGCAAAAGCTGAAAATAATGGGAAAATTCGCTGCTTTTGGAAACAAAGTGAGTTACAGCAATGAACTGTGGTACATGGGTTTTTTATGCATGTACAGCAGCATAAGGAAACTGTGGGAAGCTAATTTGCAAGCCTGTTTACTGAATACCTGGAACAACTCCCATTTCCCATTTAAATTAGCTACAGGAAGCCAAGTGTCTAATTTGCTTCTCCAGTACCTGCTTGTTCCACTCATTTATGTCTTTACCCTCGTGCATTTTAGTAGACCATCTCTCCTGGCATTTCAGGTGTTTATTGCTGCATCTATAGTCTGTAGTAGCCTCTCTTGGGAAAAATAAATGCAGCCTGCTGCAGACTGGGCTGGCTGACTCTGTACCTGCCTTACTCTTCATAGGCACAAACAGCTATTTGGAGTCAGGAGAACAGCAGGTCAGGGTTCCAACATCCAACAAATCCCTAGGCCAAAAACAGTATGCAGCTCTTGCAAAGGCAGACTGAGGAGCAGTCAGGGCGAAACCTGTTCTGTATCCGGAGAGGTCTGGCTGCCCACTGTTAAAGCAAACGATACCCAAGCAGTGTCAGAATGGAATTTAAAGAACTCCCCTCCACACACAGCAGCATCTCAAAGATGCTTTCCAACCTCATCTGCTCAAAGCTCACCCAGGCTGTGAAGAAAGCCTCTTGTGTTGTAAATTTTGTTGTCTCCTTGGGAAAGGAGGGGACATGGCTCTGGCTGTGAGAACTGCTCATGGAAAATGTCCTGCGCTTAGTCCCTATGCTCTGGTCTCCAGAGTCTGTGAGCTTGCGAGCTCAGCTGTGCGTCTCTAACCAATTATGGGCTGTATTAACATTGCAGCTTGCTTTTCCAGAGGCAGGTTTCTCACTGGAAAAATGTGAGAAGTGTCTAACATCACTGACAGTTTTGAGAGTACCTGGCCAAGGTGTCACCTTGCCTATGGACATAGTTATATAATGGTTCTTCATAATCTGTGGACTTTCCTTAACCAAAAGTTAACCTGGACTATGCAGACAATTCAGGCAGTGGAAGGTAAATGCCTCTTGTTTAGCAGTTGAATGCTTTTGTTTACTTGGATTAAGATTGAAGGATTAAGATTGAACGAGGGTGACCTTTAAGTGCTTTCCAACCCAATCCATTCAAAGATTCTACAATTTGTAATGGCATAAAGCATGTGGAGCAGCATTTTAAATGCCTCCTCCAACTGTTGGTTGGGTTCTTTCACCAGCCTTCCTCTGTGAGTAGAGGTTGACATTCCAATAGAACGATAAATGACAGTTCAACCTCGTATTTTCTGTGTTTGTTTGCTATTGACAAATGAAGAAAATTCCTTTATTCTTTTCTCTCCTCTCCCTCTAGAGAGGTCAGGATTTATCCCTGAATGATTACACGATCTGTTTCATGCTAATTAAATAGGAAGCAAGTAAGAACTATCATTTTTGGAGTCCTTAAGCCCAGAGGTCTTATTTTACATTTCAGAAGGAAATTGAAAACATTATTCCTTAGAGAACCGAGATATAAAAACACTGGGAAATATTCATGTAAGCGGAGCACACAGAAATATCTTTCATTTATGTTCCCATTTGTTAAAACAAAATGGTACTTTTTTAAGCAAATGATGAAAACTGAATACTGTCTTCACAGTAGGAATACCACTGGTATCAGTCTTATAGCCAAAATGACCATCTACCCCCTGGCCCTGGAAAACATCCTTTACAATACAGAGGAGTCAGAATTTGTCCCAGTAGGTGACTTGTCTTGCTAAAGCTGTTGTAATTTGCACTGTGTTCTTCTTTAAAATATTCATTTAAAGTAGGGGTGGAAAAAAGAACTGTCATTCTTTGAGTATCAGTGTTTGATTCCCTGTTTTGACTCCTTTAAGTGTGTATCATTATGCTTTCCTCAAATGCCACACGTAGTGAGTGAAATACCTAACCTGTAGTTAAGAACAGCGTATTTTTAAATCAATGCTGAACGCTAGATAGTTCAATGGAGTTATAATAAAATAACAAACCCAAACCCCCAGCAGCTAGCAACTTGGAACCTGCAGCTGCTTCTTTCACTTCCTCAGTGATTTAAGATTAATATTACAGGCTTTATTACATTACATGATCTCACCCTTTTCATTCTCCAGGTGGATGAAAACATGGTCATTGAAATGATATTCCCTTGAAACCATGGAACTCAGTTTGGTGGAGGGAGAATGGGGCATAGGTGGTAGATGTTTCTAGGACTGAATCACCTAAATTGAATTACAGTTCCTATGAAACCTGTCTGGAGAGAACAATTTTAAAGCAAGCCTTATAGTAAGACAGGTAATCAGTGGAAGGAAACCTGGTGATCAATCAAAGTAGTGCTGAAGAAGATGAATTATGGCAGGACTTTGTCTTTAATTGGCTTTGGATACAGTTATAGGTAAAATCCCCCTCATACCTAAGGTTTTAGTTGACATATATGAACAAGTGATTCAGTGGAAGGTGGATGGGGAAGGCAGCAGCAACCCATGAATGCTACGCAAAATAGCCAAAGCCATTTGTCTTAGTGACAATCATTAATGAAGACTGGAAAGTTCCTTGCTCCGTTGGAGGGTCTCCCTGAGCTTTGGGATATCAGTGCAGTCACCCTTATCACCCCTGCAGAGCAAACTGGCAGTGTTTTCAACAATAACACAGAGGCAAATGAAGCCATTGCTGCAATATTTCACAGAGTTTGGAAAACTAGACTGCGTGAATGTCCTTCCTGCAAATGTGGGAAACACTAGCTCAGCCATACTATCCTCCATGGCACCTTCCTGAAGGATTGTGACTGTACCTATCAAAATCCCTTCAATTTCATGGTTTTTCACTGGCTACTGATACCAATGAAGTGCTTCAGGAATCCTTCCATGCCCAAAGCAGCTGTTTTGCACCTGGTTTTATGGGAAACTGTGAAATGAGATTTTCTCAAGATTTTTGGGGGGTTGAGGGTGGGACTTAAAGAATTTAAAACAACTATATGAAGCTTTTTTACTTACTGAAAATCATATATTCTGGAAGAATTCATAACTAGAAATCTAATGGGCTATTAAGACCTCACGTTTCATGTTTTGATAGTTTACTGATTTCTGATAAATATTTTCAATTATGAAGGCTGACTATAGTGATTAATCTTGGAAAAATCTTTCATACCAAGAGAAAGCCACAAAAAATTGCTTTTTTGTACATAAATAACCCACAGAAAATAAGCCTGATACTGTAAATTGATTTTTAGTTATACAAAATACTGTGCTAAGACTGCTGGAAATTTTTCCATGAAGATGGAAACTGTATTGTTAGTTGAACATTTTATTAGTATTTGCTGTAGTTACATTTCCATTTTGAAGTAGAAAACTGATATTTTTTTGGCTGAAAGTTCTTCCCTCCTCCAGTTCCCAGTGCAAAAACCGTTTTCTACTAAACAGGTTTTTTGGCTTTCAGGTTTCCAAGAGACAAGGCAAATATATCCACTGTCTCCCTTGTCTAAGTCACTTGATTTTACTACAGCACTGGGGAGGTTCACAGCTCAGTAGAACAACAGTGTGCAGTGTGTGCCAGCAGATATGCAGGAAAATCATGTCTCTGCCCCCACAGCTTACAGTGTGCAGGGAAGAGAGGGAGAGGAAACAGAAAGAGGAAAGATGTGCTTGAGCGGAGATTTAGCTGCATTTTATGAGCCCAGTCATTCTTTCCTGCACGAGAGCTCCAGTGAGACCATATGCCTTAGGGTGAAGTTTGGAAGAGGATGTTACGGGTGAGGTAGGAGGGAAGAACGATGGAAAAATAATAATGGAAAGGAGAGGAGGAAATCTGTGAAGTGGTAGAAAAATTATATAGAAAGGGAAGAGATCAGAAAAAGGGAAAAAACAACACAGAAAGGAAAGTGATGGACAGATGAATAGATAGGAAGGAATGGGACAGAGGGGACAGCCAGGCTCACTGGAGGTGAGGAGAGCAAAGCCTGGAGTCTCAGTGCTGAGGAGGTGGCAGACACCTGGAGTGAGGCTTCTCTCCATGGCTGCTGGTCTTCTGTGTGTGGGTCACCCAATTCTGTGTCCTGGCCAGGTTTCTCTAGGAGGTGGAGATAGGAGCTAGAAGGCCGTACAAGGAGTAATGGCTTTAAACTGACAGAGAACAGATTTAGATTAGAAGTTAGAAAGCAATTCTTGACTGAGAGGGCAGTGAATCACTGGCACAGGTTGCCCAGAGAAGCTTTAATTGTCCCATCCCTGAAAGTGTCCAAGGCCAAGTTGGACAGGGATCTGAGCAACCTGGGATAGTGGAAGGTGTCCCTGCCCATGGCAGGGGATTGGAATGAGATGATCTTTAAGGTCCCTTTCCACCCAAATCATTCTATGACTTTCCACCTTTCCCATCTGCTGCTGGAACATTGTTGAGCCCAGGGCTTTTGCCTCAGTGGCAGCTCAGTGATGGGATGGCTGGGAGCTCTCAGTGGGGAGCAGAACATGGTGTATGGTGTGATTAAACTGGTAGCTGCAGAAAAGTATTTACCACAGTGGAAAAAAATACACACAGATGCATTTCATTCTTCTACTATTAAATGGGTAACAGACAGCAGGGCTGAGCAAGCCAGGCGATCCTATTACATTTCAAAAGGTAGCTCTAAGAATTCATCTTCCCCACACTCTGCGCTCCCATATGTTGTGTGAAGGAGATGGCTTTACTGAAGCTACTATCTCCTATTGGCAAGATGGGTATATTCCAGGAAAGCTATTAAGTGAAACATCTAAGTCTGGTGCCGATGGTATTTTTCCTCCCCCCAAGCAAACTTTTGTTCTTATCTCTGGATGTCTCATGTATTAGCACACATGACAATTTTAAGGATACAAATTATATAAATCCACTGGAGAGGCTGTTCTGCAGGGAGGCTGTGTTGTAACACCACAAAAGCTCCTCATGGATGAATGAATATAACAGAACAACAGAAAATCATTAACAGTCCACAGGCCAGCTAAAGTGTGCTGACCATAATTTATTCGTGTTTGCTTAGGTTTCTCTTCTGGTTCTGACTAGACATAAATTAGAAAACCTGTTCAGCCATATCATGATACTGGGGAGAAGTGCCTTCTTTTCAGCAATCCTCACTGTCTTTGGAAGGGTAACAGACATCTTTAGGTGAATCACACCTAAAGAAGTGTAGTGAAGTAGTGTGAGATGTCACCACCTCTCTGGTAGCAAAAAGTAACATCCAAGCTGAAGTAGTCCCCAGACCTTCAGTGGCCTCTTTCATCCTGATATGGGTTAGACATGGTGGAGCAGTAGAGTGAGGAAGAAAAGACTGTAAGAGGAAGACCCTCACATGGTAGGTTCTGGACTGCTTGAAATCTAGAGGTAAGGCCCCAAAACTTCAACATCCCCTGGCAGAGCACAGGCAGTCTGAGAAGACTCACAAGCAATGGTGGTGGAAAGCCTTGTCCCAGGTAGATGTTCAGACAGGGTGCTCTGATGCTCCCTGTATACCCAGCCTGCAGGAGGAAACAGAAATATTTCCTAGAATGTTCCTTGGGGTAGTGATGAGCCGAGCAATAGAAACACCTGGTTTTAGGCCATCTCCCTGTAGGGAGAGAAGCAGCCTTGGATCTTGCCAGCACTACGTGGTAGGTTGTTGAATCTCTCCCCAACTGTCCCTAAGTCGTAGTCACTCAAACACCACTTAGAGACACCATTAAGGTCTGCTCCTCAATAAACATTTCCCTCTTCGGGAGGAGACAGAGCCCACCCAAGCCTGGTCAGACAGTGAAAATTTTCTCTTTTTGTTCATCTGAGTCAGAGACAAGAAAAAAACCCATTGTGTGCTTGAAAGTCCTTTTTGTCTTGTATGTGGAGGTGGATGATCTTTCCTGTTTTCTTGCTGAAGGTCTCATTTCTGTGTCATGCTCTGTTGATAAGCTGGGGACACTTCTGAGAAGCCTCATATGGAGATAGTCCCATTCACTTCCTGCATCATGGCTAGGAACAAGGAAAGAATTTGCAGAAGATCTCCTGCTTGCAAGGGATTTGGGATTTGGTTTCCAATCTGGCTAAAACCACCAACACCTCTTCCACCAAATGAGAGAGCAAAGGTGACACTGGCTCACAGCCCTCCAGAGGGGAAGAACGTATGTTTCATGGTCATTCCCCATGTAGGAGGACAGCTGTGACATTTGAGTAGTAAATGTTATATCTGGGTAATGAAAATAAAAATGCAAATCTACTTTCTCTGAATGAAGAATACTTTCCTGGTTTGGTGGTGGGGTTTTTTGGGTTTTTTTTGTATATTCACTTGACATGTCAGTTCTGGGTAAGTCCACTGAGGAGAATATGGATGATATTTTAGATGCTGCCATAAAATCCTTTCAAGTTCACGAGCCTTCTAACTTCCTAAATGAAAACCCTCTGTGTCTAGTGAAAGAAACAAGGGGACCATATGTGAGGGAAGAACTGAAGTGAAAACTGCACTTTAAGTTACAGACTGATTTTATGGTCATCTTCCCCTTGACTGAGATGATCAGAGAAGGATGTTAATGTCAGTGGCACTGTCAGGATAACCTCTACTCCCTTGCTGCTTTCCCAAAGGCAGAAAAAGAAAACCAAGAAGCCATCAACACCACAGGCCTGACAGCAGGCATGGAGCTGTGCGTAGACAGGAGACCATGAAACACGATGGACAAAGAAAGGGAGTTGGCATCAAGTGCTTGATTCACATTTTAAACAAAACCTAGCAGGCAAGATTCCCAACGATTCCAGTATTTGGTCAGGGGATATGAGTTCCTATAAATGTAGTAGTTATGCTGGTGGNGAGACCATGAAACACGATGGACAAAGAATGGGAGTTAGCATCAAGTAGTAGTTATACTGGTGTCTAAGTCAGCCTCCTTCTCTATCAGCAGACAAATAACAACAGAGGAACAGCCAACCTGAGATGTTTTCAGAGTCACTTTCCGGAATGGAAGGAGAGGGTTCCCTGGAGGGTGCAGGTCAGCAGCTGCCTCTGCTGTTGAGGTCAGGGTGAATTTAAGGCAAGGAAATAAGAGATGTTGCTGAGACAAAACTTAGATGATGAGTTGCTTTGGTGATAACTGTTGTGTAGGATCCTAATTGCTTTCGGTGACTGATGACATGATTCAGAGTGGCACAGGTAGTCATCAGCCTGGTTCTCAGGGACTTTGAAATCTGAGCCACAGCACAGAGTTGGACTGTTCTCAGCTGCTGATCATCTTTTCAGCAAAGCAGTCCTGATTTCCAGGCCTCTTTTGAAAATAGGTCTTGAGAGCTGAGATTAACATTTCCCAAGATGCCTAAATAACTTAGGGGCCTATTATCTGGTATTAACATTTTTTAGCAACAATAGTTGTAGCTTGGATGATACATTACTGCTAATGATTAAGTAATTGCTTAGGTAACTCCTCCAAAAGGCCGTGCAGCTACTGCTCAATTCTACTTCTGTATCCTCTGTGTGGGATCTGTGGTTCTCCATCCCCAGGGTACAGGTAATGACCCATCTTTTTTTGATGGCTACATGGATAAGGTCCCAAAATATTCTCTCTTGAAGTATGGGATCATGGTACAGAAGAGGCTGAGAACCACTGGTCTATATTTGTAATTTCCTATTTTATGCCAATCCTATTATCATTCTCCTAATATACTGCACTTTTATCTTCCCAGGGGTCTAGTTCTTTTGAAATATTTTCTTAGTTTTGTTTTTGTTCTTCACATTTTTCTACTGAGATCATCTGATTAAAAGCAAACTTTTTTTTTTTTAAGAGCGTTGGCATTTTTGAAGGAAGATGTTGCTACATTTCCTAGGACTTTATTCTAAAAAGTAATAGGTCTAATTGTTCTTTAGTTAAAATCTATGGCTAAATTCCTGTCAACCCAATAAAAGCAAGTTCTATAAAGAAAAACTTATTTATAGGATTATGAAAAGTATTACATAAGATTTTTGGAAAGCAGTAATTAACCAATTGAATGGGGCTTGTGTGGCGTATTTAACTATTAGCTATTGTGAATGTTTCAATACATTTCCTTTGTTCATTTCTAATTCCCTGCTGAGCCAATAATATTTCCAAAAATACCTAGGCAGTGGGTGAATTCATCAGTGTCCTACTAAATGGTAGCTTGTCTATATTTTTATGATCCAGTCACAGCGGAAAGGTTAACAACATTTGAAAAAAAAAAAAAAAAAAGATGCTGCTGAAACCTATGTAATTGTTCTCCTGCAATATCTGGGGCAGAGAGTGCAAATCACATGCTACAGAAACATCCTGGGAGAGGCAGGTGGAAGAGCAGGAATCCAAAGAGCAGCATTGCTGTGCTGTGCCGATAATGACAATCTCTGCAAGGACCTCTGACATAACCAGTCACTCTCAAACATGCAGTTAATAAATATCTGTGATGAAATTATTGCTGAGTCACTGTATAAATACATCCCCTTTGGCCTCATCAGGGCAAATGGGAGCCGATCTCTGCTATGCAGATGTTGGTCTAAACTAGTTTGCCATTAAGCAGATTGCCATAAATGAGTTCACTGTGGAAGGGCACTCAGACACAAATTTTGGCTTCAGTGACTGTGTCAGGCATTAACTTTGTGGCTGTAGGTGCAGCCAGCTGGTTTGCTAATGATAACCAGAGTGAAATCAGAGGTAATTTAAAAAAACCCAACACAACAGCTTTGGGAAATGCCTAGATGGGGAATAAGTACCCATTTTCCATTCTAGAAGAATTATTTAGGACAGATAAATTCTCTCTCTCTCCCACTTACCATTTAGGCTCGTTATTGGGGTGAACAGTTGTCATCTCCAAGGCATGGTGGGTCTCTGCCTTTTGCACCTTGTCTCTGCGAGCTGCCCTGACTCAAGTAGTTAATAGTGAGAGCAGTGAGCAGACTTCAGATAGTTGCAGCCCAAAATACATCCCTTGCATCAGAGACCCTGTGTTGCAAAGGCGATACCATATTGCTCAACGTCCTTAGTGACCATCGGCTTTAGAAACTTGGAGCAATAATCAGTGTTTGGAGGCCTGGGCTCAGCTGGGCTGAGCTCTATTTTACCCTTCCCATGTGTGGAGTTAGGTCTGCCTGTGTCTTTTGTTCTAAATTTCTATTTTTCCCCAGTAATGTCAAGCACATTTGAATTGTCAGGACATAACATGATGGTGTAGCCCTAAGGACAGAGCTACTTCTGACCCAGGGCTGACTATTTAAACTTTTACTTCATCCAGGAATGATGCTGTAGAAAGGTAGCATTTAGCAAAGTCATATCACTGGTTCACTGTGTTCTCAATAAATCCTGGGCTTTGTATTTTCCTCATGGAGTGCCCACACAGAGAGGACAGTTAAGTTTTGAGTTGCCAACACGAAAACTTTTCCAAAGCATCTCTAGATAGATCATCCTTTTGTCTTCCTCCCTTCTCCCACTCATCACCATTTCTTAAACCTCCAGAGATAGGATGCAGTGAAAGTTTGCATGGGAAACAAGGAAGGAACTTAGACACAGCTTTCACCTGCTGTGATAGGCACAATAGCTGGAGGCTGAAAAGACTCTCTTCGTACTAGGAGGAGTCTCTTGTGAGCTCTCAAAATAGGACTTCAGCAAGCCAGAGCTGAATTTCATCCAGTCTCACTCTCTGCTGGAGAAGGAAAAACTTGATATTATTAACGTAAGAGGTGAGGTTAGCTTGTGAATCTGTTCCAGAAGAGGCTGAAATCCCTGCTGTACGTTTTGCAGAGCTGGAATGTGATGGTTACAGGATGGGGTAGGTGCCCAGTTCTGTGGAGTTTCAGATGGAACTGAATGGCTGATGTGCCCTTGAAAATCCCAGGCTGCAATTCCTCCCCACTGCAGTTACAACAGCACAAAGACAATGTGGTAATGTCTGCTGCATTACAGAATCTCTTTATCTGGGAAAAAAAACCTCCTGTCAGACTAATCAGGGAATTAGCAGTATTACAAAAGTGGTCCTCACAAATGCTAAAATGCAGACATGACTCAGATTAATTTTTACATCAGGAAACTTATCTTTCTAGTGTGCAGCACTAGCTTGTATGAGAGGATTCTGGCTTTAATACAGATTTGTTTGGTGGCACTTGGCAGAGAAACAGAGAACTTTAAAAAAAAAATTATTATTATTTCAAAATCTACTGGAAAGGATTTAGCAGCCTTTTGGAAACATTGCATTTTCTCTATTTAGGGGAGATTTTTGACCTTTCTTAAAGACTTTAATTGTCCAGGATTGTCACATCTGATTTCTTTAAATACCCATAAGAGGAAAAACTCACAAAACAAATTAAAGGTTAGTGAACTTTGCTTTATTTTGCTCACAATGCGAACTTTCAAATGATTGGAAAATAATTTCCTTCTATTTTGAATGACAGAAGTTAAAGATAGGAATGACCTATTAGATCACTGCGAGCATTTCCTTGACAATGTGGTTCTGTTTCATTAACTGGAAGAAAGGAACACAAATTTCATCAGCTGAGTGACTCCAAGGGCCAATAGTGGTGTGTGGAGACCCTCATTGTGAGGAAGACCTGAGCCAACTCAGCAGGGACCGGATGCCTTCAGCACCCGGCTTCTGTTTGGTGGCCTTATGAAATGAATGAGTTGAGTCTGTCCGATGTGGAGTGACCGGGGATGAATAGCACAAAAAGTACAACTATGACTGCTCCATTTATTGGCCATTTTGGCAGCATGGCTGAATAGCAAATGGATGTGGAAAACTGCTCAGAAACTCCCAAACACGGACCTAGCTATGTGGAGGAACCTGCACTTCCTTCGCCCTTTGACATTTCATTATTAACTACTAATTTTGCAATCCATAGCCCATTTGAAGGGCACAAAGAGAGCTAGCTTAGCACAACAAGCATGTTGTTGGTTAAAAGACGCCATCTATGCTCCAGTGCTCCCATGACAAAATTTGTTTTCCACAACGTTTCCTGAGCACCGTTTAACTGTAGGATAATTTTTTAAATAGGTTTCTTTTTTTCTCCTATCTTGCCTTAAACTAGTATTACACTAATAGAATGTATTTCAGATGGCAGGAAAAGACTTGCTCTTGTCCGGTTTGGAAGTAATCATGGAAAAGTCTCTTAGTACATCTCAAATGGAACAAATAGTTTGGAGCTCCTGCCCACTGGCTCTGCAGTAGCTCCTTGGGACAATCTCAGTCAGTTCGAGGATTTTCCATGGCCAGTCTGCCCCGCAGTTTAAAGGCCCTTGAAGAGTGTCAAAGAGTTTTACTTTCTCTACATCTCCAGAGGGTGACAGACACAGTTACTGCTCTTCCAGTTAAAATTTATCCTGTGTCTTCATGGCACTTATTGAGTTTGGCTGAGTCTGGCTCTGAGCTGCTGTGTAGCAGGGGGATGGATAAGGCATATATTGCAGGTTGTCAGTCCAGTGCTCTCCCAAAGCAGCCGTGGCACCTCCTAGTAAGCTGAGAGCTGGGTATTCAAACACTATTAATATTCATTTTCAGAAAGCTGAGATGTATCCTAGCAGCAGCAGAGACCTACCTCTTTCTCTCATGGATCCAGGATAAAATCCTCATTATTTTAGGAGATGGGAGAGGACTAGGATACTGTCCCAAGTGTGCTAAGGATAGGGAGAATTTGGTTGGAGCCAAACTGTCATAATGTCCTGGTTACAGCCAAAGGCAAGAGTTGCAGAATCAGCTGTTTCCTTATCACAAACTTGAGTGTGATATAGAGAGTTTGGATATGTAATACAGCTGTAGAGGATCACATCTGGAACATAGTCAGATCTAAAGAGGCTGAAGTTGTTCAGCATCATTTTGTCACTGGAAATGTCCTGTCAGGTTAAATCCAAACTTGTGGTCCACCGAGGAGTGAAATGGAGAAGAGGAGGAAGTCTGCTGAGGGATGGGCAAGGAGGAGGGTGGTGTCCTTGCTCGAGTGGCCCAACAGTATGACATGGAAATGCTGGCTCCACACATCCCTCACATGGCCTCTGCTATGGGGCTTTCTCTTTTTTAAAAGTGTTCTTTCCTTGGTGGCTGTCACTTTATTGTCACTGCCTGCTCTAAGTGGGGCAGTTCCCTGTGCTGTAGAAGATGAAGCTGATGTAAAGCTTTTGCATGTGCCAGGTTCTTCTCTGTGGTGGCCAAATCCAGGTCATAGTTGAAAGATGAAACAGAGTCACATGTGCTGAGCCCTGGGAAACCTGGAAAGCTCCAGGAACTGAGAAACACAGTGCTGGGAAGTCCAGCCTCCCTCTGTCTCAGGTATCAGACCCAATAGTCCTCTGCTGATTTGAAAAGTTATTTTCTCTCTGTCCTCTCTCCCTCTGTATCTCTTGAGTGTGTCACCAGAGAAATACATACAGATGCTGTTACAAGGCAGGTAGCTGAGCCCCTCTGAAGCTCTATGTCTTGTGGGGTGTTAGTCCAGATTTATCCTAAGGCTGGGAAGATAAGCCCACATATTTCCTGGTGCAACTGACAGTCTGGGGTAAATGCCACACACATGAAGATTTATTTCCATGTGTGTAATGCCTCTTAAAAGACTCAAATGGAAGAAACAAACCTAATGGCAGAACAAACTCTGTTAATCTGTGTGTGCCCGTTTATATGCCTGAATAGAAGTGCCCAGTGACTTTTGAGATGCTTTAGAAAACTTTGACCAATCTATTTCCTGACCAAGAACTCAGTTTGAGTTAGTTTTTCCACCATGGTTTTAGCTGCAGAGCATTTAGTTCTTTTAAAATAGGTAGTTTGTTTAGTCCTTCTGTATTTGTAGAATTTTGCATGTCCTGGAGAACCCCCACTATTTCCTAGATTTTGAGAATACTATTCTCTAATAAAATCCAGCTACATTTATCTCATAATTTAAATTTTCTCTTTGTTATTCTTTGCCCTGATACAAGTTCCTTTGCGGTGGATTGGCCCTTCGAGATTTCTTGCTTTCCCTCTGTTTCCCAGTATTTCTTTTGAAATGATATGCACACATTTCACCTTGGCATTTGGCTGCCCCTTCCTCTCTTATCCTGGATTCATGAGCTTTTAGAAATGTCCTGCAGTAGCCCTGCCTGACTGCTGGGTGTCTAAGGCTTTTAATAGTTCTGCTAAGTTTAATTGTACTTGATTTTTCTGCTTCATTTTTATATGCATGCCAGACAGCTCATCCCCTCAAGAATGTCCTGTAGGCATTCTCTGCCATAATAAATAACAGAAGTGATAGTTAAAGTATACATGTATAAATAAAGTTTGCTCTAGTGTGTGAGCTTGCCTACTAAATATGAAAATGTGACTGAGGGCCTGCACCTCTGCATTCAAATCCTTGCTGTACAGTGAAATGAACTGGAATGTGCTACAGTGATTTTCTTTGATAATGTCTGGTTTATAATTTACTTTTGGCTGAAGCAATCAGTGAGGGAAATCCATTTGAATAGCTTTGTAAGAACACTTTCTTTTTCTGGTGCTGCAGGCTGCAACTTTCACACTCTGAGACTAAATCTCTTTTGCATCGTCCAGGTCCTGGGGAGAGACATTTATTTAAAAGTAGCCGAAATGAAGCACAGAAACAAACTGTAAGTGATTTTTGGCATTATAAGTGCAGTGACTGTAAAGCAGTGGCTCAGCTCCATACTTTAATAGGCTTTAACGTATCAATTATAGTGCTGAGTAGTAATTAGGGCTATACAGCAAAATGCAGAGTGACCTCTAAACTGTTCCAAAGTTGTGGGAACTGGTGGGAAAGGGGATTTAGGAGCAGACTGAATTCTGGTAATCATACCACAGGGTAGGAAAGAGAATGTGACTACATATTAAAATTTGAGTTTTGTTTCAGCGATGCAGGCAAACCTTGCCTACCCTCTGAAGGTGAATCTTCCCACAGCATGGAGCTAAGTAAATGGGCTGAAGAGCAGATAACTCTTCTGGGACCACAAGCAACAGTGCACTGGTCCTGCCAGCCTGCCCACTGCATTAAATGAAACGTGTCAAAAAGCTCTATACCAGTCGACTGTGCTCAGCTGCTTGGGAGCCTCTCAGGGGGAGGGTGAAAGCTGAGAGCTGGGGAATGCTGCTTCTCTTTTCAGCGTGGCCTAAAGGCACCCCCCAAAATTCCATGTACAAAGGGATGCCTGGCCTCCAGATATGCTCCTTCCACCCTGCACTCAGCGGATGAAAATGCACTGCTCCTGCCTTAGTAAGGGCACTCCGAAATTCTGGGGGATGGAGGCACTGCACCCCCTTCATAATAAGAAAATAATAATAATGATAATGTTAAGAGTGATGCAAACCACAGAATTACAAGTTTTCTTCCCTCAATGATTGCGTTGTGCTCAAATTACCCTGGACACAGAGTGAGTGAAATGCCCAGTGGTACTCTAGATGTTTGGTTGTAGGGATGGCAACCCTGTGTGCCTGATAAATGCCATAATCCTGAAAGAGCCCAGCTCCAAACCTTCTCTTACTTCCAGGGTGGAGCCAAAGTCACAAAACACTTCTCCAATGTTTGTAGCCAGTAATCAGTTCTAAGCTAAAGAAATATTTATTTTAAAGAGTAAACTGAGCAGTGTGATTTTTTTTGCCCAGGATATTCCTCTTGATGTTACTATTTTGATATGCCTAAGTTCATTGGTATAAATAGGGTGCAGTTGTCATCACATTTAACTATAAAAAGCCTTCCTCAGCTGACAGCATAGGTATCATAAAGTCACATCACCCCCTACTAAGCAATTTTCACTAGAGCCATATGCAAGCCTCTCAATGACAATTCTGCCTTTCTGGCCTTGGCTGGCACACAATTTAGGAGCAAGGGAAGAAGCAAAGATTTGTAGGCTTGACATAGAGCACCAATGAATCATATACTTGAAAACTTTATCTACCATAGCAGAAAACAAAAATCACATACAAGCCAAAAATGCAAAGTGGGCCCCCTGGATGTGACATGGCTTGGCTCACCTCCAGGAGGCTTTAGCAATCTTCTAGCATGGTTGGAAGCATGCCAACAAGTGTCCTTCATGAGGGTTGAGGGAATGAAACGTTCACAAGAACTAATTCCTTCATGTGAGATCCCACAGAGAAAAATGGCTGTGCTATCCTCGCGGAGAGCGAGATGAAAGTTTATCCCATTTTAGAACTCGGTCTTGTCTATCCAGCAAAGCACATATATGGGCTCCATACTGTCCTGCTTGAGCGAGACATGGTCCTTAACGCATTTATTTTTGTGGGTAGGAAGGGCTGATGTTTGTGCTTCAGCTGGTGAAGGCATAAATGGGAATGCAGTGTTTCACCCCACACTGAGAGAATGGAAATTAGCGTTGCTTGTCTCAGCAGCAGAGCAAGTCAGGAGGAGCTTTACTTGAGTGTATCTGAGCATAAAAAACCAAAGGAGAGGGTAGGGAGAACTGCCAAGACTCAACTGGATAAGTAACACGTAGTAAATGCTTAGAGTCACCTTGCCAGACAAATATTTGCCTTTCACTTTGAATAAAGACCAAATCATGTTCTAACTAGTAGGACCAAGAAATTCCACGCATATTAGTGAGTGTCCTACAGAAACTTCCGTGGTAAGCGTATGAGGGCAGACTTCAGGGCTTTTCTGGACAGACAGGAGGAAAAAAGTTGGGAAGATATTTCAGTGTAGGAAAAAGATCAGAGGGAATATTAGAAGCTGGGAACAGGGTGGAAAAAAGCTTTATAAATGAGTGTGGATAAATACACCACTGTACTCAGTGGATACACTTCATATTTAGCAATGGTCAGAAGGGTGGAATCCAGGAGCTGAAGAGGTCAAAATCTCTGGGGAAACAGTGGAGACACACTATGTCTCCTGCCTAAATCAGATTATCTCTGATAAATGTTATGGGAAGAATTAAAATCTAGAGTAAAGACCATAGTCCCTGGACATTTCCAGTTATTTCTAACAACCATGTAGACTTCCTTCTCTTGTTCAGTGAACCAAATGCAGAGGACGATGGCAGACAAAGGACAGCAGCAGCATTGTTCTTCTTGTGACAGATGTGACCTTGGTGTCATTATTTAAGGACTACACTTACAGGCAATATTCATTGTTCTCGGACCATTTGCTCTGTGTGCCACAAAACCCTTTTGCAACCAATTTTTGGAAATAACTGATTTTATCAAATGTTACTAGGTGAGGAGCTCTGGCTGGACTTAAATGCATGTAACTCGGTTTTAATGAAAACACAAAAAATAAAGGAGAAAAACTGAGATGGACCAGCTACTTGACCAATAGGCCATGCAAGAGCAGAACTCAGACAGTGGTGTGACCCCTGTTAGTGCAGACTACTCCTCTACAATTTCATTTTATTTTTTATCTTCAAAATGAGCCAGAAATGACACCTTCACCATTTCCAGTGGGAAACCTGGGATCCAAAGCTCTTTACATTCAGTAGGAATCTTTCCATTGACTTTGATGTCCTTTGGACTAGACCTTATATTTCCACGGTATTTCTGGGATGTGTGTCTGAAATTCCCTTTCTTTCTTCAAATTTTCTCATGCGTCATTCTGTCCAACACATTTACTGCCATAAATATAGCCTGGTGCAGTTAGGAGTTCTCCAGCTTTAATCAGTAGCAAACATTATCTGATAGTCTAATTTTCCTTTCCAGCTTCATCCCATTACAGCTCTCTCTATCCCCTTGGGCCCCCATGATTCCTCTCCATTCTAGCACCTGTGCAATCATGTTTTTTGACCTTGTATCATGTGTGTAAACATGGACAAACTTAATTAAAATGAACAAATGTATCAAATTATTTCACAATATACACCCTAAGTACTTATGTACCCTTCAAAGGCATATCTGAACCACTTGAATAATGCACTGTTTAGCAAGTATTTATTAAGTGATGTTTATACACTGCTTTGAAGATGTAAAGTGATGAGAATTTCCAAGCTATCATGAACATTGTTATCACTGTTTCACAAAAATCAGGAATGTACTGAACTTCTGTGAATCCCTCCCAATTACCAACGACTTTGTGAGGTGAAGAGAATCAGCCACAACAAATTAACAGATAGTCTTGCTTCCAGCCGGGCTGTCCTTTTGTCTCCAGAAAAATGGTATAAAGTGTAACTTCTTTTATACATCTTGTTTATTTAAGCACATTTGTCCAAGCCTACCACAGAATGGTTATTCTACCTTTCAGAAATCCTTCTGGGTCAGAAAGTCCTTTGGATGTCTCAGATCCAACTGCTCTCCCTTTCCATTCCTCTCTTTTAAGTCCTGAAAGTCTGTCAAAGTCTGAGCTGAATTCCTGAAGCCAGTTGGAGTGTAGTTCTTCTTTTGTTCCCTGCTGCCAACTGCAGAAAGTTACGTTCACTGGGTTTTGTAGTCACCAGCTTTAAAATCCCTAAGTCCCATTGCTTCCTTTGAATGGCCAGAGGCAAAGCAATGCTTTAAACCTAGGAAGGACTTTACAGAGCTTTTTGCTCGTGATGTTGGATGGACTGTTGTGTTGTCTCTGATTTCAAGGAAGAATGCCTTAAGCAGCCTGTCTGTTCCTTAAGACTATCAGAGGTAAGGCTAAGACTTGCAAAATAACATCTGGAAAACCCAGATCATTCTCTAATATAGAAATACTGTTTTAATACTTGAAGTTTGCAGGCTATAAATATAATTCCATCAGTATAATTAATTCAGCTTAAAGGGATGTATTCTGTTTTTAAATTATATACACTTAAACATGGTTTAAATGGAGAAATGCTTCAAGTGCTGTAGGGCTACTAAGTTTTACTGCACTTGAAGGTACTAGATATTTGGTTAATTTTTGTCCTCTTACTATTCATCAGTGAATTAAATTATTGTTCTGCTTACGTGTAGAAGTACAATCCAATTCATTAATCATATTGAGATTTTTAAACTTGCAGTAGGCTGTTACAACTTGTTCTTCATAAGGCTGAAAAATATTTCTTTCATCAAAATGGCTTAATGCCTATAAACATGTTCTAATTATATTTTCTTGGAATTAATCAAGTTCATTATGTTAAGTTTGGGATCTACATCTGAAATGAATCTGAATTGTGAGCATCTGCCACATTCCCTTCAGACATCACTGATAAAAATATTGGTGTGGGATTCTCAGGAGTACTGAGTTTTGTCCTAATTGTGTTCCTCTCAAAGTCAGTTGGAGTTTTACCCTTCCTTCAGCAGTGTGGATTTCAGTCAAATCTGAGCACTTCTCAAAACCTTATAGTTTTGGCAAAATTTTCAAACAACCTAAGAGATAAAGTCTATACAAGGTGTCATTTGATATAAAATAAGCAGTAGTTATCTCTAGTTGGTTGATGCATTTCTCCCCGCTGCCACCCCTGTGTATTTTTCCCCCTAAAACAAAGGCTTAGTGACTGTTTGGGATGAAAACTGATTAAACTTCAATGTAGTTGAGGTTTGGGTTTTTTTGCATGAAGCAATCCTTCAGTAACCTACAGAATCCCTTCCAGACTCAACAAGTCAATGGCTTTATACAAAGAAGCCCCACTTGTACAGAAACGAAGACAATCTTTTTGATTAAAAGCCCCCTGAGAGGGTGATCTTTATCTCGTTAGTTCAACCACAGTTGTTTCCATTACCATTTATTCACAAGGATCAAATCTTGAGTTCTTTAACTCAGTTTGGTCAGGTCAAAGAAAGCTTTTTCCTGAGTGATGGCTCCAGGATAGGGCCTATAATTCATTCCTGATTTTCCTATTGAAGGTAAATGAAATCATACTTTCAGAATTGTTATAGTTAAGGATTGCCCAAAATGAATGGGTTGAAAATGAAGGAGGAAACTCTTTGCTCACCAACCCATCAATGTTATCAAATTCTATATTTTAGCAAGCCCAACCTTATGACATGGTCAGGAAATGTCCAAGAACATTCTACTTAACAATTTAAATATATCTTGCCCTTGGTTCTTTGGTTCAAGTGCTATGGAGTCTGCAGTGGAAGTGATGCAAGGAGGTGCAATCCTGAGAAGTCAAGGAGCCAAAAAAAAAAATTTCCCACAGATAATTGTGCCTGTCAACATTTTTGAATCTTGCTAATTGCATTCCAGTAGCACTGAAGGCCCCTCACTGAGATCAGTGCCTGCCACTGTGGCAGGTACATGGGGTGGGTTTCCTCTCCCTTCACTGTCTCAGAATTGGCTGTCTGGCTGTAGGTAGGTGTCTAGACTCCCATTGTAACCTGTGGAGTTATATCTGTTTCCAGAAGCCAACTCACTGTACCTGACCCATAACTGAGGTGTGACGAATCACCCTCTGGCTGTTCTTACCTCTCTCTATTGATAACAGGGAAAGCTCAGGTGGGTAGACACCTCTGTGTTAAGGAGCTAAAATTGGATGAGATGAATCCCACCCAGGTTGCTCACACATTGCTAATTGCAGTGTCAAAAGATCTTGGATATACTTAAAAGTGCATATTTTGAAAGTAGCCAGCTCAGGCACTGCAGGGTGGACAACATGATGTGAAGGGGTAGGTTTTGGGATCTGGCTTGAACTGAGCAGTTGTTGTTTTAGACCACACTGGGAATGTCCCACTGACCTTCCTCAAAGTCAACATGACCATATCACCCTGAGCTATGCAGCTTGTGGAGATGTGGGGGCTCCATGGTGGAGCAGGACAGCAAAGGGTGAGCGAAGGAGCAAAAAAACTTGTGTACTCTACATCCCTCAGCTGTAACAACCAGAAAAGGCTTTGGCTTTGCCTGAGTGGCAAGACAGTTGCAACCAAACCTGAGAGTTCCCAGGACGAAAACTCTCATCTTGATCTTCCCAACGCCAGCTTCTAAGTGGCTTGGCTGCAAACAGCTTCTACAGCTGATGCATAATTAAAAATCCATTTTCATTTATTTCACAGGCAGTGCACAGATCTCTCAGATGTCCATTCGTTACAGACCATCACCGACAGACCATTAAACTTCGCCCTGGGTTGTACTCCTGTGCCTGCTTTTTTGTTAAGCACATGCGTTTCATCTGTCAATAATTACAAGGAATTGAGCCTTGGATCTTTTATTCTGGGAACTGCCCTGCTTCTGGAAAAAATCTAACAGAAACATACTAGTGCAGTGTTCAACGCTGTGACACTGCTTGGCATGAGATATAGCTCCTTCTGACAAGTTAAATGCTTATTTTTATTGAAGGTAACAATAAAATGGGAAATTGGTCTCTGCACTTAGGCAAGAAATTGGGAAGAACGCTGCCAGCAATCGCTGTTTCAACATTATAAACTTAGCTTTACAACATGCTGCTGAACCAGAGGAAGCTCCTTAATTATTAGAAATCCATGTGGATTGCTGATCACTGGGGAAAATACATTATTGTCTTCCTCCACACAGAGATAAATACATATTTCTTTGTGAGGAGCTGAAGCAGTAATTATCTTAGCCACTGCAATGAGGCAGTGCAGTAAGCCTGAGTGAGTGGCAATACCTTCCCAAGCAGAAATGAAGTTTAAAGGAACAGAAGACTCCATGGATCTTGGTAGCTGTACCTGACACTAAGTCCTTTGAGATCAGTGATCACGGGTTGACCGGTGTGCTGGTGTTAGTGGCTGCTCAGTGCAGCCCCAGCACCCAGGTTTCTGCTTGAGTGCTCAACAAAACCCAGGAATACTTCTCCAGATTCTGCCAGCCTGATGCCTGAACATTTATTTGACTTTGTTTTGATAATTTACAATGAATATTTATATCTTATTTGGCCAGTGTCCAAATACGAGATGAGCTTAGAAAATGGAGACAATAAATATGGACTGCAAAACATGGCACTTCTTTCATTCAGTTTCTGCTCTTGTTTAGGTTTTTCTTCATAGGCACCAGGAGTCAAAAACTATTTTGAGGAAGAACTCTGAACTTCATGCAATCACTTGTCTCCAGGGAGAAACAAAGAAAAACAAAATACCAAGAGATGAGGTACAGTTCAAAAGAGTCAGAAGCAATGTATTAGTGTTAGAAATATTGATTGGGTTTTTTTGAATTTAATTGTCTGCTCCGCACTCCAAAGGCCTTAGGTACTGAAAGGTGCTCTATTATTCATTTTATCTATAAAGCTCTCCCCCTCACCACATCCTGTAAAACCACTCAGGGTGTTGTATGGTAATTAAAAGGTGATATTAATATTTCCTGACATGCACTATAAAACATCTTCAATCAACTTCCTGTAACTAGCACACACATAATAAAGAAAAGAAATATAGTATAAACAGAGAAAGAATATGGTTGTGATGCTAGTTCTATATCAGACTGCAAAGAAATGCAGATTCCTCTGACTTTTGGCTTGAATGTCCTTTTTATTTCCACAAAAAAACGTAAATCATCTTGGTTTCCCTGTCTGCTCTGCATCTTAGACCAAGACAGCTAAAATCCCCAGATACTGATGGTTTTCAGGCTTGTTTCCCACTTTGGATTCTCATGGGCAAATTACTCTGTCATAGAAGGATTTTCTACAAAAAAATCGAGGAATTTATTCCTCAGAGTTCAGATTTCTCCAGCCATTGTGCTGCCCTAACCACTGGCATCAGAGATGCCGGATTTGAAGTGCAGTGGTAATTTTTTGTGTTTCTGTTGTGACGTTTTGTAATGTGGGCTGTAGGCAAGGTGACCTACCAGGTGTTTGCATCACTTGTCCTTTTCTGAAAGAGAGAGATGTCCCTCAGATTAGTCTTCTGTAGGAGAACATGGCTATTAAATAAGGTCCCAAACTCAAACTGGTAAAACATCCATTCATGCACAAAGGTCCTAATGCAATTGAAAGTGATTTTTTGCTGTGGGATTTGAATTTCTGCATTTACTTTGGATTTTCTGCTTATCTTGTTGCCCCTTTGATATTTTTCTACCTGTACAGAGTTTCATATCAGCAGCCTCCCTTCTCCCAGTTTCTTGCATGTGACCTGCATCACATATATTTGTTAGCAATTTGTTGACAGAATGATGCCAAGATTAGAAAAGTATCTGCTAGGAAGGACATTTCAGCTTAACAGACTCAGGAGAGGTTTGGGTGTGTATATAGATGCATGAAAACCTGAACCACACATAAAAACACAGACCTTCTCTGAGCTGATGCTTTGGCCCCATGCTTCAGGACATAGTTAAGATGTCACTTTTAGCAGCATGAAGAGGAATAGGGTATTTACAAATTGTAGGATATAATTCAGAGCATTTTCTAGACATCATTATTTTCTCACTGAACTTACTTTGCAATATCAAGCCAACCTTTTCTAATGCAGTGCTGTGCTCCAACCCACAGCCCTTAATTGCAGGAGAAACTTGAGTTTCAAATTTAAATTCAGAAGGTTTATTTAAGTGCTTAAACTGTTGCACGATTTTTTACATTCCAGGTTCAAAAGAAAAGCCACAGAGATGGACACGCACATCAGTTTAGTGTGAATCTGACTGTGATTTGCACAGAAAGCCTTCAGTGATGTGAGGGATCCAAATGGAGGCTGCTGTGAGGTTACCTGTACTCCCTCATCATTTCCTTGTGGGTAGAATCTTGATTTCTAGCCATTAGAAACTGACTCAAGCCCTAAAGAAGGATGCTGAGCAATCACACCATAATTTTCCATCTTGGTATTATTTTTGTCACTCTCTGGGTATACTCAGTTAAGCCTTCTGTGATTTTCTGTGGTGGTGATGTCCATAAATTCATTGCATATGGATTTAAGCCATGTTTATCTTCTACTGGGTTTGGATTTGTTGCTTTTCCATTGCGTTGAATGTCACCTTGTTCTTCTGTGGCAGGAGCACAGAGGGCAGATCACCTGCTCTGACCACCGGGAATTTTATAGATATCAGAGATATCTATATCTTTTATTCACTTGGGAGCTTCAGCCATCCCTTAAATATTGTCTTTTCTCCCTTCACCCTTCCTCAAATCCCCCTTTCTTCGAAGCTTAATGCTGTGCCACGCTTCATCGTGTCAATCCCAACTCCACTCTCAGCAGTTCAGAAAAGCACTTAGGCCCACGGTAATCTTTAAACTCAGAACATGCCGAAGTGCTCCACTTAACAGAGATCAGATCATTCATGTGCTTTAAGATAAGCATTTGCTTAAGTACTTTGCCGAAGTCAGGCCTAAACACACACATTAAATTCATCAGCTAGGACCCTTGACAAATTTTACCACAAAGGTGCCTATCTCTCTCCATTGACAATAAAGGGAGTCTAGATGACTAGTTTAAACTAGATAGCTAATATTTAGACAGCTAAAATTAGGTGAGAGGAATCCCACCCTCTGTATCTGTGGTGTCAGGCACTCATCTCTGTTGGGGGCCCTCCATACTACTGTGAGGCAATTAATGAGAACTGAAAATGATGATGGGTTTGAAAGGTGGCGGGGAGGGAATTTTTGTCTCCCTCCCTCCGGCAGAGCAGCACCCCGGTGCAGCAGGTCAGAAAGTTAATGGTTTATTTCATTCTTAGGCCTGAATTCTGCCCTGCAACAACACTAAGCAGGTTTTAAAGGATCCCTTGGAAAAGATGACATTTTGAAGTCCATGTGCTTTGAAGTGAGCTATGTGGCTGTCCTGCTGAAAAATTCCTGAGCCTTGACCTAGTGGTTCAAAGTTATGGAGATTGAGCTGAAACGTGACTTTAATGTTATCTAAGCTTTTTGTTTCAGTTTTGATCATTAAACTTGGGGTTGCCACATAGTCAGTCAGGAGTGATATTGGGTTTCTGCCAGACCTGCCAGTGGCACGAACACATGAACCATTACGTACACAGTAACTCAAGAGTGCTGTAAATGCTGATGTGCCTGCAGAGTTGCCACGTCTGTAAGGTAAAATGCAGGTGGGAGCTGTCAGCAGCATACTAAAATGTCCCTATGTGAAACAGCACCTTTTTGTGGTGATCAGGATTTGCACCTCAAAGCCTAGACTGAGGGTGAAGAGTAGCTGAGGGAAGGGATGAGCCTGGATTTCTCCTCTCTGGCTCTAGGATGATACTTATGAAGCTGCTCGGTTGGTGTCTGCTTTTTTTTCCCTGACATGAGATCAAAGGAAATAAAAAATACCCATCCCTACCATCCTGCCCCAGTCAAAAACATGTGTGACTCCCTACCCTACCAAGGCAATGGATATCATTTTGATATCCATTGCCTTGGGAAGTTTACTGTAGCCCAGGGCTTGATTGGCAAGTCTTGATTTTGGCTAGCATGGTCTGCTTGACCACAAGAACAAGAGGCTAATTCTGGTGCAAAGAAAAGCAAATTTCTGAAGATATTCCCATTCTTCTGCTGAGTTACTCTCTTAGGAGTGACATATCTCATTTAGCTTCCAAGTCTGTGTCATAACTTGAGGTCACATCTGGGGCTGCTCACCAGCTCACTTTTGGGCAGGACTATGAGTCAGTGTTCTCTGGCCAGGCATGTAACCAAAACTAGGGCTTTGTAGCCATGTGCAGAGGGCCAAAATCAAACACAAACCTGTCTGACATGGGGACATGCCTTCAAGAAGCTTCCCCTTGCTGCATGGGCAGTTTCTGACCCAGGCATGTCCTATGGCTCAAGGCTCTGTTATTGAGAGTTCACTAATTTTTTTTCCTCTCTCTTTTTTCCCCTTGTCCTCACCCATTCCCTCCCCTCCCCTCTACATGCCCTCATTGCTTACTCACTTTCCACATTTGTCCTCCAAACAGGAGCCTTTCTTCTTCTGAGCAATGGTGACATCATGAATCCAGAGATGATGCTCTTCACTCTGCCCATCCTGGGCAGAAGGACCTCCCTAACTCTTCTCCAGCTGCTTACCCAGACAGAACAGAACAGTACAATCAGCTTGGATTTGAGACAGCATTTTGGCCTTCAATAAGTGTTGCTCTTCTTACGTGATATTCAGTGTTCCCTAACTAAATGTCACTAATAATAATGGCAATCCTTGGAGTGGAAAGACTTGGGGTTTCCACCATGAAATGGTTCATTTAAAAATAAAAAATGAATCAGAAACTCACACTTTTTGCAGCCAAGAATATTATGTTGGCACTGGCACCTCAGAAGGGGATTAGGAAAGTCTCTCCTGGGCTGGAGTGCTTCCTGGCTGATCTGCAGAATTCCTGTGTGCTCCCTCCTGGGACCTGCCCCAGACACAGCTAGGGTTATTCAACAGTGGAGGATCAGATCACTTGGTCTGTGCCCTAGGAAAGAAAAGCTTGTGTGCTGACAATGCATTAGAGCAGCACAGTTTGGGCAATACATTGAGGCATTAAGCTGTGCAAGAAATGGAATGTCATAATTACTCAGATTTGGGGGAAAAAATCAGCAAGGGAAAAGTTACCCCCTCTTCCTCCTCCCCCCCAAAGCGTGTCATTTCTTAACTGTGCCTCTGAAGTGTTAGTTTGCTCTTGGCATTTTTCCCCTTTATCTAAACCTCTCAAATAAGCCCTAATGACAGCATGTGTTGCATGTTACTTCATGTACAGCCTTGCAAAGAGCTGGAATTCCTTAGGTGTCTTAAATTATGGGCTCATTTATGACAAATGACTTATATTCTGCCTGATATTTACTAATATGCTGTGAACAGCACATATATTGGATAGAGTTCATATCAGTATTGCGTTGGCATTCGTTAGTCCCTACACAGTTAAAGCCTCGTGTTTTATTGAAAATGCACTTAACAGTCTATTGGGACAAATATAATGAGAGTATTGGTAGATCTGTATGTCACAACCAGAAAAACTAACTATATAAATCCCTACCAAAGCTTTACCCCTAATTTAAGCTCCTTCATTCACCTGAATGAAAGGATATTTGATGATCAGTTCTTAAAATATCCTTTGATTATTCTATTCAGATTATTTTTCTTAATTTCATGGAGAAGTCTGACAAAACCCTTTTGCAATGTATTTTCATTGGGTTGGGATCAGAATTTATTAGAAATAATACAAGAAAAAACTAATCTCAGGGAATTTTTCTTCCTTGGGAAAAAGGGAAAAAGATCTGAGGAGCTTGTGTTAAACAACTGCTATTATGGGGCCATTTCTCCCCTGGCCTATAATAGGTTTTGTCATTTAAACTTTTGGAAACTGGGAAAGCAGGAATATTTCTCTGCTGCAATAGAAATTTATATCTACTTTGCACATGTCTAAATGAGCACAGGAGGGACTCAGTTGTGGGAATCTGGACTGCGGATCTTGCACAGTCTGGACCACTAAGCTTTTTCACTGATTCACAGAGTGAGGAATGATTGCCCTGACATTTTTTCCCTCCTTTCAGTACTGAAACTCTTATGAGAAATCCAAAGCTGCTATTTTTGGCAGGCGTGAATAGTATGATTTTTGGTACCTTACTTAAAAACGTGATCAATTTTTTTTTAATTGCCACAACAGCTTTATGGTCTTCAACACTTTAAAAATGTTTTAAGCATTAAAAAATAGGTCTATAAACTAATGAAGAGGGCTCTTAGTGCAACATCCTGCACTTCACAAAAGCAGAGTCTTAACACGTGAACGTAACACTTTCACTGATATGAAGCCAAATTCTGCTTTCATTTGAACTACATCAGATTTAGGCCAATGGACATGAAAAATACACCGAACCTGTAGCTTTCATGAAAATGCAAATAAGTCACAATACATGGGATCTTTGCAAGTGTGGGCACTACTTCTTGACTTCTTTCTGAGTTTGTTCCTAATTCAGTAATATTGAACATGACTTCAACTGCATGAAGTTGCCAACTCTAAGAATCTAGGTCATGAAAAGTGCTGAGTTTTGCTTTTTTTTTTCCCCTGTGTCTATGTGTTTATTTCAATTAAAATAAACCAACAAGATTTAAGCACCTCATTTGAATGGAATCAGTTTCTTACGCACTGCTGTGCTGATTTGGGCTAAATGGGAATCTCAGGAACTTGTCACTTGTGGATATTGACATTTTCTGAGGTATTTGTAGGTGAGCTTTTATTAACAGCCCTGTCCTTCAATAGAGGTTAATAAATCACTGTTGAATTTGCAGGCACTCTCAGAATAGATAGGAGGCAAATTGGGCTCTGAAAGATTACTCCTCTATTTGTTTAGCCACTGGCTCTTCGCTTGTAACCGATAGGTTTAAGAGCTGGGAATGCTGCATTTCCCTGCATGCTTTAGTTGACTTGTTAAAGATAGTTGTTTGTGTTTGATAAACGAGAGGATGATGAAGGGCTAGTTAAATGTGGGGGATATTTTTTTTTTATCTGCAAAGGTTAGAGATGGGAATTCCTCAAGTAGGCAAAGCCACTGACTCTTGGCAATGAGTAACTGTTTTGTCTTGGATGCAACCTGAGCTCATTAGTGTTCTCTTTTCCTTTCACACATGCACACACACCCTCTTGGGTCTGCTCCAGACCTGCGTGATGGCTTAGGGGGAGCCAAACTGCTGCTTCTCTTTCACTTGGCTTAGAAGTCTTGGTGTGTGTAAAATGCACGTGTGTACCCAGGAACCCTCAGCTGCTTGAAAACACATGTGATTGCACTGGGAAATGTGAAAAATTGCAAATGGAAATATGCTAATTGTGCCAAAAGTGGGAAATATGGGGACCGTGGGGGAGCCATATTCGAGGGAGCCACTGCAGTTTAGACGAGTGGCACGTTTAGAGGCCAGGTTTGTGTTCTTGTTGGGTAAACACAGGAGCAATTACATGCAGTTTGCTGCAGCAATAAACAGAGAACAGGTGTTGGGCATACGTAGCTGTATGCTCTTGGCTCCTATGTCCTGACTGCCTGTATGGAGATTCCTGTGTGGATACCCAATAAAATAAATTGTATGAACAAATGTAATAATTAGGATTAAATACCACTGTTTTTTCTGAAAGTCTGCAGCTAAGCGTACATGACGGTAAATATTTCAGTTTTAAAATCCCATTGAAAATGCTGAAATTCTAAGCAACATCTTTTTGCCCTGTACTTGCAGATTTATATTTATGGCATCCCTTAGCCAAGGTGACCATAAGCATTCACACTGGGCTGGATGATACCCAGGGGTGCCATCCAACCTCAGCTGTTCTCTGTTTCTACAGCCTTGCCCTTGGACATTGCTATAGTGTGAGATGGTTTGAATTTGCAAGTTGTCTTCAGTTTGGCTTTTCTGCTTTACGTGGAGGTTATTTTTCATAAGTGTATAATCTAAGAATCATGATTTGAATGTAATGATTAGAAGTGGGTCGAAGAGGCTGGGATGTGAATTGTACCATGGGAGTGTTTGGAGCTTGCACATTAGCTGGTAGCTCCCCAAAGGTTCTTTGAATAAACAGGCAGTAACTGCAAAAAGATTGATGCTTTGGCAATCAAAGTGTCCTGTGATCAGAAGTTGCCCCCTTATCAGTGGAGAAAAATTGGTTGAGTGATGCTGGGCTGCCTTAATTGTAATCTGCCTTAATGAAGAGTTAAATACGTAGTGTGAAAAATGAAATAAAACATCTTTTTTTCTCTTAGGCTTATACAAAAAAAGATTATTTCCCTAGTGAAAGCAGACGTTTAATTGCCCAAGACCAGAAGCAGAATAACACATGGCTGATGTACCTGTGTGTGTGTTACAGCTGCGTGTTCTGCCTGTTTAACCGGCTGTGTTACAGCTGGCTGCAAACTGTGTCTTTTCACAAAGTAACTGTGACTGGTGTCACATTGTCAAAAATCAGACTCTCCAGCTACAGTAGGAGAACAGGGAAGGAAATGTAATTCATGCTATTATTATTAATACCTGCATAGAAAGTGGGAGTAAGTCTGCTAGGATGGCAAAGGTTCCTTCTGTTGCTGAGTACAATGCAAAAGTCCCAGGGCACTATGCAGAGCAGCTTTTTGAAACCTCTCTCCAATCTTGCCACTGCTCCGTGAGCCTTTGGTTGGTCTGCCTGGAGGGAGCCCCAGCCAGGGCTGCATTTCAGCTCACTGAAGCTCTTCTACCTGCAGGAACCTCCCACAGGATTGTAGGACTGCAGAGCGGTGCTGAAACTCAGGACGAGTGAGGAAGAAGGCACCTCTTTGAGACAAGTAACATGGTCAGAGCTCAGAAAACCATGCATCAATTTAAATTTGTCTTAGCAGTTTGTTGTTGGGATAATCAGGCAACTGAGCTGCAATCCCTACTGCCAGTGTTTGCAGTGGGCGATGGCAGATAGAGCCAGCAGAGTGCTTCCCAAGGTAGGACTTCCATTACAAATACATTTCCTCTGTATTTCTTCTGTGTCTCTCAGGGCAGGGAAGGGAGGAGAAGTCACTTCACTCTTGCTGCAGCTGGCAATGGCGTTACAAGAAGCACAGGGACATCTTGGCACCTTGTGTAATTCTTGCAGGGACCAAGCCAGCAAAGATTAACACCTGTTTCCAACAACCACATTCTTAACTAGCAACTTCCTTCCACAAAGCTAATTTTAATTTTTTTCCCCTCTCTTTTTGTTTTGTTTCTAGCAGCACACAGTTTTGTTGACAGCAGAGGCTTGTGTATTGCAGTAAAACACAAGCGGTGTCCCATGTGCCCTGGTGAGTCTCTCAAATGAGCAAGCAGACATGCTTCCCCCTGGAAACTCTTCCAAGGTGAAAGACTCAGGACACTTGGGACATCACCGTGATACATCATTTGTGAAATTGGAGTTCTGAACTTCAGGTCCAATGTACATAGAACTCCCTCAAACCAGCAATGTAGGGGGAAAAAAAAAACCCTTTGAATGTGTTTGATGAATAAGCTGACTATTTTTATTTGAAAATTGTGTCCAGATTGCTTGGGTCTGAACCCCTGTGAGAGCCACATGACAAAGGCAGAAAGAAGGGGGTGATGGAGAGGGGAAAGCAAGGGCTTGTGAAAGTCACAAATGATGGAAAATATGTAATATTCACTTATTTCTGTGCAGAGCTTATTTTTATTAATGCACAGTTCCATTAACTGGTTGCCATGATACAGGGCAGTTGTGAGAGAAGGTGCAGAATAAGGAGGTGAATAGGATTCAGAGGACTCCAGGGAAGCATAAGCTTTTTACGGTTTTTCAACATCTGACCTCTTAAAGTCTCTCTTTCTGTGTTGCCTTTGATAGATAGACATGAAACTCCTCGAAGATGTTAGCGGCATTGCTTTGGCACTCAGCTTAGCTGCTCTCTCAACTCCCCTAGGGTTTGTAATGATAATTAATATTAGGATTAATACAAATAGTACCAAACCTGCTGGAGAGCAGTGGGTGTTACAAAGAGTGTCTACTTCTACAAGAACTTGGCAGGGTGATGATGGGAAGGAAATAGTGATGGGAAGGGAGAAGTACCTCCAAGAGCTAATGGAAGCATTGCCCTGATGTACCTTAATGATAGGCACATTACTTTTGAAACAATACATTACTTTGGCTCACATCCTACTAGATTTATTCCTATGGTTTTCAGTCCTCAGGTACCATTAATGGCAAGGAAGGCAGCTCTTTCTGGCTTGCCATTAAAGTGTGCCATTTCTCTTTTGGTATTTATCTGGACATAGGCTTGGAAAATTCATCAGAGCTACTCTGTACACTGATGACTACCTGGATCTGGAAATAAAGGGAATGCCAACTAAGGAAATAACAGGGGTCGATGCAACACAATTCACTGAATTGTGAGGGAGCCTTCCTGTGATGCAAATGTCTTGGTGCTTCACAAAACTCTCAAATGCAGAGTAGGGAGACAGAAAGCATTGCAGAAGTCCTGTCTGCTGATCAATGAGATTGCAGGCACAGAGACAACAGGAACCTCACAGCAGAGTTGCCCATGTCAGCAAGCCCGTGTTTTGCTGTGAGCCAACTTGAGTGAGATGAGAAGAGCTTGAGGTGGGTCCCAGGCCACCCCTGGCATTCTTGAGTTGTCTTTGTCTCCCCAATTTTTCTCATTTCCAGTCTGTAAAGCTAAGTTTCACCTGGGCACACCTCTACTCAGATTTAGAAAATGAACTTTTTTTGTTCTGTGATATATTTACTCATCTTCTGTGAGGTTCAGGAGAGAAATCCTGAAGGCTATTTTGCAGACATGGTCCTGACATGGACCTGACAGTAATGAGTAATGGACACCTTGATACCTTGATTAAAAAGGCCAGCCAATATTCCTTTAACAAGAAATGGATTTTTTGTTTTAGTTGCACCCTCCTGCAGGGCTGCCCATGGTCCTTTGCAGCCCTGCCTCCACACACTTTGGCTGCAGTCAGACTTGCAGGAATAGCCTTTCCCCTACCAGTGCAATACTGCTCTCAATGAAATCAGGACACAGCAATCCTCCTCTGAACATGACCTTTCCTTTCAGCTTCTCCCTGGTGAACACACTTGCAAACGGCTCAGTTTCCTGCTGGCTCAGTGTAAATTTTTCAGCGTGGGGATTTCTGTCTGGTGTTGCTTTGCAGCATGAAGCTAACAGGGGTTTATGGCCCAGGAGGGACAGAAGCTCTGCCAGGTTAAACTTAAGATGTACGATCCCACCACATGTCAATCAAAATAGCTCTGCAGACTGATGTCTTCACTTTCCTTGTGATGATGATAGTTGCATCCCATCAAGTAATCACTGAGAAATCCTAAATGTCCCACCCCTGTATGTATAGAAAGAACAAATATTTCTGTTATCAGTGGAGCAGGTGAAGGGCAGTGGAAGGAAATTTTGCTGACAAACTCAACTTATTGTGCAATTAACTGTCATAGCCTATAACCTCATATTCATTTGCATACGTTTAAATGAATTAGGCAAGTCCTAATGCTGAAACTGGCACCCAGACATTTGTATTTATACAAGCACACCCACCTTTGCTAAAAATGTCGTGACTTGCAGCATGGACTTTGTCTCTCTTTCATTTGATTACACCTATCTCCTCATATAGAGAGTTTCAAATTATTAGTAGAAGATGCCTCAATCATTATGATATTTATAAGTGAAGCATAAAACCAAACATTGTCTCACATATTCTAAAACACAAAGGGTCCATTACTGTTTTATAATTGCTAATTAACAGATAATTGTTTCATACTCCACCATTTTTTATCCTCCAGATACAGCAAAACAAACAGATTAACAGAAGAAACTTGAGGACTGCAATATCTATTCTATGATAAGAGCATTTAGTAACTTAATCCCTATTATGCTCAGCTCTCAAAGACAATGTACTGGTGGTTATGTGATACAGAATAATGAACCACTACAGAGGTACATTTGTTTTGTTCCCTGGTTAGAGTGGGAGCTGAGATTTAGACTGCATGGGGTTTTTTACCCTTGGCTTGCCACTAATTTAAATGACTTGTCTAAGGCTGTAGAATAATTTCAAACATTTTATAAGTCTTGTGCTGTAAAATGAAGAAAATACATAAACGCCTTTCAGATGTGCACCCTTGTGTATCATTGCATGCGGGCTTTATTAGACTAACATAATAACATAATGCAAATATCTACTATAAAAATAATGATAATTAGCAGTAACACAGGATGGCAAATAATCATCTTCAGGTGACAAATCCAGGAAACCTGAAAAATACCAAGAGGGGAGTGGGACTCCTTCAGTTGCTTCTTAGGCCTAATTACCTAATAAACCCAGGATGTGATTGTATGCTACTGAGTCATAGATTCAGCCTGAGACACTGGGCTATATTAGACGATGAAGTAAAAAGGTATTTTGAGTCTCTCTGGCTAGAAGTAAACCTCTTATCTAAAAAACCACATACTTTATGGTTTCAGATATCTTCATTTTTCCAGCCTAATTCTTGATTATTGCAGAGGAGGTATTTGTTTAGCATGGGACTCTTCCCAAAGCATCACCATTTACATTCTCCAGCTTGCAGCAACACACTTTCTATTTTGGCAAGATGAATCTTCTGGTATCTGCATACCTCTCCTGTTCCTTCCTTCCTGTAATTAGGGGTAAATCTGCTCCAGGACCTGTTCTTTTGTAGAAGGCACCATTTTTAGAGCAATACATCATTGGCAAGTCATGACACTAACAGATCCTTGGAGAGGGCTGTCTCTCTAAAGAGATATAGTATCACTTTGATCACTGTTAGACACCGCACAGTGAAGAGCTCCATCAGTTGGTGAACAAGCAAGAATAAACTCATTTTAGCTATAAGGGTGCAGGTGGAACCTCCTTATCAATTAAATAGCCTCAGAAAAGTATCTCTGTTTTGCCTTTTCCTATTTCCCCTCAAAATTCCCAGTAATCTTATTTTTAGAGATTCAAGTTGAGCTGAATGGATAAGTAATGTTGTTTTCTGAAAATGAATCACTTCTATTTTTGCACTTCCTGTGCCTTTGCTTTCAGTGGACATTGGGCCAATAATTTTGTATTGGCATGAGTGTTTTCAGAACACAAACATCAGAAGGAATTGTGTCTGTTTTTCTTTTCATGGGAATGAGGAATCACTTGTGTTTACATGACATGGCTCTTTTCTCAGTCTAAGCACTTGCCCACAAAGAGGTTTGTGAATTGGCTACTGATCTCAGCCTTGTTAAGCTGCAGATGAGAAGCCAATGGTTTCAGGAACTTCTGCTCCACATCTCAGTGTGGTCCCCAAACCTGCCTTTCTTTATTCAAGATGAAGATCAGCTGATTGAAGTGCCGAAAACAAACCACATGACAAAACAGACCATTCATCAGCACAGTGTGGAATATTGCCCAACAGCCAGAAGACATTAAAAATGTTCAAAATAGAACGGAAGAAACTAATATTAATAAATGTGAAAAGAGCCACAGGTCTGATTATCATGTAATAGCAAATTTGATACTTTTCTGTGTTGTTGTGGTGACAATTCAGAATAGCTAAATGAACATCCTCAAAGGTGAATACTTAAACAGCTCAGTCCAAGTGACAAAATAAGATGTCCAAAACTAGGAACTCTGAATGCTGCCAACTTGTTGGCAAACTTGTCCTTATATTTAGTTACCCAGTACCCTTTTGAGGAATTGGATGCTGGAAAGTGAAACCATTCTCCCTGTCATGATGATATTTCCCCTTCTTACTAGTCGCCGGAAGGAAACCTGATGTAGTAACACACTGTTTGTACTGTCAGGATGATTCACAGGATTATGTCCCCTCTGATCCTGCCATGTGCCTTGCCCTGGCCTGCCCTCCTCACGTCCATCTATCTATCCATCCATCCATCCATCCATCCATCCATCCATCCATCCATCCATCTGTCCGCCACCACAGTCTGGGCTCAGCCACCCCTCTTGGAAACACCACACTTGTATTGTTATCAGCAGAGCTCAGAGCGTGTTCAGAAGCAACACCTGGAGCCGGGATTTCCTTCTCGTGTCAGCACACAGAGGGGCTCTCTGCTGACTCACTGGACCAATCCCAAAAATAGCAGGTTTAGAATAGAAACCTTCATGCCCTTTCTATCCCAGAGAACGTATTGTGCTTTTTTTCTCTGTATGTATGAAGTAAATTGCTGTTTTTCTTCCAGATTGGTAGGGTTAAGCTGGAGGGGCTCGGTCCAATGCTCAGAGCACTTGACTGTGTGCTCTCAAGGAGAAGAGTTAATAACTGTGACTTTTATTTATTTAATTATCATTGTGGATTTCTGATTTACATCTGAGGAGATGGAAACATAAAATGGAAAGAGATTCAAGCAAAGACCTCTCTCCACAGCCTATTTTTTTATATTTTTGCAGGGCAGTTATACAGACAGAACCATCAGTGAATCCAACAGGAAGGAAAAGGAATATTAATGAAGTGTGGGATCCTTCACACAACAGAAGTGCCCATAGGTTTTTGGAGTGTTTGCTTATTTTCCGTTATTATTTATAAAATGTCTAAACATCTGTCAAGCCTTTCTGAGAAAGAGCGAGACCTTTCTATGTATAACTGAATTGTCAGCATTTTACAAATCCAGTAGCCATGTCTCTGTGGATTGGCAGCTGCTGGTGATTCCTGAACCAATTCAATTCCTATTGGGCTTCAAGGGAGTCCTAAGGGAACATCGGCAGTGGGACCCCAACCTGCCATCCCTTCTGTTCCTGGCACCCATCACTTGTGCGACCCTATTACTCTTCAAGTTGGCATGATTCTGATTTTGGGAACTGATCTGTGGGATTTTAGCCACTTACTATCTGTAAGGGCCTTATTCAAACTGCATCTCCTCAGCTAAAGACCGACTAGGTTGCTGGGCTAAGCCACACGCTCTCCAAGCATTGGGTAGGCAGTCTAATAATATCAGAGATAATTTTCACAGCTTCACATCATTTTCAGAGCTTCATTTCTTCAGTTGTTCTGAAAATAGAGGTCTTGGAATCCCATGTGGAGCACTCTCAGGGAGACAGGCTATTTCCTCAGTAGAGATGATGACTACCACACAGCAAACAGAGAAACAGTGCTCCAGTGAGAAGTAGTCACAAGTACCAGAGGAAAGCACGTTAATATACAACTCCCAGAAAGGTAGAAGAGGTGAGATTCAACTGGTCTGTTTTTAGAGAAAAAACCCAAATCTTCTCTAAAGTATGTGTTGAGCTTTTGAAAGTCTTCCCCTTCCTCCCTGCCTGGCTCTACATTAGGTACAATTGTTAGACAAGGCAGGTCTTTGTGCTCCAAATTTAATACATAGTTTTTGACCCATGGAGTGATAAGCTGGAAAACAAATGACTGGATTTTCCCTAGGGTTGAAGAACGCCTTTCAGATTGACTTGGGGACTTGCCTATTCTCGTCTGCCCACCTGGCTTTCACTTTGATATCCCTAACATTATCATAACTTTTATTGTGTTTTCATGTCAGTCAAGCCTTCTCCACTAAATTACATTCATTTATACATCCTCTCCTGCTATTTGGTCTCATCATCATCTAAGATTTAAGGTGAAAAAGTTTCTTCTGTTTGACAGGGTGGGAGGTGGAAATTACTATGTGAACAGTAAACTACAGGCTACCTAAATAATATGTCATTGTATGTCACCCAGTGGAGCCTTAAATCAATTCATTAGTTTGTGCAAAGCTTTTGTCTGCTTTTTAACTGCATCATATCCAAGTTGATTGCACATTTGCTTTAAGTTCCTTGTTTTTTTCCTCTGAGTCGTCAACTTTCAGGATTCTTACATAGTTACACTGCGTATGTTTCTAAAGATTGTTTTTCTTTCTTTAGAGGCTTGGTTTATGATTTTTCCTTCACTCCTCGACACATCCCTAGCCCGAGGCAAAAGTGTGCGTTTTGTTCATGGAAGGTAGACACAGGGATATTCTTCCCCATGCATGGAGTGAAAGGCAAGCTGAGATATGCTGGATTAATGAAAGAGGCCCAGAAAAGCAGCTGGTTGATTCATAGCGAGCCATTCACTTGCTTTCATGCTGCCTCATAGCAGATAAAAATCTATATACTCAACTGTACTATACAGATAATTTATCCTAATTCCAGGGAGCCTCCTACCCTTTTAACAGGATAAACTTTCTTTTACAGGCATGCCAGGAAAGATTGCTTTTTGGTTGAAATTGAGGAGATTTTGGTAACTTAGGTGAACCTTGTTTTGTAAGAGGACAGAGTCAGTGGAACAATATCTTTTTTTACAGTCTTTAGTGAAATAATTTTGAAGCTACTAGTCTGGGGAAACAAGGAAAAGAAGGACATTGTATTACATTGTCAGTAACTGCCCATGCTGAAATACTAGTCTAGCCTGACTGCAAAGCAAAATCAGACATTGCTTTGATACAATGATCGACTCTATTATTCCAGCTGAGATTTTTCTCTTTCATTTTTCTGCAGTTCTGCTCAGTAAATCAGGAACTGTGCGAAAGTCTTTTACAATGCAGATTTGATGTACAACAATATTAAGCCAGAAAATATTCAAACAGCCATGAAACAGTCATCAAAAGTGCTGCTCCTTGTTTCAATCCCTACAAGAAATCAAAACCTTTAAAGCAGAGCCAGATTTTAATGAAGGGTGGCTGTTTAAAAAAGAGTTGCCAAAAGCTTTGGCTGTGCCTGGACTTTTATTTTAAGTATTTGCTCCATTAAATATTAATATAGGTCAAACAACTGATCCCCCTGAGCAGATGAAATCTGCACAATGAAAACAAACACACTGTAAAACATGAGCCAATGTTACCCACAATGTTACTGCATAAATATGCAAATATAGACCCCGATTTCCCTGAACAAGTTTTCTTATTGGCGTTCTGGGAGAATGAGAAGGAAAATACAAAGATTAAATAATAGTCACAGCACTGAAAATTTTAAGAGCTGATCCAAGGCTCACTGACCCAAGGGAGCTTTGCCTCTACTGCCTTAAAAAGCTGTGGTGCTGCAGAACCTGAAACACACGCAGGAAAATCACCACGTGGTGCCACCCAGAAAAGGCAATGTCACGTTTGACAACAGACATGTGCTTAGGGATATATTGCTACAGGAACTAAAAAGAAAAATGTGGTGCATATCTGTTCATTTCTTATTGGCATCTCCTGCATAATTTTACTACAGGCTCCCAGTTTTTGCAGCAGTCCCGGCTGCAGTTTGGCCCAGCCAGGCAGGTTCTGCATGTTGCCTTTGGAGCCAGGAATTGGGGTTTTGCACCTTGGACAGCTGGTGATGATAAGAAATATGGCAGATCTTAAAAGAATGTGAGAGGTGTCCTAGGTCTGGGACCTTGGTGAGGTCCAGGCAAGATTTGCTCTTTGCCCAGCTCCTAGTCAACATTTTGAGGAATATTGATGAAAAGCACGCAATGGAATTGAAGTACATAGCAAGGATAGAAACTGAGACTTCATTGAACTGATCAGTTTGTGTATAGCCCCAAACAATATGCTGGAGATGCAGCCATGGGAAGCCTTTGTCCTTGATCCTTTGATCTCATTTGTCCCAATCTGCACAGCTGGCAGAAGCTGCAGTTGGTTTTGTGCAACCTGTGTGCTTGAGGCCTGGCTGCTCTGGGATGTGTAAGCACTTGGAAGTGCTTTGAGTTTGAATTGGATGTGGTAAAAATGTAAGGAAACTGTAAAAAATACCACAAACTTCCGATCTTTGCTATTTCTCAGCAAATTAGGAAGAACCTTATTAAAATTATGGCACCGGCATTGCAAAGTTGGATATTAAAAATGGTGAGTGAAGTTGAAAGAGTACTTAAAATAATATTCTAAATAAAGAAGTAATACTTCTCGCTTAACTTAATGTTTTAAGGTTTTCTTTAATAAAAAATGGCCGGGTCCTATCTAATGCTGTGATTCCAGCAGGTGAGGAGTTAGGAACAATCCTGATACAGTGAAACAGAAACCTTCACATAGGGAAATATGGATTCCTATAGCCAGAATACTCTAACAACACACAGAACAGTGGATGTAAAAGTCCAATTTCCAATTTTAAAAGTGAACAGTTTCATGGCCTAAGCTGCATTTTACAATTCTTTTTGCTTCCATCATGTTTGGGAGCAAATAATTTAGAAGAACATATATTTACTTCAAAGTGGTAGAAGCTGGATTTTCAGCTTCCTATAGTTTTTTAGTTCCTAGATTGTAATAGCTCCCAGATAGTAAATGAAATGAAAATATTTAAAATGTTAGGTAATAATATTACAACTATTAATTAAAAAGATTTGCATTAAGAAGCAATAATTCTTGTTTTGAAAATGAGTTCTAAAAAACATCTAAATGTTCAAGACAAGTCCGTGTGATAGAAATTTTCCATTAAATTTAATTTTTGATATAATCTTTCCACCTTGTTGAAATCTGTATTTAAGGAAATTTTCTCATTTCTTGCATTTTGCTTAAAAATGTAATCAGACTTTCTAATGATGTGCATCATTCTGGAGGCTGCTTCTTAAAACCTAACCCAAACGGTCCAAAATATCCACATTAGTGTGCTGATGTGAATGAGACAAAGCAAGCCTGGCTTAAGCCCAAGTACTCAGCCCTTCCAAAGCTCACTGATTGGAGTCATAACCATCCGGCTAAATGGAAGCTGGTAATTAAAAATATGCAAAATGCTTTGGAAATAATGTGGATCTCTCTGAATGTGGATTTTGAATATGAGTGTCTCTCACATGGGTAAAGTGGATAATTGCCTGCCTATCCTGCTCTATTCATTGTGAATAATTGAGTTGTTGTCAAACACTTCCAGCACTGCCTATCACAATAAATATGAGAAGACAGAGGGGCTCTTTGAATAATCTCATTTTTGTGGCTGAAGAAGCTGTTTCTTTTGTACTTGCCTGGGGAATGGCATAGCAACAGGAAATGAGAAGAGCAGAAAGAATGGAGAAAGCACTGCAGACTTTGCTTTATTTCTTTATTTCGTATCTCTACATGGCATCTAAGACTTCAGTCCCACACCTTTGTTTCTCCAGGGACTTCTGTTGTGCAAAACCCCGTGGCTTGTTCATCATCGGAGCAGCAGGATGCGCCTGGTGGATGGGGACAATGGGGTGGGGACCAGGGATGCCAGACATACATGGAGAGCTTAGCACAAGTCCCCAGCTAAGGCCCCAGTAAATTATGGCATGCTTGCCAGAGAAGTGGGGCATATTTGGGTAGTGGTTGAAGGAACACCTACACAGCACTCTCAGGATAAAAAGTGTCCCTGATGTGATCAAAAACCCATCGGGCTGCACAGAAATCTTGATTGTTCATGAAAACCAGCCTGACTGTGTGGAGGGGGTGTCACTAACTCCAGGTAAACTCCAGCAGCATTTCCTAAGCTCCATTTCCCACACTGTTACAGTTCTCCATATGCTACTGAAAATCCTTTCCCTCCACCTTTTAATATTTTCCTTCCTGCAACAGGCATATTCCTCGCTGCTTTCAACAAGTCCCTTGCACTTTCTCTCACGGTGCTGCTTTGTGGGGGGGGTTATCATGTTTTGTATGCTTGGAGTTCTGCACAGAGTCATGCAGAGGAAGTGTGTTGGGTGGCTGGAGCATTGAAGATGTGACACTGATGCTCGCAGAGATTTGAAGACAGGTGGATGTTTTCGCCTCCATTTGATACTCACTGGCACACAGAGTGGGTGCACAACTCTGTGTCTTGAAGCAGTTTCCTGGCTGCTCCCCAAAAAAGCACTGACCTCCCGCCTTCTCTTTCTTATCTCACATTTGAATTCTAGTTTTGCTCTGAGGTGTCTGCTCTCCAGCCTCTCTCAGTCTTTTTCATATGGTTTTTGAAAAGATTATGTAGGCTGAGCCAGAGGAACGGCACCAGAAAAAAATCATTCTCACATCTCCATCCTCAAGATTTTCCTGAGGATCAGGACCCTGCCTGGAGTATTTCTGGACACACAGTGATGAATTTCTCAAAAATTCCCTTTTACTATTAGGGCCTTGATATTTCTGCTCCCACCTTTACCATAATACAGAGGGTGGCCAGAGATGCTTCAACGAGAAGTTCCTGCATGGTGCAGGAACCAGAACAAACCTTTGATATCTGGAGGCTGATTCAGTCATTGCCTCCAAAGGGCTCTTGCTGTCAGAGAAGCTTTTGCCATAGTAATAATGCAGCAGTCTAAAGGCCCAGAGATAGTTTTGTCTGTGCAGCATCGCTTTTGTACAGAATAAGATGCACTTGGGACTTATTACAATCCTTGGCAATAAGACAGAGTTCAGCATCTCCAAAATGCCATTGTCCATGCAAGTTAATTAATCCTATACCCCTGAGACAAGGGCTGTTGCTGTTTTTTGGTGGCAGTGGTTAGCAATGGCAGTGCTGAAGGCAGCTGACCTTGCTGAATGTGTTGGCAACCTGGGGCAGCTGGGGAGAGGAAGGGAGTGCTGAGGCAACCTTTCAACTGGACAACTCAGTTCCTGGAGGCCAACTGACTTCCAGAGGCCACACAACAAGTGCAGGGCGCTGTCATTCCTGAGTTCAACCAATGCCTGGCTGAAGGCAACAGGACACAATCTCTCTTTCCATACTGTAATTGTTGGTGTGTTTTAATAAACTCCTCCAGGGACACGTGCCATATAAAACGTGTAAGTCAAGCAAACCAGGAAGCAGATCAGCTTTGCACTGTCATTTATATTGGAAGAGTAGGCATGTTAAATCCCCTTTTCCACAAATCCCTTTCAATAAATCAGTTTTGGAGCAATGCAGCTGTTTGTCAGGTGCTTTACTGGCGCTGTGCTCTCAATGAGTCTCTGTGCTAAGGGATGTTCTTGAAAATTGTGCTAAAACAGAGCAAACAGTTTTGGAAAAGAGAGGTGTGTTTCCAAATACCTGGAGTGAATGAGTTCATTCTATGTAGCAGGGAAATGCACAGCAGGCAAAGAGTGGCCAAAATTATAGGCCAGGTACTTTCAGAATGTTCTTGGCTGTCTCTGCAAGCAGGTGTAAATCTGCTGGATGAATTAGAAACCAGTGCAACTCAGATGCAAAGTGAGAGCCTTTGAGTAGCCTGGCTCCTGCTCATTAAAATAGCTGTGGGAGCTTGTTGACTACACCTGCTCTGTGGGAGTACTGGCAGTGCTTCCTGCAGGGCACAGGGTGGGCACAGTCTTCTAAAAGCAGATATAATGCTGAGAGGCACACCCCAAATATGCAGAAGGTATCCTGGGCACTGGCAGTGATTACTACATATCGTGTAGTAAAAGGACTATGAGGAAAGCACGAAATGGATATGATGAGAAAATTGGGCAGCTCATTGTTGTCAAAATGTCCTTTACTGGCTCCATTCTCATGAATGGCTTCTGGTCTGGAAGGCCCCATCCCTTTCCACTGCCTTCACTTACCTTAGTTTTGCAGGACTTATCTTCTCACGTGGGAGAGCAGAGTCCCAAGATTTTATCTTGGCTACAGATGACATGGGAATATATCAGCCCATTTTAATACTCTTTAAGGCAAAATACCTTGGTTTCTAATTAATTTCCACTGTCCTCCAGCTTGGTTTAAAGGTGTTCGAGCAAGCAGAGGGAGGAGCCAAACCACCCTGGCTAAATCTTGTGGGATTTCGGTAAAATTTAGTTTTCTTTACTCATTTTTGATCCTTAAAGATTGCCTTGCATTCAGTCATGTAAGTACACAAATTAAAACACTCAGCTTGTCAAAAATTGCCCCAGAGTCCTTTGCTGGCACCTTTCCTGGAATGCCAGCTGTTCCAGCGAAGCAGAGGCCAGGCTCTGCTGATTTCCCTCGCCTTGCAGATACCTGCTCCAGATTTAGTTTTTTTAAGAAATAATTTAACATACAGGTGGCTTTGGGGTTGAAAGTCACCGTTTTTTTGTAGATTGCCAAGACTGATGTGACATCAAGTTCTGATCCAACTGCTAACAACAGGGAACTAAATTACAGTTTCAGCAAAGGATGTGGTTTGAAGTCCATCTCTGAATTCAGTGGCACGTATTTTGGGACAGGAATAAACCCAAGAACTGCTTTCCTCTGAACTGCAGTTCAAATGAAGTAAGTTCCATAGCATAAACGGTGATTGGCACAACTTATTTTACTATGACAAAGAAATATCCAAAGACTAGCGATACATAGGGCCAACATCAAAGCCTGTGAACGTTTTCTAGGTTTGCATGTTGGAAGTTATATATATTTTTAAATGTTAGACATTTAAAGGTTTTGCAGATTCCTGATGTAGAGCAGAACGCTTTGGATTCATGGGGCTACACTCCCACATAATGCCACTATACGTTAATTGGCTGCATAACAAATACCTTTGCCTGAAAGTTGTAGCTTTGCTTCCCTGTAATGCACTTAGAATTACTGGGGCATGTTGAGTGATTCCCTTTACTGAAAGCTTCCATCACATAACATATATGCAAGAAAATCAGCCCTAAGTGAGAGAGAGGTTAATGGGGGAGCATGAGAGATAACAGTGATAAATTGAAAGAGGTAAGGTTCCAACTAACAAAAGAGTTTTAAAAAAGATAATGCGTAATTCACTGTGAGACTTTTCTTCATCAGAAGAAGTTTCCCAGAGAGGCTTCATTTGGAGTGTTGGGCTTGGCGAACCTGTGGGTAACCTGGGCTGAATTCAGTGCTCCTGCTCTGAGTAGGAGGCTGCACTGGAAATCTCCTCGTGTCCCTTCCAATCTGACCTGCTCTGTCCTTCTGTGAGAAATTGCCATTAACTGACTTTGGCCATTTGAAAACAAATGACCAGGTTTCCAGGTTTCTACTTCCAGCAGTTCAACTTTTCAGTACAAATAGCCATTTATTGCAAGGGGAGTGGGAGCTGATCTTCAAAAGGTGACCCTCCCTGTGCTCCTACGTGCCTCTCCACAGCTCTGCATGAGCATTGTCTTTATCTTTTTACCACTTTCCTGGCCATGAGCTGACATATCCACAGAAGCATAACCGCAGGGATGTGGAAGGCTGTTCTTATGACATTAAGGTTATTAATGTTATTGTTATTATAACCAACTTTAAGGATATTTCCTCCAGTGGCATATTTACATTGACAGACATGTACATCTCCAAAACAGCAACTCAGTTGTTACTAAGAAACCCCTGGTAGGAGGTGACTTAATTCCATTCTTGAGCTCAAAATTTTTGGTGCAATTCATAGGTTAACCAGGATCAGGTCAGCTGTGCAATGGAGCTGCATCCCATGTTTATCATGGGAGGCTGTGGGGTCTTGTGAGCATCTATTTGAAATGTGGGGTGGGGAGTTTAGGAGACTGAAAAAGCAGCTTGTTCTCAACCAGCCATCTGCAGCCTCCGTGCCCCTGAAATGAAGGTGCAGATTCTGCATTGACTCCCTCCAATATGCACAAGGCTTTTGCAGCAGTTGATGCTGAGCTATAAAGTAATCACTCAAATCCTCTCCCTAATTTTTTCTGTTCTCTGCCCAATTTTTCAGTTTAAATTAAAAGTGCTGATGGGCTGCATTTGGCAGAATAATAGGCAAGCAGCACAGACTGCAATTTAAATATTTGATTCTGATCACCACTGCCATCATTTTATTGCTATTGAATGAAGATGTGGGTGAATTCCAGCAGGGAATTTACAATCTACTTCTGTGTTGGTAATTACTGATTTGATTTCCAGGTGTCCTACGACTGAGTACTGTAGTTTCACATTAATGTAAAGTTTCCATCTTTCCTTGGAAGTTAATTGTGTAACATGCAAACAAGAAAACAGCCATGAAAAAATGGAAATTCCCAGGTCTTCATTTCCTCTCTTTTGTTCAAAATTCTTTTAAAGGTGGGGTTGGGTGGACACAGCTGGAACAGAACCAAGGATTCCTGCCAGGTGAAGTCAACATATGAAAAAAAAAGGTCAGTTAACAAGACCTTTATTCTGAGTGCCACAGTAAAAAATACTGAGAGAAGGAGGATGCACAAATTTCAGGCTCTCACTATCCTTTGCAAAAGCCCTGTGCTACGCAACAGCAGAACTGATCAGGGTGAATGCACCTCCAGCTAGTGAACAAAGATGACCAGGCCACTACCCTCATCCACTTATTCAGTAAGGCTTTGACATAAGAGTGTTTAAAAGGAGGAAAATTTCTGTCGATCCAGACCAATTAAATGCTTTGCCGTGCTTGTCACCTATGCCTCACAGATAAGAATCCTTCCTTCAATATGCCACACCGTCAGCGCAACTAAACTGTTAAGAAAACACCCTGAGAAGTGCACAGCAAAATGGTATGAAATTATTTTTTCGTTCCTCAGGATATTTCTTCCCACTGAATTTATCTGCTCCTTTTAAAGTGACACTATGATTTCAAGGAATACTTCCTTGCCTTTGAGTGGGCAGGCTCCAACAGTATGAGGTTTAAAAGACTAAGTGCCGGGTTCTTCACTTTAGCCACAACAANTTGAGGCTGCTCTGGGTAGAAAGGCAGGTAAAGATTAAACAGAAAGTGGTCCTTGAGGCTGACAAAAATGATGGCTTTTAAATCTGAAATCCATTTAAGCAGCCTAGTGCAGTCAAAAGGATGTACCAGGTCCCCCTCCTAATGCTATGTCAAGGTGTGCAAGAAGCTCAGAAAGATGACCCATCTCAGGGGCACTTTAGGCAGAGTTCTGCAAAGAAGAGAACTTGTTTGGACACAGAGCAATGACACGCAGCCAAAAAGTAGCTGGTCCCTGCAGAGCACTCGTGCTGTCCCAGATAAAAACCCAGGCCAGGTTTCTCCCTGAGCGCCTGCTCCACTCCACAGCCCCAGCAGAAGTGCTGCTCTCTAAGGCCAGCTTTGTGTTGTGCTTGGCACGCAGTAAGGCCCTGAAAATAATCTCTTGTATTAGCTGAAACCCTCTCATGCCAACTTCGTGATCCCTCTGACATATTTGCTGCCAGCTTTTGGTGTCGGTGTGTTGGCCCGTGTCTCAAAGCAGTCACATTTTTAGTGCTGCACAGTGCGCACCTTCTCTCCCTGCATCCCTCTCCTTTGGATGAGCAGGACTTGCGGAATTTGGCTGGATCATTGTTTTCCCCAGTAAAGACTGGGGACTGATGGAGAAAATGATCTGTGCTCCCCTACAGTGTGTACCAAAATGGCATGTGGCAAGTCTCATTCTGATTTCTAAAATGCTGGACAACAGCCAGTGTTTCTGCTCCTCCAGCCCCATACAAACTCTTCGGGACTGTCAGTTCTCCAAGGCCTTATTTGAACAATTCACTGAAGAACTGGAAGGGATAAGGTGATGTAAAAACACAGTGAAATTCTCCAAAAAACCCAGAAAGGTTATTGTTGTTTTTTACCATATTAAGAAATAACTCCAGTCCATAGAAAAATAGTATCGAGGCATTGAAGATAATTGAACAGCCACCCTTGTAATATATAACCTTATAACCATAATCAGCTGAGCACACCTTGAGGTAAAACCTGAGTAAATGTTTTAATGTCCTCCTGTAACCTCCTTCTCCCAGGGGCCATTTTCACTTCACCTTTAAAAAAGTCAGGCATTTTGCCTGGTTGGGTTTTGCTGGGCATTAACAGAGGTCCAGGCAGGAATCCAGTGTGGACCAGAAAAAAAGGCCCTTTAGTTATTGGGTGGTAGAAACTGGTTCCAGTCCTGTGATGGAGAATGATTACAACAGCTAGTGAAATGAGTCTTTGCTTTGTCCTGCAGAGCTTCAGTGACCACTGGGCTGTGCCAGGCAGTCTGAGATCTGGGGTATAAAGAACAAGTTTTGTAATAACAAGACCAAAATTCAAAGCAGCAAAAGGATGAAAGGGTAATAATGAATAAAAATAGAAGGTGGGCACAGCTATGGCACAAAGGCGTGAGGAACATCAGTGACCACACAGCGTTGGACACACACCTGCAGAGCAACCCAAGCTATTCATCAACTGGAAAATGAAACAGCATCTGTGTTTTTCTTTAGCTCAGACTGCCTTCTTTTATTTGAGCCCATGACTGAGTATTTTGCTGCAATGGATTAAGTATCTCAGGTGCTATTTCACTGATACAACAAAAACAGTGAAAGGTGTACAGTGCTGGGAAAATTCTTCTGACTCAGCATCTCAGCTGTCCTCCATAGCATGGTATTTTTCTATCAAATACCATTTGGTCTCCTAAATTAAGTGATCAATCTCAATTTTGTCCACAGATGGGAAAATTTTGGTATTTCCATTTTGTCTACAAGTGCAAAATAAAAGCAAACTGTAATTTATTTTTTGTGGACAAAATGAGTTTGGGTTCTTTCACTTTTCTTTTGGCATTCCTTCCTGTTGACAGCATGATTTGCACAAAATTACATTCTGTTGATAAAAATGTGCTGAAATGTCTTTCGGTTTCATTGACTGAATGATTTGCAGTAAGAGGTTTGACAAAATGCATGTTGTCGACAGAATGAAATGGGGCGGGTGGAGGAAAGAATACACTTCAGACATATGGAAGGAGCAGTTACACACTCGCTTGGTTTGTTAAAAACTCTGCTTAGAGTCTCCTAGAAAGAATTTTCTGGGATTCAGATGAGACAATGGTTACTTTGGAAAATCTCGTTTGCACAGACACATCTGGCAGCGGGGAAAGGCATAAAGAAAGTTAACGGGTGCAGAATTTGGCCAGAGATCATTGCAAGTGCTGTTCTACTTCTTTAGATGTCTTTCTATCCAAATAAATTTCCTCCATTAAGTTTACAGATATCCTCATGCAGCTTTTAAGGGAATACTTGTACTGGAAACGAATGAGACAGGGAAAAGAGGTATGTTAAAATTTATGAAAACATCTGTTGGAAGTTCTGAGAAAGATGCTTTTGTTTTAATCATCTAAGCAAGACTGATGGATTTTATCAGTGCTAAGTACCGAAGAGTCCCAAATGGGCTCTTTATCCCAAAGGCAAAGCACTTAAGCATATGACTAATTTTAAGCATGTGAATAATGGCCTCGTTGACTCCAGTGGAAAACTCAAGTGCTGCAAACTGAGTATGTTGGATTCTGAGATATTCTGGAGTGGTGTTAAAATCCTGACTAAATTGTACCAAAAAGTAATCTTGAACATAGCCTTAGAAACTTATTATAGTTACAACCAAGTTTTTATGGTAAAATAAATCACATTAGGTATATGTATGCATCTTGTTGTGATACCACATTAATATGAATTTATTCAAGGACATTTATTTGATAAACCTTAAGTGCAGTATCAGAGAAAGCATCAACCTGGTGGATAAGAAAAACCTTGTCTGCAGTGATATTACTTCATTTTATCCAAACTTGTTTGTTACACAAGGTATTTACTGCTTGAAGTCAATTCTGCAAAGAACTTTAACACCTGTTTTTTTTCTTAGCTGTTTTCTCACAGCAGCATCCTTTTGTTGAGCACCAAGTCTGGCTGTCAGTCAGAGAGGAGGAGGAAGAGCAAAAGTCAGATCTGTGATTTCTTTCATGACTGGTTCTGTAGATGTGGTAACGAGTTGTGGCTTCTTCAGGGAAATTTGCATCGTGAATTAAGCTGTAGATGGTGTTAAGTTTCTATCACAATGTCCAGCTCAATTTTCTGTAAAGGCTACTATGGGTATGAGAATATGGTGCCAAAATACCTTAAGTCAGTATTCCAGACACTTATTCTTATTTCAGGATGTAAATGCCTTGAGTCCACCCCCACACTAAAAATCCCACTGGCAGGAGCTGGATCAGGGGAATAAACAATCACTCTTCCTGTGCACATACTCAGTTCATTTCACTCTGCTGTCAAAACCAAATGCATTTTTCTGTTCAAACAGCAAATGCATCAAACCAAAGGAAAAATCTGTGAAAAATGCTGCTTTTATGAGGACAAGCTCCTTGTGGCTAAGTGTGCTGGGGCACTGCAGGAGCTGAGGAGCAAATGAGCTTTAGGAAGGATAGGCTGGAGGAAGAGGGAGTCCAGTGTTCACCTCAAATTGGAGTAGACTTTGTGGTGCTCTGATGTCCTAAAAGAGCTGATTTTCAGAAATTGCACTTTGACGTAGGGGGAATGAGCTGAGAAGGACCAGCCATGCAAGCTAAGAGCATCTTCATGGCAGCTATCAACCACTGTGTCCTGATGAGGAAGTCAATGCTCATGGTCTTTTCAGACAGGCATCAGCCAGGAGTGCATGACTCATTCCACACTTCCCTAGGTGACCATTGACTGCTAATTTTGGAAAGCCTTAATATACATTGCACATACCCCTTTTGAATGGAAATGCTGTCTAATGGCATTTAACAGTGAAAGAATCACAGCTGGAAAACAAAATGTTTTACAGGATTTTTTTTTTGCCATGAAGAAGCTGCTTCTATTTTACTTGAATGGTTTCATCATTCTTTTAGTTGTTAAGAAGCAATTGTCATCCAACTAACCAAGATTTGGAAGTGCAGACTTGCTTCAAACCTAGCAGGGGATGGTGTTCTATGTTATGATGTGTGCACAGCTTCCCACTGAAAATCTGCATGTGTTTAGGGCTGGTCCTACATGCTGGGTAAAATGTAGGTGCCTCTCTCAGTAAAACAAAACACCTGGTAGATTTCTGTCCATGAACTCAAGAAGAAGTCAGCTGGAGGGAGGATATAATGCAGGTACTATTGTCAAATAGATTTTCTAGAAGGAAATTTGCATGGGAAAAAAAGATTAAAAAAAAAAAAGTTGAATTTTTCAAAGCCAGGGAAAAAATGGAAATAGTAGAACTGAAGTGAAACAGAGAACTCAGGTCAAATTGCTTCAGAGAATATAAGCTAGCAGCTGCCAAAAAGTCCATCAAAGCAAAATTTACACTTGAATTTAAAATCAGGCAGATTTTTCTGGAAGAGGGAGAAGTCTGGAGTACGGTAACCAAGCACAGGGCTGGAGCTTACCTAACTTTAGTAAAGGGTACAGTCTGTCAGAGCATTTTCTAATTCTGTTTCTATTATCTGGGAATAGAGCAGATGACAAATCTGTTAGTTCAGAGTGTTGACACAATACACTTTTATCACTTTTTGTCAACAGAAAATAATTGTGTTCAGATTACTCCATCGCAGGGGAATAGCCATAAGATCATGCTGTCCATAAAATAAATGTCATGTTCTATTTCTGGGAAAACAAGAGGGAAATAGGAAAAGCAGTGCAAGAAAAGAAAAACCTTGAACAAACCCTTTTCTTTGGACAGAGTTTTAGTTATACAGATGCTGTGACAGAGCAGTTGTTCACCCTGACCTGACATCCTCAGACCCCTATTTTAGATGCCAAACTTCTGTGCTTCTAATTTGTTTGCCTCCCTGCTAGTCCATCCCACTGAACACAAACACTTCAGTGCTCTCTTCCAGAAGTCTTCTGCAGCTGATGCCAACTCTGGATTGTGAGTGGTGTGTCAGCAGCAGGGATTACAGAAACCCACAGATGAGGTAGAGCAATGCTCTTCAGGGTAGTCAGGGAGGAGTTGGAGGAGTGAGGCTGGGATGACAGGGAGTTCTCCAGTTTGAGTTATCAGCCTGACTGCCTTTGCTGTTGGACTTCTTGGGTCACATTCCCAATAGTCTGAAGTACAGCCCCTCTGGGGAGATGGCAGTTGTGAGCTATCAGCTTCTCTCTCTCAAGCTGGATGCTCTCTGCCCATGAGAGGGAAGACATTAAATTTCCTCTCACTCTGTTTCCCCCCAAAATCATTCCACCTCAGGCATTAATTTCCTAGACAAAATGCAAACTCAGCTGCAGGAACATGTCACATTTTTCAGGAGTAAGCAAAGCAAGAACTAGTATTTTTAATAAAGCAGTTGGAAATATTCAGTTGGCTTCATTCTAACAGAAATAAATTTTTACCCATCCATCATCTTGCCTTGCGACACTCTGAAGACAGCTGTAAATGAAAATCTGAAGGCTGAAGGGGTTTTGGGCAGGTACTGATGTTTGTGCACAGCAGAAAAAGGGGATTAGTCAGTATGGGGAAGAACCAATGTCATTCTGGGCTCCTCAAGGTCCAACACAGGTGCAGTCCCTTCTGACTTCCTGTAGTAATTACAGTATGATTCACAGCAGTGAATTCAGATTTAAAAATAGAAACATATTCTTAACAAAGAGAAAAACAAAGTGAGTTGTCAAAATCCAAATTTTGTCTCCCTTGTCTCAAATTTTATTTTCTTGTAAAGTCATGTCATGTCTCACACCTTCCCATTAGTTTTTGATGTGCTACTTTACCAACTGAGACACCCAGAGGGGATGGGACAGTTTTTAAAAAGAAATAATTAATCTCCACTGAGAGTAACATGCTGCCATGTATCACTCAGCATTGCATCAATAGCCTGATGAGTCAGGAGAGGTGACTGAGAAGGAAACAGGAACGAGCTCTTGATGTTTGATGATGAAAACTGAGATATTTAAAATCTCCAGTGCCCATTTGCTATGCAGTCTGCTCAGACACATTCAGTGTGATTATAGCACCCAGACAGAATAGTGTCATCTTCAGTGCTCTTGGTGCCACTTTTATGGCAATTTAGAAAATGATCACATAGAGATGGAAACACTGATTAGTTAACACAGAGAGTGTTCGTGTATTCTGCTCATGCAAAGCTTTGAACTTCTGGAAGCTGTCATACTGAGGACATGTCTATCCTGTGGGTAGCTATGGCTATATTGCTGTCATTATTTATTGACACCGTGTGTAAGATTTGTGCATAAGACAGAGTGTCACTAGTATAGACGGGCAGCAACATCTTAGGTGCAGAGACGGTGCTCATTAAAGCGAGAGGCTGTTGGGAGAAAGCATCAGCCATCATTCTCTAATTGCTCTCAGCTTTGGAAAAGAGGGGCTGATACCATATCCAAGCCTGAAACTGAACAGGATTGCAGTTTTTCATTGATTTTTCACTTTGTAGCCCCCCCAAAGCCTTTCAGGATGAGATCCAGAGTGACAACTGAGCCTGGCATCTTCCCACCAGTTAATTGTGAGCAGGTACACAAACAGACTGTCCTTTCTACATTACCCAGCCTAACTCTCCTCCTTGACCCTGCCCATGTCTTACAGTAGAATCACATGGTGGTGGAGACTGGTCTTCTGTGTCATTTTCAACTCACCCAAGTACATGGAAGCTGTTTAGACAGGGAACTATTTTTTGCCTGCACAACTGGANTTTCTCTCCATATATATATTATTCAAGTATTTCAAATTCAATACATGCTTCATCTTAATTGACCCAGGACCACAAGGAAGGAAGAGAACAAAACCCAGCCAGAATCCCCCAAACCAGAATAATGAGAAAATATTAGGGATATGGAACAGTATGTGTTGCTCCAAAAGGTTTGCAGGAGGCACTCAGCCATAGCAGGGAGCACAGCGGGCTGCAACCATAGTTTCCAGTATGTTGCTCTAACTGACTTATCCTGTCTATCTCAGCACACTCCCATTCAGTGGGACACTCAGCCTCGGAACTCCACTCTGTGGTATGCAGCCAGATTAATTTTTTTGTTTGTTTCTTCACAGTTTCCATCAGCTGCAAACCAAATGGTCTGATTTCCCCTTGGTTTGGGTTCTGAGATATTTATATGAATGGATGAGAAAATGGCCATATCCAGAGGAATACCACTAGTGGTGAAGATCCAGTGAACAAGTAGCCAGGAATTAAACTGATGTTTCAAAGACTGAAGGGAATAAAGTGTCATCTGGTCACAGCTGCTCAGCTGCTCAGATGAAATGCAGAGGGTTTCTCAGGTGGAGCAGGCAGAAGAGAGGCACCAAAACATGTTTTCGTTTTTGCTTCTGGAGTGTCTAAGTGAGATCACAGTGGAGAAGAAGCAACAGATGTTCACTCCAACCACTATGTCAACATCCAAAAAATCAGTATGACAGGTAGGCATCACCCCCTGAAGTATCACATTTGACAAAGTGGCCCTGGAGCAGGTGGGGAGCTTCAGATAATTGTTTTTGCTCCATGACGGGTGAGCAGCATCCAGCTCTCAGGAGATGCATTCAGGACTGGCTGCCATCTGATCCTGATGAATTGTGGCTGAGTCTTAGATGTAGCCCTCAAGCTGACACGGGACTGAACGGTTGTTAGGCAGATTGTGGAAGGTCAACTGAGAGCCAGAAAGAAAATGAACTTCTGAGAGTACAGCAGCATAACTGGTAGATATTGAGAGGAAAAAAGTATAATTCCTCATCTCTGGCTTTACTACTTAAAAGGGGAAACTTTCCTTTTAATTCATGAAACAAACATCTTTGACTTTCAATTAATTTGATCTTACTGGAAATTTTTAAAGAAAACTCTAACTCAAAGTTGCCCAACCCAATGCCTCATTTTTGTATAATCACTGGTGCCAAGTGCTAAAATACAACACTTCTTAAAAAATTAGGAGCTTTGAAAATAACACATCAACATCTCTCTCCAATTTCACAGTCACCAATCTCCTTCTCACCTAATTTCTCTCTTTATTAAAATAGACTGCTTAGTTGTGCCTGCTTGGTATGAAGCACAACTTCTCTTTTTGAAGCACCAGTACAAAAAAATAAGGGTAAATGAGGAGAAAGAAGGAACTAATAAATGATTCTTCTTGACACCTTGGCTAGTAAAACAAATGTCAACACTGCCACAATTCAGTGGGACACTTACGTATGTGCTTATACTTAAGCATGTGTTTAAGTCTGCTTGGATTCAACTTCCTGCCAAGGACACGCTTCACTTGTGGGACATATGTGACTTAAGAATATGTTAAGTGTTTCAGTGATTTGGTACCAGACCAATAAATGCCCTTCACAAGTAGCTGACTAAGTATATGCAGTTATTTCTCAGATAAAGGGTGTTCACAGCTGTAGAGTTTGCTTGCTGTGCTATCAGTCCTGCTGATCTTCAAGTGTTGCATTGATGGCACTGAGTGATAGAAGGAGTCTGGTAATGTCTCTCTGCATTTATCTACCTAGATTTATCTTTGTGAGCCCTGGAAAACGTGCTTTGATGTCTAAGAAGAAAATCAGCAAATCTGGAAACTTGTGAGTTATGGATAGGAATGAAGTGTTCTGTCATGATGGGCTCCCGTACTGGCCAAGAATGCTGTGGTGAGGCAGAGAGAAACATGAGCTAGGCTTGTCAAACAAAGGTGTGAACATCTTCAGCTGTGGTTTGGCATTCCAGAAACCATCTTTTCAATGAAGATGTCAAGGATAACCTTGGGTTTTCCAAGTATTAATGACTTTGATCCTCTGGAAGAGAATATGAGACCTGCCTTTGATGCAGCAAAGTGAACTGATGTTCTGGAGCCATTCCTGGGAATTCAAGGGAAACTTTTGGAAAATTATGGAGCTGACTGGAATATTACAGAACTACAAATGACATTTCCTTCTTTGTGGAACCCATCCCAAGACGTGCTTTTTAACATCTTTTTTTCTGTCCATTGACAGGACAGGACAGTAACAGGAGTGGCCTCAGGACTCTTTGTGCAGAGGGCCTTGTTGGGCAGTTGTTGGTGCCATTGCTTGTTAAACAGAACAGTGGAGTGTGTGGATGAACAGTAAATGAGTGCAGTTCTTCATAGCCTTTGGAAAATTAATTTGCTCCTAAGCTTTTGAAGTACATTAGTGTCTAGCTCCACTCTGCTCTTTGAGCAGTAAGTGTTTAAGAGCAAGTCTGATTAGTGCAGCTCTTCACTGTCTTCCACTCCTGATATATACTGATTAGTGACCTTTTGCTCAGTGTATGTATGAAATGGATAGAGAAAGACACAATCTCTAGAAACAGCTTGCAGACAGAGTTAAAGGTTGTGCTCAATACAAAATACAAATTTTTAGAGTAAATAATTAGGGCTAGCATTGTGAGTCTGCATTTTACTCAGAGTTTGAAGCAGATAAAAAGCATCATATTTAAATCTCAAGTCTTCTTTCAGCCACAGAGAAACTTCAATGCAGGTACATTTATATCCAGGCTTATCCAGGGTTATTCAGTCTGTCAATGGCTGAGTATCCATCAGGCTCAATTTTGCAGGATTTATTTTTCACAGTTGCAGACTTTCTTGCTGAATGATATGTTACAGATCAATCCTATAGTTCTGTAAATCCCCTTAAGTTAGCAGGACAGACCCCAGTAGCAACCCTAGGTGAAATTTACTTTTGTGTTTTCTGAAGAGACGGCAGAACATCTGAATTGGCTCCAGGAATGTTGGTTATTGTTTTGATTTTGGAAACACTTTCTTGTGGCCTGGATGAAACTGCATGAGCTGCTGTCTTGAACATTCCCCAGAACACAAATATGTAGTTATTTATTATTTAAATACAAGCTAAGAGCGGGAAACTCTTAAAATTCCCCAACGCTCTCTTCTAAAAATAAAGATCCATTAGTTCATCCTCAATAAATAATTCTTAATTGTTCCCTCAGGTGAAATTGGACTCCTAACTCCTAGCTCCTTGAGTTTCTTTCTTGGCTTTCTTTGACTGTGAGTGCAGCATTTTTGTCTTATTCTTCCACTGGCATTCAAGCATTAAAGCCAAACTTTGTGAAGCCGTGTGGAGGGCAATGCTAGTTCTGATGTAATTCACATAGTAGCCTGGAATGACCCCCATCCGCTCATGGTGACTCCTGTTTGTTTTGGCCAGTGCCTAGAGCTCCATTTTCCCCCCTCTATCTGGAAGATATCTTGCATATCCTCCCTGTTTGTGATCATGCTCGCCTCTGATGTTTCCTTTTTAGCATTGTTATCCATCTTCTGGATTAGACATAACCCCAAGGTCCTGAATGCTCTTAGTCATTGAAGATCTGATGGCACTTTACACAAAAGGAGATGACTAACCTCCATGTCCTGGCCAAGGGCCAACTTGTCTAATTATGCTCTGCCTACCAGAAATTCCTCCTGCCCTTTCAATGGTCATGTTGTTTTTCACTTTCTGTCCCAAACAACTATTGAATACATGCTATTTTTCACTCCATGCTACAGTTCAGCACTGAATGGCACTTTGAGCTGGTAGCACTTCTTTCTGCTTGTAAAGTGCTTTGGGTCTTGGGACTGCGATAAGGTGCTACAGTTTGATTTTCAGGAGTGATCCCCAGTTGTTCCACACCTTGCTGTGGAAGGATCCTGTCCCCCTTTCCTCCTTACTAGCTATTATTATCTCTAGCTATTCTTATCTTGATCACATTTTATGGAATTACTCCAGCATTTGTTTTGTTTCTCATTTTTCTTTTCTTGATGCCTTTAGAGAGGAGTGCTGGGGAAGGTGCTCAGCCGCTGTAAAACAGCCCATGGACTGACAGCCCAGAGTTGTGTGCATTTCCAGCTGCTGAGAAACCCAGCCAAGGACTTTTTCCATATACGGGGGAATTTCTAATTTAAATGGGTACTATTAACTCTGGTTGCCTTCTGGTTGGTTTTTAGTTTAAAATTAACTAGACATATGACTGAATTTTTCTCGAGGTGGGTTCCAAAAGGATCCAGGGGGTAGGAGACTGTGGTGAGACTTGGCAGGTAGGAGGCTGTCCCTGTGAAATCTGCTCGTTCCAACTACAGTGTTCCCTCATGCTCACCCTATTACCGTCTTAGAGATATTTCACTCAATTAAAAAAGATGTGCAAAACAAAAGATACCAGGTCATGCCAAGATGGATGTGGGAAGGGTAGAGAGAATGTGTGAAGCACCAAGAATTATATGCCCAGGGATAATCAGATTTGTCCTATTTTTCTATTCCATTTGATAATGGTTTGCCAAAATCAACACCACTGATTTTAATACAGGTACCTTTGTTCACAGAAATGGTCTGAATGAAACCTGGGATTGTGAATTCTTTCCCATGTCATACTGAGCCTTGGAAAGCTTTCCATGATATGGGTAATCCTTTTATTATTTATTTTTTCTTGTCCTGTTTGTTGTGTATTAACTTCTCCTACCCAGCTTTGACACTGCTGTTGTGGTATTTTGCTCTCCCACACCGGGGTGTGACAGAGGGGCAATACATATTGCACATGGAGCTCATAGATGTGACTTTGGTTGCTAATGTGCCTTGGAAAGTCCAATCCAAATAATATCTGAGATTGGAGTATTGCAAATGAGGTATGGAAGGGCTGCCAGCCTTAGCAGAGTCAAAATTTGGGATCAAAACTGAAATTGCAAAAGGCGTTGGAAATCTGCAAGCTTCTTTCCACACAAACCCTTCAGGCACATTCACATGTAGAATATGAGAACTAAGTATGAAACTCAAAGTAATGAGAAGAATTGCCTCAGTTTCACCATTCCTTTAAAACCTGAATCTCAGCCCAAGATCACAAATAGGTCCTCTCAGGTTTATAGACCTATAAAGAGACCCTGGGCACTGTTTCGAGTAAACCTGGAGTAATTGATGGCTTAGTATTTTTTAAAAAAAAGAAGTGAAATCTGTGGTTCTGCAGAGTTCCAATATGAAAGCTGATGAAACCTGTTGAAAAGGAAAGATGGTTGGTGGTTAATCACATACCTGAGGTGCAAGCAATGAGGGTCCCTCTTAGAGAGGTTTCTTGGGACAAGTCATGTCACATCTTTCTGTATCAGGTTTATCATCAGTAATGACAGGGTGGGAGGAATTTATCTGCCCTACCTGCCTGCCTGATTTGCAAAATAGTTTGAAAACCCCTGGAGATGGTGCAATAAGTGTTAAAATTGCTTCATTCAAAGCCATTTAAACTGTCTGTCTTTGGAGGAGTAGGAAATCTTATTTTTTATATACTGAAAAGACAGCAGCTGACCTAACAGTTTGCATCCTACATATAGTGATCCATCAACACCAGGATCAATTTCCTGAAGGTCACTAGCTCTTTTAAATCCTCCCATCCTCTTTGAATTCAGACAGAGGGGATTTGGCTTCTCTCTTCCTCACCTGCATTTTCCCTTTTTCTTCTGATAAACACAGGCATTGCAGCTTTAAGATTTGAAGACCTTTCCCAGATGGAAAAGGTCATTTGTCTTTCACTACTCAACACTTCCTTCATGAGTTCATTTAAACATTGCCAGGCATCAGAAGAACAAAACTCAGCTGTAGGGTTATCTGTGCCTTATTCCCCTTTTGTGTAGGTGGCAAAACTGATCTAGGAAAAAACTGTTTGGTTCCCATAGCAATTTACAATGTGTGGAGACCATAATACTGTACTCTTCCCACTCCCTATCCACACCTGTTATTTCTCCCTTTGCCACCCAGCTAAGAGCTGTAACACTGGCACTACTTTGAATGACACCAAGGAGGCCATTTCCTATGTTTCATGTGATTCCTCCCTGTTTTTGGTAAAGACAGGATGTACTTTTAATCTAAGTAGCAAACCCCCAAACAATTTATTAGCCGCTTCCAATTGGATTCTCAATGTAAAGTTAATTAAAGGAGTGGAATGAAGAGATATTACAGTGCACCTACTAATCTTGGTACATTATTTATGTGAAATCAGTCATCAAAATTAGTCATGTGCACTATCTTGCTGTGTGTGGTCTGGTTTGCAATGGTGTGTTTGTTTCCATTCAGCTCCACTGGATACAGTTAAGATACACACTTGATGTGTTACGCAGTTAGATCATATTTTGGGAGTTTATTATGCTCTCTATCTCTCTGTATCTGCAGACTCAGAGTCAAGGGGCCATTAAAAGCTTTCAGCTAAACTTTGCAGTGTGCCTGAGATAAGTGACAAAAGTCATCCTTTCCTGTAAGTCAACAGGCACAGCTGCCCAGCCTCCACTGGCTGGTGCTGGCACTTCCCCTCCCAGCCTTTTTGCAGTGTTTCCATGTGCGGGGTGTGGGTGGTGCCTTTGGCTGCTGGGACAAGTGAAGCAGTGGCCTATAGAGCCCTGGGATAACAGTGGCTGCAGTGGGAACAAGGGCCCTGCTGTCCTCCCTGGCAGCGGCAGCACAGCAGCATCCTTTGCATCCAGACCCTCACCAGTCTGCATCCTTCCTTCTGGGTGGTCAATGAGCTGCTCCTTCCCTCCCCACCTTGTCTCATCCTCTCCTGCAGAGAAAGCAGATAGAGTTACGAGTTTCAAGCGAGGAGAATAGTTTAATGATCCCTCCTTAAGGTCACTGTCAATGCTGTTGCATAAATTGACCTACTAGGGGCTTCTGTAAGAGCAGTGCTGTTAGCTGGACACGGAGGGGTGTAGCGTTACAAAGCGGTGCATGGAAGTTGCCCACTTAAATCACTGAAGCATTTTAATTGACATTCAGTAACTCTCCCCTTTTCTGACAGCTGCCTTTAATAGAGAGAGCACAGCTAATGCCTGTCATGGGATCGTTCTGTGCTCCCTGCTACAGCCCCTGGCTTGAGCTGCAGGGACAGAACAGTCCCTGAGAAATGTGCCTGAAAATTTCATCTATTAACTGCAAAGGGGCAAATGCAAGAACACAACACATGGCTGTGTGCAAGCGCAGCTTCAGTGGGAAGAGCCAGGTTAAGAAATAAGTGTCCCTGCTGGCTGTGGACTGCCCGGCTCAGGAGAAAGTTGAGGCTCTATGTACATTTTTCCCAGAAGATGTGGAGGAGTTTGCCTGCTTGTTTTGGGGAGCAAGGAAAGCAATGCAGGGAGGTGAGAAAGTGTTCCAGCTGATTCCCATTCCCTTGAGTCCTTCCTCATCTTTCCTCATTAATGTCCCTGGAATCTATTGCATTTTTAACCCAGGGAAGGCTTCACACATTTCAGCATCTCAACATTTACCTCCCTAAGCTGTCTCTCCCAGTGGGTGAAAACTGTCATTCTTTTTGCTCTGCTTCTGACAAGTGGGGCAGCTGGGGTAAAGCTCTGAGATACAGTGTGAATGAATGGGGTGATGCCAGACATGAAAAATCTTCTTGAAATTTTAGTGCAGCTTTTAGCAAAGATAGGAAGCAAGCCACAGTCTAGATTGTTTTCCATATTTTATAACCTTTTCTCATTCATTTTTTTTTCTGATTACTCAGGGTCAATATCTTAGTTGCTCACAGAGGCACGATTCACCCTGTGTTCCAGAATGAACTACAGCAGTTAGCATAAAATGGATATCTCTTGGTCAAGGATGCAGCTTCTCTGACTTTCCTCATAAGATATTAATAAGAGAGACATTATCAGTTTCCATTTAACAGGTGTGTAGAAGAAGGGCAAATCTCAGAATCATTTAATACCTTCTGCAGGAACATCCTTCATCAGCTTTTGCTAATTATGAAGCTGAAACAATTTTCTGTTTTGTTTTCCATTTAAAGCTGAAGACAAATTTCAGGAAACAGCAACAGCAATTTATTTTCTAGGTTTTGCTTTCTTCAGGCAAAGGAATGCCAAGGTAACCTCATAGGGTTTCATTTAAAAGCAAGAGTTCAGGAAAAAATACCATGGCTTTAGCCCACTGTCTCTGTTAGTTTATTAAAATATTAGTCTTGTAGGTGTGTTAGATTGATTTGCCTTCCATGGTGTTTAAAAATAGCTGTGAGAATAATGGGTTTCATCAAAAATCATTAACTGGGACATTACTTTCATTTTTTAACCACAGAACAAAGTGTCACAGCCAGATTAAACAAGGCAGAAAGCATTTGGAGCGCACACAAACAGCCAGCAATTTTTATATATATATACCTTAACCATGGAAAATCCTGGAAGATATTAGCCAACTTCCACGCAAATTGGTCAGAATCCCCAAGAAAGGTCAGATTGTTCGAAGTGGCTGGTATTTGCACCATCTGACATGAAAAGGCTCAGTTATTTATGGTGGTTTGCCTGCATCCCCACAATGCTGAGGGACTGAATGAGATTGTAGAGATGAAAGGACGTTTCAGTCTAACAACTGCAAATAGCTGCAGCTCAGCACACTTCTGAATTATGACATTACCAAGCTGGAGAACTGACCAGCTTAAGCTCAAGTTTTAACCCCTATGGCGTAACAGGATCCCACAGGAACCTTTTTTTTTTTTTTTTTTTGAGGGGTTCCTTTTATTTGAATAAAGTTTAGTTCATTTTGCAGTGCAATCAAACTTTAGGGCTTCCCTTCCAAGTTTCTCTTATGCAGTCTTTATCTGGTTGTGTCAGCCAGCCACTTTGATGGAGTTGTTTTTTTTAGCTATAGGACTTGGACAGGGAAAGAAGAAACTGGGGTCATTTGAGGAGAGCGTTGGGACTGAGAAGAAATGTGGATCCAAGTTCATGGCTGAAGGTTCACCCCTTTTGCTGAATATTTGGTAGGCAAGTGACCCATCAGAGATCAAGAGGGAGAAAAAGAAGACATTTCTGATGAAAAGAAAAACATTGATAACACTTCTGGGAAAAGATAAGGGCAGTGACCATGGTCAATGAGAGTGAAAGCTCTTGTAAACTGTCCAAGAACTCCAGGAGATGTCTCTTGAAGAAACTGCCCACAACTTCCAGTTTTATTGGGCTCGTCAGGTCTGTGGGGAAAAGGAGCTTTCTGCTGATGGGCAAGTTCCAAATCTTCAGGGAATTAAAGAAATATGAGGTTGGCCCAAACAGCCAAATGGAAGAAAAAGGCCCTTTCAGACAGTTCAGTCTCACGGAAAACCTCCCATTTTGCACCAGAAGCTGCAGGCACAGAACAGCTGAACTGTTTTTTCTTTAAGTCAGCACTAGGTTTGATGTGGGATGCCCTTTGGAGCACAGCTGATCAGGCCAAGTATGAACAGGGTGTTATCTCTGAACAGCTCATGAGCCTTCCTGAGCAGATAGCCTGGAAACAGCCCCAATGACTGGCCCTAATCCTAAACCCTTCCCTTGCACAGATAAACCCCCTACAGCGAGAGGGACGGAGAGGAAATTACTGATATTCACTCATCTGTTTATATTTAGACAAAAGATTAAACAACTTGGAACTGTAATGATATGTCCCATGGCATGGCCCCTGCAAACATGTAAGCACTTGCAATACTTCTCTGCACAGGCTTAACTGGAAATGGACTGGAGATTGTGGACACTTTCCAACAAAGTGTACTTACCCAGCGAAGGAAAGCTATGTTTAGAAAGGAAACTCAATGTTTTTTCAGGGGGAAGTTACTGAGAACCACTGTTTTGATGAAAACAAAAGATCGTATTTTCACTCAGAAATTCCTGTTGAATTTCTATTTTTCTAAAACTCAAAACAATTTGATAGACGTGAAGCATTGTGACTTGGTGAAGACTGCAGGCATGTTGAAACAAATCTCTGCAAATAGGTTATTCTGCTGCTATCAGGGCAAAATCACCCAGGATTTCCATTTCATAGGAAATTTCAACCTTTCTTGTTCTTTTTTTTCTGGTAAGGTATGTAAAAGTGTAAATCAGAAGACCGGAATATCCCTGGCTTCATAGGGAAATTCCAGGTTTCAACCAGCTTTGCTAAACATCCCTCAGCTCTTCACTGGCACTGGGCCAGTGCCAAAGGAGGCATCTGAGAAATTTTATGAAAGTGCCGTGTTGTTTCATGGTCCTTTCTTTTATCTTCTTTCTCTGGGAAGAAATTTCCTTGCAAAGAACGCCGATTTTGTCAAGTGATTGAAAAACACGTGAGAAGCAGCATCTCTTCTCCTGCTGTGTCCTTCCCTGTGGCACAGTGTGGCACCAGCAACCTTTGATCAGTCACTTGGAAATACTTTGCTTTTCACCCTCGTGGTATTTTTGCCAAGCTAACCAGACAGAGCAGCACCTTCTGCTTTGATTGTGTTTATGTGGTTGAGCATTAGCTCCAAGAAGCAATTTCTGACCATTGCTGACTTCTCTAAAAATGCTTTTTAGAGGGTTTTGGTATCAGAGAACACATTAGCAATTGTTTTTCAGGTAGCATTTCGTGCTAACTTATTGGAGACACATACAGACTGGACTGCCTTCCTTTTATTACTTTGATTTGGTAAGATTGGGAATGGCACTGACACCACAACAACCTCACTTTTCCCTCATCTTCCCCACCCTGAGTCCAAACCTCAGACCAATATCCTGTGCCTGGAATGCTCAATATATGAAAATCAAGAGTGACAACTCCCACACTGTGCAACACCTTCTCTGGCAGAGCTGTCTGCAGGACAATGGTTTTCTTTGGGATGGTCTGAAAGGACAGGATGAACCTTTGCAAGAATGCAATCTCATCACAGAACAGGCAGTGGTGGAAGGGACCACTGGGGTTCATCTAGTCCAACCTCCTTGCCCAAGCAAGAATCCCCATAGCATGATACCCAGAACTGTGACCAGACAGCTTTTGGACATCTCCAGAGAAGGAGACTCCACAGTCTCCCTGGCAAACCTGTTCAAGTGCTCTATCACCTGCAGAGTAAAGAAGTTCAGAGATATCGTCTGTTTTTGCTCCAAACTGGACTTTAAAAATATAAATACAAAAATCACTCCAATCCTGCAATTCAGAAATCCGATCTAATGATTCCAATTTGCCCCTGGCTTCATCAAACACAAGGCCACAGGCAGAGCTTCCTTCCCCATGAAGAGATGAGGGAAGAGACTGGTGACAGATATTAATTAGGGTGTAAAAATCACCTCTGGAAAGAGCTCAGACATGTTGGGGAGCCTCCCAGTATATGGTTCTTTCCTTGGAACTTGTGAGTTCCACAATTAGTCTGGAGCCTGGCCATGCAGTGCACGTTGTAGAAGAGGTGGCATTAAGGAGGGCCAGTTTTCTTAACTTCTTATGTTTTTTTCTTGCTTTCTGCAGTATATATTCATGCTAATTGTAGCAATACATCTGTCCTCAGAGTTTATCAGATTCAAGGAGATAAGATATTGCCATCAAAGCCTATTTTGAGCACAGTAAATCAGTGTTACATGAATTAAGATTGCCTTGAGATTGTCTCTAGAACATTTCATCTGCCCATATCTGCAAAGAGTTTCTAATCAAAACTCTGTAAAAGATGGCTTCAGGAATTTTCTCTTGCAGCTTACAAACTCTGTGGTCTCAAACAAGCTTTAATTACTAGGGCTTTAATGGCTGCAATTTTATGATGTTTCAGAAGTGAAATGGCTTATACTCTGATGATAAGGACTTCATAGGAGCCAGTAAAAAATAAAGCAGAGTTCCACAGCAGGAAATAGATTTTTTAGTGGATTTTTGCAGGTAATTCTCAGCCTATTCCACCAACAGCAAAGATACAAAATGTGTTAATGGGCATTTACATCTTCTTTATTTTCGGTAGTTTTACCTGTTGCTCCTACCTTTTACTTTGCCAGTTTTATACACAAATTCAGACTCAGTTCTGTGCGTGTCAATACAGAAAATGCCAAGCATAGTTCCACCTACCACAAAATGCACCTGTTTTAGAGACCACCTATAGAGGAACTTTGACTGCAGAAGACAGCTGTCAGCACAACACAAGCCCTATCACAAGCTCCACGGAGTTCAGAGTGACCGGGATTCTGCTCTCACATGACCACAATGGATGGTAAATATGGAAAGAGATTCTTGTGTGTCAGAGCTGAAGTATATACGTCATTGCATTGGGGTAGGTGAAGACTGCCAGTACATACAGTATAACTTCACATAGCCTGTGCTATTTACTACTCTAAATGGAATACATATGTCATATGAGTGCTTGTTGCAGTCTATGTTGAATATGTTAGGGAAGACTAAAAATTGCATAATTGTCAAGCAGTTCTTGAACTAGAGCTTTCCTCTTGTCTAGAGAGGTGCTATTTCAAAGTTCTATCACCTGCAGAAATCTTCTTCTCAGTCTCATCTGAAAAGCTCAGGTCTGTCTAACTGGCCACAGTGTTCCCTGCGCAGGCACTGGGGTCCAGGACAGAGCCTAATAACTGATGACTCTGAAGCCCTAAGTCCTGTCCTTGCTACTGGCTCATGGGTAAAAAGGGGCAAATTGTTTGTCCTTTATGGTAGCACCAGCCTCACATCTGAAGTGCCAGCCAAGCCTTTGCTCAAGGCTAAACTTGTCCATGAAATTTGGATACAGGTGCAGATGAGTCCAAGGCTAAGGAAAGAAAAGTTTTACTCTTTTGTACTGTGACTTTCTCCACTTTCACTGTGAAATGACTCCAGGAGCCACTACAAAGCAAATCATATGTACCACCACAGCATTTTACAGTTCAGTTTTAGTTTGCTGGAAAGAGTGGGTCTGACCAAGTCTCAGCCTGGACAAGCCTCTGTCATGTGAAGGTTGCTTTGATTTATGCCTACACTTAACAGGATCCAGGTGGCCCAAGGAGAGTGTCAAGTCGTCGTCGCTCCTGCTCCAGATGAGCGCCGGGTGTTTCTTGCCAGGTCACTCAAACAGCAATATAATGTTGGTCATTCCATAACATTGTAAATCAGGTTGCAAAACCCACATTTGGAACAGTTAATGTCATTGCCTGGGGCAATACTGCAGACACGACTTTATTTGCTTTGAACAGAATTAAAATGAGAAATAAAAAACACTGCTTTTGACAGCAGTTTAATTTTAAATAGATGGCATATTAAATACTGTTTATTAGGGCAGTGGGTTAATTATGCAACCTCTTTCCATTGCATCTTGTTTATAGGAATGTACTGAATCACTCCGGCTTGTTGTGCTTCACATCTCTCAGGGCTGGCTTTCATTTTGGCAGAGCACTTACCCCTTTGCAATATTTTGATACACATCACAGTGTTTTTGTCTGCAGAACCATATTATCAGACTAACATTCTCAGACAACCTTTGGGTTGAGTGGGTTTCTGAATCTTGGCAGCATGGGCATCTTTCTATTTACCATCTTCCTAAAAATACAAGTTGTTGTAGTGAGGATAATTTGATTGTACAAACACACTGGTTTGGTTCTACCACAAATTCCTTAACCCTTTTGCTGGTTTGGGCACTTCTATAACCCACAAGTTGTGCTTCTATAAAATGAGGTTGGCTTTTTTTAACAGATCCTTGTGGTAGCTCCAAGTGACAGGCAAGCTACATGGTGGGTTTTTTGGCAAATGGGGTCTTGCTAAGCAGTATGAAAAATTATTTGATATGTCTCATCATAGATTATAAAATTTTCTCTCCTACGATTGGAAAAATAAAGAAGCTGTTTTAAAAAATTCCAAATATTAAAGAAGGGGAAGCTAATAAAAATACCTGAAAATCATATTGCTAAGGGTCATCACATTGCACATACATATTTTAGAATGATCTAGAAAGCTGTTCTTGAGTGCCAAGAGCAGTAGCATTCAGAATGTCTGTGTACATGTATTTGTGTGCAGATGCACATACACACACTAACATTCCTGCCTCTTCTTACTGAGTATCCTTCTCTTATAGGAGCACAAAGTACATTAAAAGGGCCTCATTTTCACTGTCTGGAGCTCAATATATTTGCACAAACCAGCTTGGATCAGAATCTGGCCCTGAAAAGCTTTTTTCCCCCCAATGATACATAATAAATCTTCCATTTGAAAGATTTTCAGACACGCTCCTACTTGACTCAGGAGTAGTGTTCATTGGAAAAAAACTTTGATGGAAAGGTTTTTTTCCCCCCTCATCAGTAAAATGCAGTAGCACTAAAATAATAATAATAAAAATAAGTTTGTGAGCTCATGTTGCTTTTGGGGAAATTTCATCTTGAAAAAAGTGATGAAGAAGTTCCAATAAAGTTGAAACATCCTAAATGAGCTCCATACTTGAAAAAAAGTCAGATATATTATTTTCTTTTGAAGCTATGTAATTTGTTTTTTAAAATCAATACAACATTATATATTAAAGTATGAAACAATTTTCAATTTCTATCAAATCAAAAATCTTCTTCTGAAAGGGAATGATATAATTTCTGGAATTCCCAAATCTCTGTGCAGTGAAATTCCCTACTTCATTTTGTACAGGAGCAAAATTATCAGTAGTGAAATAGAAAACAATGTATTGATTCACCATGCAACCTGTTTTTATCCCCCTTGGACCTGAAGTCTTTTGGATTCTGACTTCACTTGCTTTGTTTTAATTCAAATGCCTCAATTTTTTATTTTATGGAAAGCTTTCCTCTCCCAGATTCAAGTCTGGTGGCTGAAATTTCAGCAAATGTGCTGGTCCATTTCCTTCTCTTGGCTTCAACATGTTTTCTCTTGAGGTTTGCTGTATGAAAATTGTGTTATAGTTAATCAGCAATAAATTGCCCTGTTGATAGATACATCCACAAGACTTTCTAAATTCTCCAAAAGTTAACATAGCCATTGAAGGTGTGACATTTCCTCCCAGGGTCACACGCTGTGATTCCTAACCACAGTTAAGAATGGTTTTGTTCATGTTTCCTTGCAGGAATTTGCTCTGTGCTATGTAACAAGTAAGGAATGGTGGGTAGCAAGAAAAACATCCTGAAGTGAATCCTGGAAGAAGCAGTGTATTTATGGAGGATCACAGCAGGGAAAAGTCTGGAGGACAGCAGGCCAGGTGTCACCTGGTTGATCACCATCTTCATAAAACTATCTGTTAAAGTTTCCTGAGGACACTGTTAGCTCGTTTCAGGTGGATATGGATATATAACTGATGATACCCCTGAGATCTTGCTCCCAGTAGCTTCCTTCCATCTACAGAAAACCGGTGAGACCACACTAGTCTGGATCTGCAAGGGTTCTCTGCTAGGAAGAGGAAATAAACATCAGCCAGTACATTAGGTAATGTTTTGGTTTGTAGCTTTTCTGCCTTTTTTTTTTTTTTTTCTCTTGGGGAGTGATCTCTTAGAGCGAACCAAAGTGGGACATGGCCATCCAAGAAAGCCAAAATACTTCTGGGAGAAAGCTACAGTGCTTGATTTCATAGCTGAGATTGCACAAACTACAAGGTAACAGGAAGGCTTTATAACAGGAGATGTAGGTTAGCGTCTAAGTTGATGTGACGAGACTTTCATGATGTTTTAATAAAGGAAAAAAACCCTCAAACCAACAAAACAACATTAAAAAAACCCCAAAACCCAAAAACCAGACGAAAATAAGAAAGGTCCAAATAGGTGACTAGTAAGGTCCGCAAAGACCCTTGAGGTGCTTTTATTCTGATTCTTGACAGGTCCTTCAAGATCTGCGTCCTGTAACTGGGTGGCTCTGTTTTGCAGTCCATGTTTACTGAAGGATACCAGTCTTCCTCAAATGTAAAGAAATAGACCGCCTCTCTCTGGAAGAAAAAAAAAAGGAGTATTTGTCTCCAAAATATCTCAACCTGCAGCGCTTCCCTGTAGGTAAGTATGGAACAGGCCTCTCCATACCTTCCATTTTCCCCTTGTTTCTAGTCGAGAAAAGAGCAATGCCACAGGGAAAGACAGCACACAAATGTGGGCTCTGTGGTGAAAGACAAGTCCAGATATCATGGCCAATTTGCAGCAAATGTGCTAGTGTGATCTAAGTGACTTAATATTAGTAAGCTTTTCTTTGTCCTCAGAGCTTGATATCAGATACTTCCAACTGATTCCTTCCATGCACGTCCCCTTCTTCCCACCTAAATAATTTGGGCAGGAGAGATGATGGAACATCACAGCTTGTCACCTGAGAGTGAGCCAATTTTCTTTGCCCATGTTTTGAGATTAATAGAGACAGAAGAAAAAAAGAAAAGGAGAAGTCTACACATCTAATCTAGGAAAAATACTATGGCCAGGGAAGCATCAGTGCTGTGGGAGAGATCCAAGAGCAAAGACACTGAACCTGAGACTGCCAGTCTGCACTGCTGCTCTCTCTGCTCCTCTGAGCTGTGGCAGCTGGAGGAAAGGTAACCTTCAGAGGATGAAGCTGCACTTTCTTTTGGTTGTGCCAAACACCCCAGCCTCTGAAGGATGACTTGTTTTTCTGTTTACTGTTTCTTCTCAGTCCTCCCAGTCTTCCCAAAACTACTTCACAGGCAGAATTTTAAGGGCGAAGCATTTGATTTTTCCAAGGACCGGAGTTTTCTGTGATCCTGCTCCAGTTTGAAGTGGTGTCAGTGGATGCATTAAAACATTCCCTTTTTTGTGTGCTTTCCCATTCTGTTTTGGCAGCAGACCTGCTTAAAAATCCAGAAACGATCCTTCCAGTTGTTGTTTTTGGGCAGACAATGCAAGCATTGTGCATTGCTTAAATGGAGCAGATTCCAGTTGTTTACACTTCTTCTTGTGGCATTGTTAGGCTTAAGCAATTTGTCTGCTGATAGCCCCATATTAGGAGTTCTTATTTGCGGAATAACTGGAAGATATGATCAGAAACAGATCCGTGGTAGTCCACATGTCATTGCCAACTATGTGGAGTGATAGACAGTCTCATAAAAAGGCTACAGACTGAACTGAGCCAGAGACGTTTTACTAGTCTGAGTGACACTGTTATGTATGAATGATTCGCATTTGTCATGAAACTAAGTACGAAAATGTATCAGATGGCATCTGAAGAGAAGGTAGATAAGGAGAAAGATGTGAGAGTATTTCCAGCTGGATTTTCTTTTTTTGATTGTGTAGTCTCTAAGCTGAAATGCATTTGACTGCTGCAAGATATAGTAATGATAATAATAATAATAATAACAACAATAATAATAATCCTTTAAGCCATTTCAGGTGTGTTGGTGTTTGTCATCTGCTTTGAACTCTCATGCTGTGAACAAGGGCAACCTGATATGGCTTTCACTTTGGAAAAGCTTTCTTGGAGTTTTCCAGTTTCAGGGAGCTGTCTATGAAGCCATGCATATGATCTAATTAAAAGCTTATGTGGCTCAGGTAGATAAACAAGGGGAGGTTTTATTTGAAAAGAATACTTGCTGCATTTTGGTGAGAGTTCTACCTGAAAGACATTTAGATTTGCCGCATCCCACAAATGTTTACACCTCCATGCTGGCCTGCAGACAGGCTGCACTGATTTCTCTTCCCAGTCTTTTCTAGCACAGGATGTGTCTTGCTGAACTCCTATTTATGTTTTATGAACTTAAATTCATGCCTTGCCTGTGATCGGTCCCTGCTTTGTAGTCCCCGATGAAGGCAAGGCGGCTCACCTAGAGCTTTCAGGCTGTATTTGTTGACCCTTGTCTGCAGGAAGTCAGACTGCTGGAGCATAGCAATTCTTTCTGGGAAATAACACTCTGACTTTGTCATACAGATTTTCTTGTTTAGCCCCATCTTCACAGCTCATTACAAGTGTAAAACCACTTATTTAAAATACATACAAGTGTGGCCTGTCGAATTACCATTTACTGAGAAAAAGTTCTGTTTTCTGAGTACTATAGCAGAAGTTACATGTGGCACCACTCAACAATATCGGCTCCTGGTGTCATTCCACATGGAGCTGACACCAGCAGCTATCACTACAGCAGCCTGTAGTGTTTGGCAAAGTTACAGGGAGTTGGTAACAAGTCCTTGTAATGGTCTCTACTGGAATTTTCCATGCTGGGTGTATTCCTTTGCCTGAATATTTTGGGGAATGTTCTAGCAAAAATAGCTTCATTATTTTGAAGGCATGAAACATGATGAAAAAAATAATATGAACAATTTTAAGGCGCCTTTTACAGCTATTTCATCCATGAGTTTGATGTGCTGTTTTACTTTGGAGTAGGAGCTCGAAAACCTGAGAGAGGGCTATAACTTTTAAAAAGAGAACTTTTGAAATATCTGGGCATTGCTGCCTGCATGTTCTCAAGCTGATAGACTCTTGAGGACACCATATTGAATTTGGAGACAGTGGCTTCAACAATCAGACCATGCATTTGGAAGTGCTCTTCAAGGTTGATGAAGACCATTTAATATGGGGTAAGGAACAAAGAATCTTTCTTCCCCTGAACAGAAACCCACAGCACTCAAAACAAAATGAAGATGCTGGTGGGCACCCAAGAGAAGCAAGAGGCAGGCTGGGATGGAACAGCAACAGCAGAAGACAAAGATTAGATGGGCTGATATGCTTTTGATATGCCATTTTATCTCCTTCCAGATTTGGAGGCCAGTTTTCCTACTGCTGTTTGCCACCTTGCTGACTGTCGCTACCTCATTTGCCTCATCCCTCCATCAGGACTTGCCCAGAGAACTCAAAAGGTAGAGGTGTGCCTTGTTTCTCTCAAAGGCCAGTCTCGATTGTTGGATAGATGAAACTCAGCAGGTTTTAACCAGTGGGTAGCCCTGTCTTTGTAATTTGTCTCCTTAAAAAAAAAATAAAATCCAAGGGTATTTTGTTAGCAGACATTAGAAGCACTGAACTGTAGTGTCTGGCATTTCGGCCTCTAGCAGTATTTGAGAATGATATTGAGGAAATGAATCATGGTTTGTGCTGAAGGAGGCTGTTGTTAGCCAGATCATTGCCTCACACAGCCTAGGAGCTGGACTACAGGCAGCAAATGAGGTAGGGACCCTCGTGAAGGACACAAATGATGGTGAGGTTGAGAGACCTGGATCACTGACCAGAATCATTGAATTTCTCCGGCAGTCTAGCAGAGAGTTCTGATGTGATACTAAATAAAAGACTTAGAGGAACCTTTCCATATTACTTCATTCATGGTAAATTCCTTCTTTACTAAACTCCCCTGATACACTGAAGGATCCAGCCTTTAAACAAACAAACCAACAAACCAACCAACAAACGCCCTCAACAAAACCAAGCAAAATAACACCCCCAACCCACTACGATCTCACCTAGACCTGGAACTATGAGGTTTGTATTTGTACATTTCTACTCTTGTCCTGTCATATTTTGCTACCCACTACGTTATTCACACTAAAAAATATGACAAGTTTGGGCTTAATCCTTCCAGGCCTTATCTCTCAGGATTGTTGTAAAGATTAGCTGATGCTTGGGGAATATTTTCAAACTATAGTAGCAATATAATAGGAAACTCAAAAAATACATGAACACACCTTGTTTCAGTACAGTGCTTAGATATAGAGAACAGTAGATAAGACTTGAAAAAACTGTTGAAATTACAAGGTTAGAAGAGAATACAAACCACATGTGGTTTCAGTCACCACTCTTTGTGATAGATAAAGTGAGAAAGTAACATGTGTTGAGATAATTCATGAAAGTTCTACAATGGGTACACAAAAGGGGAAATGGCAATTGCACATGAGATTTCAATGGGCATTTCCTACTGTGCAAGCATGAGACCTTGGGTTTAGGTAGTATAAAACTCTGGGGGGTTGTTTTTGTAGAAAATGTAGGGATTTTGCTCCAAGCACTGGGTACCTCAAGGTGACCTGAATCTGTTGGCAGAGGACTCCCATGGGATGTTGTTCCACAACACCAGGATCTATAGCCCTCAGGCACTACAGGTCTGCGCCTGTGCTTTTTTCCAGCCCCAGAGGATCCCATCAACTGTAGTCTTGTGAGCCACTGAGGCATGATACATCGTAAATAAAGTTTTCTCACTCTGTGGAAGAATCATCCCTTCAGAGCTGAAGGACTTTCCTGTAGACATCCAGGGCAATGCAGAACAAATTCAGGGAAGAACAAGGAAAAGCTAAAAGATGGGACTAAAGATGGATTGGCATGGCCTGAACAGGATTTAGGAAGCCCTATATGCGCAATAAATGCAGTTTATTTCCCCTTGTTAGGCTTCCTTGTCCCACACTTTTCATTCACTGTGAGCCAAAAGAGACCAGAATACTAACCCTCAAATTATTGGCAATTTGTTCTGCTCTCTAGAAAAATGCCTCCAATAAACACAAACCCTGCGAGTCAGTGTAGCATTAAATCAAACCTTAAAAGATGAAAAATGCTTCTTTCACTGTTTTATCTGAAGCCAAAAAGGATATTGCTTTACATTTTTTCGAAATAGAAGTGCATAGCTTTACTGCTGCCTTCCAGCATCGAGAGATGTTCCCCCCGGTAAGAGCTCATTAATTTGAGAGTAGGCTTGATTAGACTAGAACTGAACAAGACCGAAACATTTCATTTCATTCTTTCACACTAATCTCTTGGCAGAAGAAACCCCTTTTTGCCCATCGCCCCCACTCAAAACACAAACAAAAATAAGAGCTCTCCCTCCTTCAAAATCTGTATGGACCACAAAATAGCCTGAAGGGCTCTTTTGTTATTACCATAAAATGCATTACAGAAGTGAATAAAATAGCTGTTGGTAGCTCAGGTCTATGGGATACTAGTAATCCTATATAATTGCCAACTTGTGGGGTGATTGGTGAAAGAAACCTTAAAGCCTTTTTATTTTATCTTAGTAATGATGAGGGAGTTACCCAAAACATATGAATGCACCTCTCCTCCTTTAGACCATCAAAGGTTCAACAATGAATTCCTTTCTTTGAGAAAGCTGGGCTTTAGTCTGCCATGAAACTCAATCCATTGCCCTCTCATTAATTTTGCTAAATAGATTAGCCAATTGGAGTTGCTGCTTCAGAGGGAAGCAACCTCCAAAACAAGTTTTTCCCCATTCTCAAGGTGAGATGTTTTGCTCACAGGACATCCTTTCAAGTGCACTGGAGGACTTTTAGACTGGATTAGCTGAAGCAAATGGATTAGTCTTTGTAGGTATTAGAACCAAGGGCCTTTAAGAAAGGAAAACAAGGTGCCTAGTTTCACCAGTATGCCACTAAAAGCTACTTAGTGCAAACATCCGTAAAACTGTCAAGAATGAGGACTTGTAAAAGCAACTGTAAGCACATCCTCAAGCTAATTGTAGGACACACATTTACACAGAAATATGCAAACTGCAAACATGGACAGAATGGGGACCGTCACACACGGATCTGATCTTAGGGCGCATAAGGAATTTTTAATGGTGTTTCCAAGGACACTTGAAACGCTGCAGCATCTGCTAATTTTTCTTCCAAGCAAGTAATTTGATTAAAGCATTAATCCTCTCACAAAAGTAAGCCCAAATGACACTCTTCTTTGCTGACTTTCTGAGGGTCCAAGACAGAGAAGTGCTAAGCTTTACAGAATGAAGGAATCCACACATCAGTGGCAATGTACAGCCATTCAGGGTTGGGGCTGAGACTTTTTCCTCACATTCAATTCGTGCCCAAGTGTGAAATAGTAAACCAGCAGGAGCAGAATGCTTGTGTGAAGCCCAGAAAGTGACTGAAGAACACAGGAATTTAAAATAATTCTTTCTCCTAAAGGGCTGTGTCCTTCATGCCAACAAGCATTGACTTGACTTAGTGTTAATGAAGGACATGTTCCTATTTCTATGAATTTTTTTTTTAAAATCCCAAACCCCATTATTTAGATGGATAGACAATAGTTACCACAAAGAAACCACAAAGAAACAGAGTCAAAATACAGCAGTTATTTGACCTGCTGCTCAAATATCCAAAGGTTTATAATGTCTGTAGAGGGTTCAGACACTAAAGGCGAAACCTTGGCATGTTAATAGTCATTTCAATCATATCTACTGCTTATATTATCTACTGCTTATTTTATGCACCTCTGTAAATAACTACTCCTCACGTGTCTCATGTGCTTGATTGTAAAGCAGTCACCTGTGTTTGTCCCGGCAAATGCTTACAAAGGTGTTTTGCAATTATTCCATTTGGCGCTAGAAGTGTTAGGAATTATTATTCTGCAAGGAATCCAAAGTGCAATGCTTTTCCCATTTCTTTCAACTGCACAGAACAAGGAGGGCCTTGATTTAATTAATATCTGTTTTCATGCAAAGGACATGAGTTAGTGAGTCTTCTTTAGTTTTTCAGGAACTTTCCTCTTTTCTGCTTTGTCAGTTGAAATATTCTTTTTCCAGTGATGCTGGTAATCCTGTTGATGTTATAAAGCAAAGGTTGTGGTGAAAGCCTGTTTCATTACCCATCTCTGTGGGTGTAGCTTTACTTCTGAATGGGTATAGTAATATCATACTTAAATAACAGTATAAATATTGAGAAACAGTAGAAAAGAAACCTTTGTGAAAAGTCATTTATCCTTGGTCTTCACCAAATCCTTGACCAAAATCACTAAAAGGATGAGAGCAAATGGTAAATACTAGAAATTAATTTATTAAAGGCAAAAATTCTTGAGAATTTTTGCATCTCAGTAAATATTTTACTTGAAAATTCTGTGAACAAACTCGTATGTTATGTTGGGATAGTAACACCTCATTGATTATCCTTTAAAAATCCGCCTCTTTTGCCAGATGTGTGAAAGCACGCAAAAATGACACACACATTTGAGAATGTGTTCAAAATATAATTTTCCTTATCTTTTTCCTGAGTACTGTAGAAATTCCTGTAAAATCCACCCAGGCATAATGATCTACTGTTCAGTAGCACCTTCCATTCAAGGTCTCACAATTCGTTGCAGTAATTTGCAGAATCTTAACGACTCTCTGAGGAAGGGAGAACATTTTTCTTTTGGCATCTGCACTGGGAAGGTGTGCTTATCCTAGGGATGTCATTGGCCTTTAATCTGCTTTCAGAGCTGAGCCTGCCACCCTCAGTGGGCACAAGGGAAGCCGTGAGTGCCTAGACCCCTTCCAGAAACTCTGAGATAATCTTCAGGAGTTTTATTCATGCATATATAAAATGTTGATCTGCATTGTAAATGTTGTTTTCAGAAACACAGAGCACCTACACATCCCACTGCGAGCAGCTGGAGCCTTGAATGCTCAGTACATGTGAAAATTCAGGCTCTTGGGATGCAATATTCCCTGATGTAACTTGCAGACAACATTATCTTCCAGCATACAAGAACTGAAACAGGGAAATCAGAAAAGAATGGTTTGGGTTGGAAGTGACCTGCATATCATCTTGTTCCCATCCCCTGCCATGGGCAGGGACACCTTCCACTATCCCAGGTTGCTCCAAGCCCCATCCAACCTGGCCTTGGACACTTCCAGGGATGGGGCAACCACAGCTTCTCTGGGCAGCCTGTGCCAGGGCCTCACCACCCTCACAGCCAAGAATTTCTTCCTAATACCTAATCTAACCCTTCCTTCTGTCAGTTTAAAGCCATTTCTCCTTGACCTGTCACTCCATGACCTCGCCAGTAGCCCTCCAGCTCTCTTGTAGCCCCTTTAGGTACTAGAGGGTGCTACAAAGCCTCCCTATAACTTTCTCTTCTCTGGGCTATCCTATCGCTCTGTGTGACCATGCTACAGAAAGCAGAGTTTCCCTCCACAGTGTTTATATCACTGCTCTCTCTAGGTGTTTGATCAGTGAGTTGGTGAGTGAGCATCTTTGTAAAAAGAAGTTTGCTTTCCTGCAGCCCATCAGAGCCATCAGAGCTCCTGGAAATCCAACAAAAGCACCTTATTTACATGCCTCGATTAACACACACAGTATTTGTTTACGGGATGTAAAGAATGACTTCCCACTAGTGACACATCAGGGTTTATGTTTATTCTGCTTGCTGACCTCAGTGAAAGAGGAAGAGGCCTTTGGCAATACTCTGGAAAACAGTCATGGAGCTCTTGTCCAGTATAAGAAATTTGCACCCACAGTGAACAACCACATTGCAGGTCAAGGGAAGCAAGAAGTGCCACATGAAAGCTGATGAGGAATACAAACACACTGCATCAGATCTGCCAATTGATCTGATCACAGATCAGGCCAGCAAGCAGGGACAAGTGATAGTAAAGTAACGTGAATGAAGGTAATGAAAACAGACTGGAAGCAGATTTAGGATGAACATAATTAGAGTTAATGTTAGCACTGAAAGCAGAGATTTGGGGGTTGGTGGTGCCTGGGGCTAGTTGACGTTTATCAGCATAGTTTGACTGTCTCTCTAAGTGGGGTTTAGTATCAGGAAAGGGATTCTGACATTTTGTTCACAATTGGACCACCTGCTTATGTCTCATCAGCTAAAAAGGGCTTAAAGGCTTCTTAGCACACGGGAGGTATGGATCAGGCATGCAAAAATATTTGTGTCTTGGATGCAGCATCTCTTGGCCATAGCTACAGGAATAGGTGATTCCTATTTATGCCTTTATTCACCATGATTAAAGCATGAACATCTAAATAAAGACTGTTTCTAACTAGGAATTAGTGAAGAACTCCTTTATATGACTGAAGATATAAACATGCTGAAGTGTTGGGATGCATCAGGCTTTCCTGGACTCTCATCTTTCTGTGTTTCTCACCTACCCCAGGCCCCAGTGATACTGTGATCAGCACAGACCAAGGGCCCCACCATGTGTCTGCTCTGATGTGTCCAGTGCCAGCTTGGGAGTGTGTCACAACCTCAACTCTGGAGTGGAACCTTGACCATTAACAGGCTGAATATACTGTGTCACATGCACCTTTGCTTTACTATTTGTTTTAAATGTCCAACTCACTCCCTGACTACTGCAGACCTGATGCAGTGAGCAAATACTCCTGGGATGGTGGTGGCATGTGCCCCATTGCAAACTCAGTGGGAACAGGTTCTACTGGGTGATACCTACAGGACAATTTGGGACAGGACAGTGACTATTGGCTTATGGGACTACACTGGTTCATGTCACATTTTTCTCCCTTCAGGATACTCACTTCTACTTGAAGCTGCTGGGATACATTTTTTAAAAAGTAACTAATTATTATTTTTTAATCCAGTCCTTGGAAAATGTATGTGGTAAGAATTTTAGCCTTGGCACATTTAACAAATGCACTGAAGAGCCCAAACGGACAGATCTGGATATATATTTCTGTCAAGGATTAAACAAAAACTTCCAGTTGAACTCTTTGAGTCCCTCCCCTCCTCCTTTCTTCTCCTTTCTCCCCTCTGCACCCCTTGCCAAAGTTCAGCTCAAGTTGATGAAGAATGTATATTTTTTGAATGGTAAATGCCTGCCAGGCCTAGGAACTATCTACAAGACAGGTGTGTGGCTCAGGCGGCTTCCAACTCCCTGCTTGGGACTGATAGTGCTTTTGTAAGAAAGCAGCTTCAATCCTGTCCTGGAAGAAACATTCCTGCCCCTGGGGGACAAGTGATTCATTCAGTCAATGAGGTCAGTTCTGCTGCAGATCTGCCTAAGAGAAGCTGTGAGATATATTGAACTTAACTCATACTCAGAAACCATTATGGAATTTGTGCTTTCCGCCGTTTTGCAAAATGGTAGAAATTGTGACCTTGGACTAATTTTGGATCTAAAAATCAATGTCACAAGGATGAACCATTATTCCAGCCTGAGTGGGGGCGTAGGGTATCAAAACAAATAAGCCAGTGAAGGAATCAAGCTCCCCAAAGCTGAAAGATAAAGGGAGAAAGGAGGAGGAGGTGAAGAATATCTTGTACCAATCTGCAAAGTTTTTGATTGTTCTTTCCCAGTGTGGGTCACCTTGCTGTGAGGCAGTTCCTTGCTGAAGGGAATGCTCAGGTACAAAGGTGAGTGGGGAGAGAGAAGACCCTAAATCAAGAGTATCAACTGAAACACTTTAGAAGGTGTGTGATGAAAACACAGCTGCTGTGGGGAAGAGAGAGTGTCCTCAAGTACAGAGTTTGTGTCAACACAGTAGATGCAACAGAAACTGAGAAAGTGTAAGAGGGAAGGCTATAAATCTATGGGTCACAGAGCCCAGAGTGTTGCTGGTGGATGTCTGGGACTGTCAACAGTTTGCTCACATCCCTCCTCCAAAGAACCCCTTGCAGGGGGATGGAGGACTGTCCCCACAGCGGGTACCACCCCTGGCTCTGCTTTCCTCTTGCACCTGAAAATCTGACCTAGCTGTGGGCTGCAGATTGTTCTTCTGGACTAAAACAGCTGTGTAGGACTCTAAAAAAGAGTTATCAGTTTTAAACGGAGCAGTAATATCCTTTAACAGAGGTCAATGGGATTAAAACCTCTGAGTCTATTCTGATTTTGTTATCAACTTCCTCCCATTATTTTGAATTGTTTCCAACTCAGTGTAATTGCAGGAGAGATGACCACTTTCGTTGATTTTTTTTCCAGTTGATGGAAATGTCTTCTTCTAAGAGGGCTTAGGATATTTTGAAGGGTTTTGCTAGGTAAATAATTTTTTGCTAGAGTGCCCAAAAGCTGTGTAGACTCACAAGATGCCTGGGAGGAAAATGCATGCAGGTCTGACGTTAAAGAGTCTTGGTGCTGAGAGGGCTACACTAACATTAAAGCCAGGTAAATATGGTTCTGCTTTCTAACTAGGGTCAAATAATTCAAATTTCCAAAGACATTGAAGCAGCATCAAACTGTAAAATTACTCAAATAACTGAAAGTCTACAGAAAAGAAATCAAGTTTGACAAGCAGGAATTTAAGGAGCTCTTTGACCTTCCACCTCCATTCAGTCAAGGAAACTTTACCCATCAGCCTGATTTGACATCCTGGATTGATCAAATCTACATGGAAATTTTCTCACAACTGAGACTTTATTGAAGACTTTGGCCCTACCGCCTCTTCAGTTTAGATACTCTTAGTGAGTCTACAATGAGCAAACTAGAACTTTTTTGTGATCACCCTTTGTGATTCGTGTATAAAGCATTTTTTTCCTTTGATGCCTTCGGAAGATCTTAGAAATGCTTCACACTCCTATGCACAGCTAACACCCATCAATGACTGCCCTCCTCCCTTATGGTTTCTTACAATTTCTCAAATGTATCAATGGGAAAAAAATGGGCAAAAAGGAATACAAAATTTGTATCAAAACTGTGAGATGCAACAAAATATGGGGACTTCCTGGTTCAGGAAACTGACCACGCTAGTTTAAGTCAGAGGAACCTTCACCTTCCGCTCCTTTGGAAAGCCTGTGGCTCTTATGTCAAAGACATAGGATTTCCTTGTCCTTTTGACCCTGCTTGGACAGCTGGGAGCCTTGTTGCTTTGTCTTTTTGAGTAACAAGGAGTGTCAATGTCTTTGTGTGTAATGTTCCTTGGCCAGATGTAAAGTGGCCTTTGCAGAGTGGCTGCTGGCTCATCCTGTGCTCCTCTATTGTCCCCTAGGGTCAAGGATTGATAACTGTTGATATTTTGGAACATAATGGATATGGTCAAATCCAAGCCAAGTGACTGAAACTAGTAGCATTCTAGAAAAAGCCTGTCTGAATTTGCCAATTTCATTAAGATGTGAGTCAATGGAAGTCACATGTTTTGCAAAACTCTAAAAAGAATGGACATGGAGAAGAAAAACAGGAACTGGTTTTAGGGAAGATTCTTTTACCCACATTTCTGGAGTAGACAACCACAAGACACTATATGACATCAATTTTGGGTGCAGGGCCTCTACAGGTGTCGAAAAACAAATAGTTGCCTAATAAAATGCAACCTTTCAGACATGCTTCCTGTGCATACCTTCAGAGGTCATTAAGTATCATTGAGTCACTATTCCTTAATCTTTCTACACCCTTTGGATCTGAGAGTTGTCACATACACATTATCAAAATAGTGATTTATGATGATCATTGGGAATGGAGTTTTGTGTTTCTAATATATTTATAAAGGTCAGAATTCACAGCATGAATTCACCTAAACCAAAAATAATGTAAGCAGGATTTACTCTGTTCTTCCTGCTGGCTAGTTGTCTGTTGGATGTGCAAGACAATTTCTCTATTATTGTGGAGGCCACACTTTGTTCTAATGTCTCTGTGGCTTCCTCCAGGCTCTTGCATGGTCCCAAGGCTTCAGAGTGCCATTGGTGGTTTCCAAGGCAAAAGTTCCTACATGTTTACTCTCTTTATCTTCCATGACTCACAACAGTTGTACCAGGCCTGGCACAGCTGAACCATGATCAGACCTGGCAAGGTTTTCTGAGCTGTTTTATCAGCACAGGGCAGGAGGGTTTAGTGAGGGCAGAGAACAGCACATAGCACGCCACACTTCACAGATACCTCTGGTCCATGTCAGCGTCAGCATATCTGCAAGGAAGCTTGGCATCCAGCCACAGCGCTAGTCAGCAGCTACAGTTCCCGGGAGTTCTGGCTAAAAACCTGCTGCTACTGCTCCATAGGTATAAGTGGGGCCAGACAATGGCAAAAACCAGGCTCCAAATATGACCCACTCTTCAGGAGCATCACCTGTCAACCTGAACACCAAAGTCTGCAGGGAGTTAAGAAGATGCAATTCTGAGCATTACCACTCTTCTGTAAATTTCTCGTGCTTTGTGACAAACACATCCTATCTGGAAGGAGGCAAAAGAGAAGCTGCTATTCTCTGGTATCAGCTGTTTTGTTTTTGCAAAGATTCTGGAGCAGGGTAGGGTCTTGGCACCAATTCAACCCCGTGGACAGTGATTACTGTCCCCTTTTCTCACCTATCCCCATAGATCAAGCATAGAACAAAGTGCAACGACAAGTTCACAAGAAGAGCATTTATCCTGTGCAGCCTTGACCTCCACCTTCAAAGACACTAGGATTGTATCAGCATGGACTGGTCATGACACATGAGCATGGACATTGCCCAGTCTCAAATTAAAACCTGTGTGACTGGACAAATGTGGCCTTTCAGAAATCATGGAACAAACCCCAACTTTGACTGATGCAGTGAGATGAAGTGATGCCTCGGTTCCCATTGGGGCATGAGAGCTGAGGACATTTTGCATCATTAGTGCAGCAAGTTTACTGTACTACTTTGGATGTATAGGACTTCTACTCTGTGCTGTTCAACAGTAAGGACTGAGAGACCTCATTAGATATGAAAGGGAAGATTCTCCTTGACAATAAAATCCTTTAGTTCCTGAAAAGTGAGTATCTTCCCCAGAAAGTCTTCCCCAGAACAAACCTAAAGGTAAAGATGAGTATAATTTAGGAGCTTCCTGGATGATATCGGCTTTTCCAGGCATGATGTCTCAGGCCACAGAGCAGAGATGCATCAGTACTCAGTAATTTCTCTAAAATAGGGCTCCATTGTGATTTGAAAACAGACCCACTCCCACTGGTGTCTGGTATGTTCTGCTGGGCTGCACAGGAGCAGGATCTGACTTCCAGCTTTTCAGCCTCCCCAGGCTCCCTGTTTCACACCAGTGCCTGTGAGGACAGCCCTGTGGTCCTGTGGAAATCTTATGAATGAAGCACATTGCGAAAAACAAAGTGAATTTTTCCTTTAAGCCCAGGAAGGTTATCAACCCCAGAATTCCTCTCCTTTCTTCTCTTTGCTGCTCCCTCCTGCCACACACGCTCCTGCCCTCTCCAGCCTGTGCGAGGAAATTGGTGACTTGGGGGAAAAAAAAATATTGAGTCATGAGGTCATACCATTATCACATTTCTATTCCAGTGCTTTCTCTCGCTGCCTACAATTATCACTCTTTTATTCTTGTACTTGGCTTCTTAGACTTTGATCTAGTCCTTTGCTTCATATCCTTTGATGCATTTTAGCTTATATTGTCTGTAACCTGACCCCTTGCCATCTAATTCCACCAACTTCTCACAACCCATATCAACCACTCTCTCCCCCCTTTCATCTTTCTTTTGGATAAATGTATACAGAGCTGTAACAAAGAAACTACAGTGCAGTTGTAGCACTTCCAAGATCCTTAGAAGTGCTGGATAAAATCTCTATGCATTTATTTTGCCCCTCACAGGTCATTTTAAAACATCTTTGTTTATTCCTTTTCCTCCTTAGACAAAATAAAAATGCCGAGGGAAGAAAAGCTAATTATGGCTTTTTTTTTTTCCCCTGCCGAATTTTTTATGAAAACCTTTTAAAATTATTTTTGTTGTAAACCTATCTTCAAGTTCATTCCAATGGCATTAAGACTGTAGAAACATGGTACAATTTCATCGTTAAATACTGGCAGACTTTGATCATGTTTACTTTCATTGAGGAAAAGGAAGGAAAGGCCAGTGCTTACATTGCAAATACCAATTAGTGCAGAAATACAGTGTGTGCATATGTATTTATAAATATATATTTAGAGGAAAGAAAATAATTTGGTTTCTGCAAAGTAGGAACTGAGGGCAAAAATACATGGCTGTATTTTGCAATGCCTAAATAATGCAGAAACAGACCTGCAATTCTCAAAGGTCATTGAGGAGCCTGAAGTCTTTCTAAATCAATGGATTATAAGACTTGACTATGTCTGAGTATTTGGGAATATTCTTACCGGCATCCTTAGGTACCTAAATTTTGTTGTCAGTCAAGTCCTAAAATCCTTTAGAAATTGGATTTTGAATTTAGTCAGTGAGGCTGACTTTTACATACACTTTTGTCCTATACTTCTGAGTGTATATTTAGCAGTGAGTTGGAACTGAAGGAGCCGAGAGAGAGAGAAGAGACTTTTTCAGCTGCCTTTGCATAATCAGAATGATATTTACAACAATATTTCTCTTTCTACTTGATAATGACATGCTGGTAAGGGCAGACAGAGGGTAGCTGAGTGAAGTTTTGGCACGGTGGCTGTGACTTCTCACTTAGGAGAATGACTAGTTTCACTTTAAGCTGCTGGGAAGCAGAGGTGAAGGTAGAGTGTGTTGGGTTTGAGCAGCCCAGGTCACAGGTCACTCAGTTGCAGGTATGATCTTGTTGTGGACTGATACACTGTGGGCTTTACTCTCTGCAGGTCATTCTGCTCTTCCCCTAAACCCAGTTCCGCATGTAAAAATGGTGGAAAACATGCTTGGAGTAAATGCTGCTACTCCATCAATTTGACCCACAGTTTTCAAGTAGGACATGGGAAAGGAACAAGGCCTTCTGCTTGTTTTGTCCTGCCCACCTTCCCCAGCAATACTGGGCTGGGACAGCCTTGGCAAAGCTCTGTGTTGTGCTGTATGCATGATGTCCCCATTCAGAGGCTCAGTCCAGACTCAGAAACTGTTTCCCTCCTGCCAGTTCTTCTCTGTCTAAAATGTTGCAACTGTGAATAATAGGTGCTACAGATACTTGGGAATTTCTAGCTAATAAATTCCTCCACTGCCGGCAGTTCCCAAGGATGTCAGGCAAGCAGTCTTGCAGGTGCCAGGGGAAAAACATAACAAAAGCAATAAAAAGAAATGTAAAGAAAACCTTCACTTTTTGCTTTGTCTTGCAGTAGCCAGTTGGTTGAACACCTTTTCCTGCTGGCTGATTTCAGTCTCTAAAATCATGTTTTCCATGACAGTGGGCCAAATGGTTCCTGTGTAGTTTGAGCACCTGTGAACCTGGCATGCTGAGCCTCTAAATAATGCAGACACAGCAGTTTGCTCTGCACCTCTCTGGTTCATATCCATTCCTAGCTGGCAAACCCCCCTGATAGCGACAGTGTTTTGCAGCTGGAAAATAGGTCACCTTCAAAGCTATATATTTATGTGTGTGGATATGCCCTGAACTTAAACAAAACAAGTTGAATAGTTACATTTAAGGGAGAACTCCATTTGCCCCTTCACGAAAATTCCTGAAGAATTAGTGGGACATCTAGGGTTGTAAATACGATAGACATCTTCAGAGGGAACCGAGAGGAAGCACTTTCCTGCATTAGGGCCACTAAAGAAAGAGGGGTCTATCCATAGATAACGGACTGGTGTCTGTTTGATTGAGGTTTGGGAGTTTCACCAAGTGTGTTCATGGTCACGCGTGTGTATGCATCTACTAAAACAGACAATATGTCCTTGAGACAAACTGCAATGATTCTGCCTCTGAGTAGTCAGTTATTTCATTCAGAGGTTCCTGTGTACAGTGGTAAACCAGCAAGTTTATTTATACTGAAGAAGTTTCTCATCCATAATTGATGTCTAAATCAGCTCTGGTCTTTCCATGATCTGCAACTCCTCTAATGTGGTCGTGGGTATGAAGCAGCTTTGAGTTCAGCATGAATGGTTTGCTTACAATCAATTATGCATGTTGTAGATACAAAGGGACTGTTGAGGGGAAAAGGGAAACTTCTGCTTCCTCTTCCAAGTTTTCAGGGACAAACACTTTATATCAGAAGGCATCTTCCCATGCCTTCTCTTAGCACTTCATCCTCTATCTGCTCAGGACTTGCTGCTCATTCAGTGGCCATGAAGCCCAGAAAAAGCCCTTTGGCTTACAGGTTTGGAATTTAGAAGGAGGACATAAACCTCGGAGGTCCTAGTCCAAATCTTTCCTCTGAATAATTGATAAACATGTGAAAAACAGCTACTTTGTTGGTTATATCTTCGATCCAGGTCTGGGGTATTTTATCTGTGTGTCTATCCCCTCTTTTATCTCTACAGGGAATAGTCTTGCAAGGGAAAAATACTCAAATCAGACATAAGTAATTCCCTGTTCTCTAAATCCCATGGTGATTTTTTTTAGGCTCCTTTTCTGCTCTCTCTTGGAAGGGAGCTGTTATTCTGCATCTTAGTCCTCATGGACCAGGAGGTCAAGCATCACGCTGAGCTCCACAAGACCACTGACACCAAGCTGCTGTTGGCCACTTTCTTTTCTGGGCTTTAGAAAGGGTTGAACAGTGCGGTGGCTGCTTCACAGCCTGAAAGGACATCTATGCAGCAATAAAAACTTAACAGCCCCAGCCATTGAATCAAGGAGTATCAGATCCTTTAATGGAAATATTGGTGTCTAAAGTGGAGGTAATTGAGGATTGAATTTGCCACACATGCTACTGACAGAANTGTGGGCTTTACTCTCTGCAGGTCATTCTGCTCTTCCCCTAAACCCAGTTCCGCATGTAAAAATGGTGGAAAACATGCTTGGAGTAAATGCTGCTACTCCATCAATTTGACCCACAGTTTTCAAGTAGGACATGGGAAAGGAACAAGGCCTTCTCCTTGTTTTGTCCTGCCCACCTTCCCCAGCAATACTGGGCTGGGACAGCCTTGGCAAAGCTGCACATGTGAAATGCTCTGTGTTGTGCTGTATGCATGATGTCCCCATTCAGAGGCTCAGTCCAGACTCAGAAACTGTTTCCCTCCTGCCAGTTCTTCTCTGTCTAAAATGTTGCAACTGTGAATAATAGGTGCTACAGATACTTGGGAATTTCTAGCTAATAAATTCCTCCACTGCCGGCAGTTCCCAAGGATGTCAGGCAAGCAGTCTTGCAGGTGCCAGGGGAAAAACATAACAAAAGCAATAAAAAGAAATGTAAAGAAAACCTTCACTTTTTGCTTTGTCTTGCAGTAGCCAGTTGGTTGAACACCTTTTCCTGCTGGCTGATTTCAGTCTCTAAAATCATGTTTTCCATGACAGTGGGCCAAATGGTTCCTGTGTAGTTTGAGCACCTGTGAACCTGGCATGCTGAGCCTCTAAATAATGCAGACACAGCAGTTTGCTCTGCACCTCTCTGGTTCATATCCATTCCTAGCTGGCAAACCCCCCTGATAGCGACAGTGTTTTGCAGCTGGAAAATAGGTCACCTTCAAAGCTATATATTTATGTGTGTGGATATGCCCTGAACTTAAACAAAACAAGTTGAATAGTTACATTTAAGGGAGAACTCCATTTGCCCCTTCACGAAAATTCCTGAAGAATTAGTGGGACATCTAGGGTTGTAAATATGGTAGAGATATTCAGAGGGAACCGAGAGGAAGCACTTTCCTGCATTAGGGCCACTAAAGAAAGAGGGGTCTATCCACAGATAACGGTCTGGTGTCTGATTGAGGTTTGGGAGTTTCACCAAGTGTGTTCATGGTCACGTGTGTGTGTGCATCTACTAAAACAGACAATATATCCTTGAGACAAACTGCAATGATTCTGCCTCTGAGTAGTCAGTTATTTCATTCAGAGGTTCCTGTGTACAGTGGTAAACCAGCAAGTTTATTTATACTGAAGAAGTTTCTCATCCATAATTGATGTCTAAATCAGCTCTGGTCTTTCCATGATCTGCAACTCCTCTAATGTGGTCGTGGGTATGAAGCAGCTTTGAGTTCAGCATGAATGGTTTGCTTACAATCAATTATGCATGTTGTAGATACAAAGGGACTGTTGAGGGGAAAAGGGAAACTTCTGCTTCCTCTTCCAAGTTTTCAGGGACAAACACTTTATATCAGAAGGCATCTTCCCATGCCTTCTCTTAGCACTTCATCCTCTATCTGCTCAGGACTTGCTGCTCATTCAGTGGCCATGANAGGCTGTGCCCTCTCGTTCTGGTGTCGTCAGCCTGGAAGAAGAGGACTACACCCATCTGGCTGCAACCTCCCCGCAGGTAGTTGTAAACAGCAATGAGGTCCCCTCTGAGCCTCCTCTTCTCCAGACTGAACAGTCCCAGTTCCTGTAGTCGCTCCTCATAGGGCCTGCCCTCCAGTCCCTGACATCAGGTAAAATATCATGAATGCTTGACCTGAGATTTTTCAGACACAGTTGGTTTTCCAGGGTGGGGTTTATGTGGTGGTGGTAGATTGGGGAGGGGAAGAACTTGGTAAACCATGTATAATGTTCAAGGGGGAAAAAATAAATAAAGCAGTTACAGATATAGACGAGTTGGGGTGGCATATTACAGTGTTTTGTACAGACTGAGCCATGACATGCTAAAGCAACCTCGACTCTCCACAGGGCAGTTGGTTGATGCAAATACCCATTTAAAGCAAAGGTGGGGTTTTTTTGTTGCATTTGAAATAACCTTGTAATAATTGACAGAACTAGGAATGCTGCAAATTTCAAATGGCATGTAGACCTCAAGGCTGAGATTTTTCCCCCCTTTTAACAGATCTAGATGCCAAATTCCATCTACAGTTATTAGTATCTTTTTATCCAAATTGCTTTAACAGCTTTAACTAACATGGATTTAATATGGCAGATTAATATGGACATGATTTAACTGTGAGAAACATTAAATAAGAAGAGCACAACAAACAGAATCCATCTGTCATTATATCATCCTCACCATGCCAGATCACCCCAAAAGATGGGGTTTAGCTGAGGATGTGACTTTCTAACTGGTTGTGAGATCTGGTTGCTTTTGAAAGTCTCTCTGTGAGCATTTCTACTTCCTAAGAGCTGTATTTTCTACTCAGTCCTCAGCCTGTGTGTTGTGGGTGGACACTGAGGAATTTTGCAGGGGGGATAAAAGGGAGCTTCATCATATTTTCAACAGAATTGGAAGGAATCCACCTTTCCACAGTGCTTGGAGCAAGGGACGAGGGAGGTTCCACCAGGAGGAGAATTAGATGAGATCAGTAACAACATGAGATGATGTTGCTTTGTGCACCTCCCCTACTCTGACTTGCTGTATGTGTTTATGCTTCACAAGACCGAATGTCTCATTCTTTCCCCGTAAGCACGTGTGTATTTCAGCGTGGTGTCTTTATGTTTTCAGACCATCCAGATTTGCTCTAATTCTTTATTCTTCAGAAGCAGTAGCTTATGGCACTGCAAACGTGACATTTCTCAACTAGATGGCAGATAGCAAATATTTCCATTCAGGGCACCTCTGTCTTCTTGTAAAAATCAGGCTATACATGACCCTTTCCACGCATTTCTATTTTTAACATGCAAAAAAAAGCAAACCCTTCTATTTTTAGGTACAGCTCAGTTCTCTAGACTCGCTGGTTCTAATAAAAAAATTCCTCACTCTCTAAAGAAAATCCTGCATTGAAATCACAAATCCAGGGGAATGTCCTGTACTATTAACAAACCTACTAAGATGAAAACCTCAGTTTGTTAGCAAGACCTCCAATCAAAAACATTAATCCAGGCTTGGGAGAAAAAACAGGCAAGGAAAAAGCATTAACCCCAGCAAATTTCCTACCATGCTCCCACTCTGCCATGAAAAATATAAAGAAAAATATCTTCATCAGCTCAGAAACAAGGTCAGGACCTCAGACATCTTTTAGGTCACTTTTTATCTGGCCCACTTGATTTAATTGCCATCGGTGTGTTTGACAACTTTTTCTCTTTGGGAGATCATGGAATACTTAAGGTTAGAAAACACCTCTATAATAATCCAAAGCAGCTGAAAAAACCAGATAGTGTTTAAAGGATGTTCTGTGGAAGAGCAAACACAGCATATGCGTGCTAGCCACTCACGGGACTCTCTGAAGACACTTTGGGAAGGGTTTACCTGAGTACTGGTGCTGTTCTTTGCAGTCTGGAGTGTTGAGGATTCCTCAGCTTATGTGGTTAGACATGACACAGACATATTATGGAAAGATTGACAGTTCCCTCCTCCAAATTTTTCAGAATTTGTAATTCAGGTCTCTGTTCTACCGTTGACTCCTAGTGTGACCTTGGGCAGGTCATTGTGATCTGGGTCCTCAGTGGTTTCAAAAATGCAGTGTAGAAACTTGGAGACCTTTGAAACTCCATTCATTTTTGTGCTTAGTTGCAAATCTGTAAATCTAAGATGTTCATAATAACTAGGCATGTACTGCAGGGAGAAGCAGCCTAAAGAATACAGCCTTGGCAAAGAAACTGTAAATGGAGGCACTCTGAATGCAGAGATGAAGAGATAGTTCCTTGATGCACATGCGATTCCCCCAGGTACAAAGCAAAGTACATTGTGTTTCCCTGTATCCAAACTGCACCTCAGGGACATGAGCAGGAATGGAGCGTGATTGACAAGAGATTGCCCTGCAAAACCTGTACAGCAGAAAGAAGGTGAAAGATCTGCTATTCCCTTTGTTGAATGTGGCCATATATATTCATCTTTCATCTGTAAATCAAGTGCCAAGGAAGTGCACCAGGAACAGTCAGGGGGGAAACCTGCTTCAGCAACCCTGCACACCTGGTCATGTGAGGTTAGAGGGAGGGAGAAAAAGATCAAACTGAGTTATGGTGTGCTATGGTGTCTGCATGCTACAGTGATTGACAACACAGAAATACCTGAGAGATACCAGACCTGTCAGGGTATCACCTGGATACACTCTAACTCCTGAGTCATTTTCAGACAATCAAAGTTTTCAGAAGATAAGAATTCCTGTGAATAGCACCTTACAATGAACACGATGTGTCTGGCATAATTATATCCAGTCCCTTGCTGTATCTTTTCACTGTCAGCCTAATCGGTGTTTCGCTCGTGCTGCCCACCAGTTTCTTCCCCTACAGGGAGTACCAATTAGAATGATTTTATTCCTTTCAAAGGAAAGAAGTCAGTGATTTTTTGATAGCTTTTGCAGCATGAAGCATTGCTGCAAGGAGCAGGAAAATTAAAGTGGTCTTTTTACCTTTATGTGGGTGAGAATCAAGGACACATATCCAAACATCTCCCCTGTCTAAAGTGGCAACTCGGCCTGCTCCTACTGACACGTGTGAGTGGTGACTCAGTGGAGACTTTTGTTCCCAGAATGCACAGATTACTCCAATTGTGTGTTACTTTCCACTGGGGGCTAAGAAAATGCTAAAGATGTTATCCAATACCATAACTAACAGAATGGCATGAAGAAGAATTCAGAACCTATGAGCACAACTGTTTTCTTCACTGACCCTTGGGCTGCTCTGGCTTGTGTTTCAAGGCTCTACTTTTATATCTAAAGAAGGAAACTACTTCTGTTACCTACCAAATTGCTGATTTTCAAGGTGTTAGATGCAGGGTTCACAAGCACTTGATTACAGGGTCTTCTACACCATAATTTGTAACATTAATAAATCAGCCAAATAGTACAAAACATTCTTTTTAATAACTGCTTCATCAAAGATCTAAAATGTTAAAAATTGTGCTGATACAAAGTTCTACACTACTGTAACCTCTAATTTTACTTTGAAGTGGTCAGGATATGTCATGAAACTGGTGGGTGGTGGAATGAAAAGTATAATTTTGCATTCTTGCTCTGTCCATAACTCAGACTCACCGTTGTGGCCTTTCATTGGCATCATGAGCCCAAAAGCAGGCTGGGCACACGTGGGACAGGAGCTGCTCAGGGCATTAACCTGTTAACTTCTCCAAGGTCTGCAGAGTGATGCTGAAAATGTTCTAGAGGACTTGGAACTTGGCTGACATGAAACATGAGGACTGATTGAAATGGAAGTGGATAGAAGAGCCTCTCCACAGTTTCCTTAGCCGAAGACAGAATCAGTGGTCAAGATTCCTTTGATGATAATTTCTGCTGAAGACGAACAAGGGGAGAGGAAAACACTAGAAGGTATAATGACCTATTCGTATGCTGGAAGAACTGTAAAGAAAAAATAATTATTCCCACACACGTACCTTTATATGATATCCATGCAGATTCCCTCCATGGGTGAAATAGCAACCCAAAATCTTACACACAGCTCCATGGGGTTGTGTGCTGGTTTAGCTATCTAAGGTTATGGCAAGAACAGTGTTGGGGCCAAATTTTGACCATCTAAAACTGAAAGCAGGGAGGCTGGATGTGGTGTAATTTTTGGTCTATGGGAGGAGGCATATGCTGTATCTGCTCTCCTAACTTCCCACCAAACAATGCTGCATGGTTGGGATCTGGTTTGGCTCTCTGCCAGGGCTTTGACAGCCTGCAGTGATAGAGGATTCTTGATAAGCCTTTGGAAACAAGTCTACCTGAAGGTAAGGGTTGGTGGAGGTGTTAACACTGATGCCATATCTGACATCTGCAATACAGAGAGTCCTAGGTCTTGGCACCTGTGTTTTCACATCAAGTAACACTCATTTGTTATCATATATACACACCACAGATTTATATAGCTTGTAGGGGTGAATCATACATAATTGTGGCTTCTTACATGACAGTTCATATATTACCAAGTAACTTATTTGTGCCCCGTGGTGAAGGAGTAGAGCAGGAGCATGTGGACCTCTGGTATCAGAACCATATTTGTCATTATGTGGAGATAAAACAGGAGTTCAGTGGTTTAAAATGAAATGGGAAAATAATTGCTGGCTTGATTTGCTTGTACCATGGGAAACATTGCTTTGATTTATGTGTGTATCTCTAGGTACCTAATGAAAATATGATAGCAGCCAGGAATCCACCAGTGTTATTCAGAACATAATGAAAACATCAAGAATCAGCCTCATAAATATTTCTCCCGCCCTGCAGTGCTTTTTTGGATGAGCACAGGAGTTTATGGGTATAAGGAGAAGGTATTCTCCAGAAACTGGGGTACAGTACGTGGCACAGGCTTGAGGAAGTTCCCTTGGCAGTGATGTTATCTTGGGCTGGAGCGGTCACACATGACACTGTCCTTCAGAATAAGAAAGGATGGTGACTTTGCCTGGGTGTAACAGTGTCTGGCACCTTGTGTGTGTTAGAATCAGCTCATCACGGGTTATCCTATCCCAAAATGTCCCAGAGCTGTGGAAAATTATGTTCACACCAAGTCCTACACCAGTCCCTCCAGGCAGCATGGGGCTCATTTCACAGGCACTTCTAATGCTCACGTCTCCTGAGGGGCTGTAGCCCGTAGGATTCCTGTAAAAGGGCTACAAACCAATGGAGCTTTTCTCTCCTGTGAGCCAAGCAGAGCAGAGCAGGCTGCCAGCCCTGATCCCCGCCAGGTCTGACACCTCAAGCTCCAGCTCACAGGGTCTGGATGTGAGTGCAGAGGGAGGGGGTGGCACAGCCGTGACCACCTCCCCCTCTGATGAAGTGTGCAGAGAAGATGCAGTGTGCAGGATGTTTGGCCAGAGTACAGGGAGGGAAAAAAAAGAATTGTGAAGAGACTCAGTTCCCACAGAAAGAGAAAGAGGGGACACCTCTGCTAAAATGCTGTTTGCTGGGTAGGGCATTCTGGCCACAGCACAGAACATCCCGGGGATTGGGACCCTTGGGATGTGGAGAGTAGGATTTTCAATGGATCTCTTAGGGGTTGATGTGTTTAATGGGTGAAGTAAGTCTGCCTTTATTTATTTTATTTTTTTGGCAGCTCTGCAAGTGGAATTTTATCCATTTTTCTCACTGTTACTTCTTGTCTGGACTATTTAGATGTTTAGCTACACTTGTTTCCTTTGTGGTGGATGTTTTATTCAGAGTAAGTGAGACACCTGCAATAGCACGTTATGGTACACTTCCATTTATAAGATGTTCTGTGTAGTTTTAGAAATAAGCTCTGAGATGGTTATTAAGCACTGTGTGAGCAGTGTTTGGTCAGAAGCTCAGCAGTGAGTTGCAGAGATAAGCTATTTTTTTACATACTCTAGTGATCTGTTAGCTCTACAACATGTAGTCTGCTAAGAATTGGAGGGGGAGCTATGAATATCTGTATCTGGGAGTGCTGCAGACCTCATTTCCCTTCTCTCTTCGGTACACTCTTCCATTCTGCTGTGTTTTTTCTTGTTTTTATCATTAACAAGGTGTTTTATCATTATCAGCTGCATTTGGATTGACACGTTGCATGAATCCGGTCTTACTGTGATGCCTTCCTCACTCAGCCTTTAGCACGACCAACTGTCACTCAGGCCAGTGAACCTTTTGGTAGACAAACAGCATTCCTTGATTTTAGGTCTTAATTCAATCCCAGTGTTTGAGACCTTAACTGATGAATTGCTTGATTTTCACCCCACTTTTAATTTCTGCAGAAACCTCTGCTGCTGGATATGTTGAGTACCAAACTGATTTCCTCTTATTGATAATCTGTGAAAATCCTGTTCTGATGAAAGGAAAAACTTTCCCTTCGATTTCCTTATAATTATCTAAGGATCCAAATGTTCTGTGCAAAGTGAATAAAGACATTAGAAGTTAAATCTTCCCCACTATAAATCAATGCAACTCCATTTGGGTAAAGCTTTCCTCTAGGCACAGATACGGTGTGGAGCAATATTTCATTTTTGTTATGATCTCTCTCTATAATTCAATTCCTCTCACCTTGCAATACTCTTGAACACCCTCCAGCTTGTCATTCTCTTTCTCATCATTAGTTACTCAGAACACAGATTGGGCTGGATACTGAAGGTCTGCCAGCCTCTCTCAGTTGTGTGTTGGCCTCTTGGCCAGGTGAGGCCAGATCACACAAACAGCCCGTTTTATCTCCGCTTTGTGCCTGCAAAGTCTCTCTGAAGGAAAACAGCTCTCAACAGAGTTGCCTTTTTTGCTGCCTTATCATCTTGTAAATTCTTACTCTGGGTGAAAAATTCATAAAACTCTTCTTCTCCTTAAGATTTCTCCCTGACTCCCCATCTAAGACTGTGAGATGGTATATAAATGCCTGAATCTGTAGATAATTTTTCTACTCTTCTTGGTAAATATCAGAATGGAGTGCATATTTACCTCCAGACTGTGCAGTAATGTCAGCTGGCAGTTGTGGTCTGTAATGTGTAACATCTCTTCTGCTGTTTCAAGAAAGGTTGAGAAGGCAGAGTCACATCTATACAAAAAGTTAATTGCCTTTTCTGATATTATGAGTGCAGTAACAGCCAAAATAAAAGCTCTACTGAAAATCTGTATTTTCTCTGTCAGGACACTTAGGAAATTGCTCTGACATTATGACCTTGTAGTGAAATAATGGTCTGGAAGACTATCTTCCCTCTGCTGTTATGCACCACTGAATGCTACTGATTTTCATAGTTAATCATAAATGCTTGCCCTAAGTTAATTGATGTCCTCATTATGTCATACTTAACTGCAGCTTAGGAGAGTTTTTCGTCATTAACTTCTATACCAGTTAGCCTTACAGCATCAAGAAGCAGTAAAAATGAAGAAAGGACCCTCAAAACAAATCGACCATTACTGTGACCACCACATCACCATTTAAATTTGTAAAGGTCAGAAGAAAATGTTTCCTTCAGCCTATATATTTCTCTGCACATTTCATGAAAACCACAAGCCATAGTGATCTTCATAGAGACCTCGAGGTTTTAATTAGCAGCAAACCAATGACTGCCTACCAGTGCTAGTCCAAATGCTACACTTTGAGGTTTAATATCTGGAAATGCCAAAGACGAGGTTTCCACATAAAACTCGGGCGTCTTGAAGCTGTCTAAAAGACATTGGTTCTTTTGTGATAAAGCTTCAGCTCCTCACTCTACAGCTCATTCACATCACTTTGTGTGCTGGACTCCAGGATGAGACTGTAATTTCCACTGCTAGGGCTGTGAGGGTTAAAGGAAGGATGGTATTTCTTCACCTGGAATAACAGATTTTGGGGTGGAATATGAAAGAAGTGGTAGAATGAGGTCATGGCTATGGCAGAAAAATACCAGACATCTGATTGTTGTTTTTAAAATGCCTTATTGCTTCCAACTCCCCTTTTTTATGGCAGTAATTGAACTATGGCTGTAAAGTTCAGTTAGGTGCACTCCTTTCTCATGACATCAGGTGGGTACTCTCCGTTCTCAGTTCTTACTGGCTTGTTTTGCTGGGACAGGCACCGAGGGACTCCCTGCACCAGAGCCACGTTACCTGACCCTCTTACTCAATACTCACTTCTGCTCTTTCCTGTTTTATTCACCTCTTAATCCTAGTTAAAAGCTATTCAAAGGTTTGATCTCTGTAAGCATTTTACCTAAGGCATGATTCCATCTCAAGCCTTAATCCAATAATTTTGGAACCCAACCTCTCTGACTGACCTTCTGAAAACATCTGCTGATGACATGGACACTGCAGATCAGTATCCTTATGAACACCTGATGTTTACTCAGGGAGCTCAGCAGAGATCCTGGCTCTAGGCTTCCCACCAGAAATTCTACATGGTTACCCCAGAGATAGTTAAAGTTGTGTTTTGAGATATTGCATCAGGGTGTCGTCTATCACTAACATTATCTTACAAAATTCCCAGCCTTACACATCATGATGTGTCATGTCTGGTGAAATGTAACATTTGATTTGACTGATGTGCTGTAACTGGGGTGAACTTATTAGTCATGGTGAGCCTATTAGTCATGTTGCATCTGTCTCAGAAGAGGGAGGTTCCTGTGTGAGTACAAGAAGTAACTTCTGTGTATAAAGTACAGCTGAGATAACCCTTCCTGTGCAACAGGCATCTTCAGTTTTGAAGTACCTTGTGGCTGATAAAGAATATTTTAATTAATGTCCTATTTTTAAGCTGTTCCAAATAAACTCACCAGAATAAAACCCACAAAATCAAACTACAAATACGTATTTCATCAGACTGATTCTAGGAAATTTACATGGATCTAGTAACGTGTGACTTTGTCACCCTTGTGGTTTGAAACACCCCACTATAAGATGAAATGCCAACCACCAGAGTATGGACTATGATTTCAGGATATCTTTACCCAAGAGAAAATTAGGCTGGATTTAGTGGATTAAGGATTTTGCCACAAAGATTATGGGAAACAGTTGAAGGAAAAATCCAGTCTTTACTGGGAAACCAACTTCATTTCTGAACACATATTTCTGTGAATCTTGGTTCACCATCAATTAAACATTTTTTTTTACAAACTTCCCAACTTGGATAGTAGCAAATTGCCAGAGGAATGTGTATTACAAGTCTACTGATACGTACTGAGCCCAAGTTAAGACGTCCCAATAGTTAACCAGCATTGGTTAAAAGAAGATTCTTATTTTTCCATTGGTTTTGTTGGGATTTGATTCCCAGCTAGCAATTTTTAACTGACTGGAAGCTCAACCCTTACCACATACCAGTGGGTCATGCTGTTGGCTGCTGGCAGTCTTGAGCTGGCTTTGGTATCTATAAACCTTTGGAAAGAGACATCTCTGCAAAGTAAAACTTCACCTGATTGTTGATTGCTTTCACAATTTTTGCAGAAGACATCATTGCTTACACACCTAGGAAATCTGAATATTAAACTAATGTAAAGTCATCTACTGGCAACCCTGCTCTTATCCCTTCTATAATTTATTCTCGCCAGTCATAGATTCATGTCTTAGTCATTTAGGGACTGATGTAAAGCCCTTCCCAGTGATTAGAAAGTTTCCTATTATCTTCCCTGACTTGATACGGTGTCGTCAAAGTTTGATCTTGCTGCTCTTCAGGTCATTGGAAAAACTCTGGTTGATTGAGTGATGCTGGATTAAGGCTGTCTGTTGTACCAGGGAGGGCAGCACTTCTATGATGCAACATGACCTTTTCTTTTTAAAACTTGATCTTTAGCTCTGCCGACTTGGCAATTCCAAGCCAGTGAGACAAGTTCATCCTCTCCCTCTTTTATGAGGCCATCTGGGAGGATGTTGCTCTCATAAGCACTACCTCTGTAACAGCTCCATCATTTTGAGCTGAAAATTCTCGTGCCAAATATAAATGTGGGGAAACATCCCCCTCCAGCTTGTGATAAGTGGTTGAACCTGGCACAGCTGACGGGAAGGAATATCTGCCAGAAAAGATATAGCGTGTCTAAAGAAGAGAGAACTTGCAACTTTCTGATCTTGGAATTACATTCTCCCAAGGAGATGCGATGTGTTTTTCCTCCATGAATTGCTTGCTTATCTATCTGGATCAGTGCTTGGGTGCAGGTTACTCCTGCTGCACAAGATTGTCTTCATATGTATTGCACCAAGGATTTCTTCCATAACTCTACAGCCAATGACCCACTCTATCTCTTTGCTTTATTTAATGAAGAAAAAGAGTTCCATCTTTAGATCCTGCCCAAATTAGGACAGGTCATGAAAGTCCTTTTTCCCTAAACCTATCCTTACGGACATTTTCCAGTTGGCATAGTATGGCGGAGATACATGTAGTTTAACATCTTTATTTGTAGGGTGTTGATGACACATTACTTGAACTATTAGCAGGTATTTTTGCATTTCATTTTGATTCACAGAGTAAAGTTTCCCACCTGGACTCCTGAGGCAGGATGTGTTAAGTCTGGCAGATTATTCAGACGCTGTGTACTATTTCAGATAACAGCTCCTCTGTCTGACTTCACAGATCAGAAACGATGTGCTTTTCTGTGTCAGTGTTAAATATGAAAACTTGGACTCATTTCTGAGCCCTGCCAGTAAGATCACTAACCCTCAGACAAAGGTGCTTTGTTGGGTGACAGTCAAGGTGCCATTTCTTATGCTCTGTAGAGCTCCTCTTTTTGGTTTGGGTCCCTATTCTGCCAGCATAAATGCAATAACCTATGTTCTTAACTATTTACATTTTCCTCATAAAGTTGTAAGATGACTGGCACCTGGACCCATCTGGTTTGAGTTTTTCGGTGTTTCTTGCAGTAACATATATGTATATGTAATTGGGGTGAATTTAGATTTCCTTTCTCAAGGAATTAGAAGATGGACAATTCTTTTCAGAGCACTTTTGGTAATTTGAACAGTTCTTTATCTTTTCATAACACTAGATCTTGACACTCTAATGGACTTTTTGGAATGAAGTATTTTGTACAAGGCCCAGGTTGGAGATTGATGGCAAAAAATGTGGACTGTTTCACAAAAGATAGTATTATGATTTGATTTGTATTCTAGCCAGGTTTTAAATGCATGAAGAATTGAAATTGGCATCAGTGGTTGTTCTGAATATGCAACAAGAATTGAATGTATCTATTGTGCTTGTTAGTGAAACAAATAGGGATGTTCAGATGCTGTGCATCAGTGTGGCACTCACAGAGGATCCTAAAATTGCGTGTGACATTCTAAAGATGAAAAATGATCATAAATAATAGGATTGGTTCTCCAGTTTGGAAAAAATACAATTGTAGCATAAACAAAGTAAAATATCCCTCTTCCTTCCTGCTTTCCAAAAACAAAGCCAAAATTCACTGATCAGTAACTTTCACATTTGACAGGATTATTGCATGAGTGACGAACTGACAAGTTCGGTCCCTCTTTACTTGTTCCAGCCTCACATTTACTTGCTAATTCATGCAAAGTTTTTCTAAGTGCTTCATACCGGAGGATGTTGGCTCTTCTCTGGAGCAGTTTCTCAACCAACTTATTTCCTCCTTCAGACTCAGTGATCTGGCACAGGAGCGAAAGCACTGCTTGCTGCAGCTCCGACCAGAGGCTCTGAAAGACTAAAAGCATAACCTCTCCAGCTGGTGTGAATTCTGGCTTCTCTATGGCACTCCAGCACCCCTCTCTTCCTCTGTCACCTCCTTTTATTTCATACCGTTGCACAAGGTTTATTCCTGTGACAAAAAACAAAGGGGTTGAGCTATGGAGTGTGCTTAATTTAAGAGCTAGTAACAAACTATATGCAGGGGAACACTGGTCTGTGATGCTTCTCATTCCACACGCTCCTCCCCTGCATCTCTTCAAGGGGCTGTAGGGTCACGTTCTGTTCCCTGCAGTGCCCTGAAGGTCCTGCATCCTCTCAGCCAGGTTGGCCCTACCTGTACAGCCCATCAGCACATTCCTGGGTCGACTTGAGGAGAACCACTTGAAAATGGCTATAGATAGTCAGTGCCCTTCAGGAATGTGCTAAACAAGCGCACTCCCCTGTGCTCTGCAGCTGCCTGTCTGGAGATCCTGGTTTCCAGCCAGGGCAGTGGGGAACTGTAATTCCCTTGACCTGATTTAGATCCTGTCTAACTGCCCAAATTTACAGACATGAACCAAGAAAAACACTGATGTGCAGTCGTTACAAAGACAGGGACTGACAGTCAAAACCAGTCCATTGCAGTGGTATGGGCTGATGCCTAATGGCTCACCCCTGCTGTGGGCAATCAGAAACGTTGGTATCTCTATTTTTTAGAGATATCATATCTCTCTTATTTTTCCGAAGATAACACAGATCTGAGACGTACTCCTGATACCTGTCTTCCTGAGAAAGGTGGATTAGTAATTATATACATACTGTGCTGGCCAACTACTTTTTCACCCGTTTACTTCTCAAGCTTGAGGAATTTTCTTGCAGCTCTCACCAGTGACTCTCCTCCAGGCTAAGTTAAGTTGATTTTTCTCACAAGGCCGCCTGGAAAGCTTGGGCCCTTGCAAGCTTTGGCCATCCTGGCTGAGGACACCTTCCCACTCATGCTGGAGCACTGTGGTTATGTCCCTTTAGACCAGTCAGCACATGGGAAAGAAAGAGAGAGCAATGCTGTGGTGTGCAGATGGAGTTATCATGCCTTCATTAATAGGATGCTGACTGGATGGACTTACACCATACTAGAGAAGGATCGTGGCCATTTATGTAACTAAAACTTTAACTAAGGACTTTTTTCTGGATTCTTCCATGAATCTTTTCTGTAAGGGTCACTCGTAACCCAACATTTTTCTCTTGGATTTCACCATTCTCTTAAAGACCATCATCCACCTCCCAAGCTGTTAATGGAGCTATGCTTTATTGTATTATTACACTGCATTTAATTTTAGTTTTTTTGATACTCTAGCACTTTAGTATGGGGACAGGCTGCACATGAAGGACTCCTGTTCCGCAGTTAATGGCTAATACTTGCTTCAGAATGAAAGTCAGACTATAGTACTCTCCATAAAAATCTGGATTAAAGGAGGTTTTCAGTGACTTGTTAAACAAAAGCCTTTAACATGCAGATTCTCAGCAGTTTGTTTGCATTCTGTGTGTCCTCTTGATCAAATTCCCTATTATTTGATGCATCACTTGGCTTTTGCATGACCTTGATGTGGCCTTTCGCTCACCAGATCTAGTATTTTCTACTCATTTAGAGAAAAGAAGACACAGCACAGGAACAATTTTGAAAGATTCTGCTATATTAAAAATCAATGTTGCATTTCCCACTTTCACTTCATATTTCTAGTGAAATGTCCAGCTGTGGCCAATAGATCCAGATTCCAGGGTGTTAATGGCAATATTTATTTAGCCATCAATGTAACCCTTTGTTTTCCTAACCTTGGCTTGATCATTAAGATCCCATAGCTAATGAAGTTCAAAATACTTTGTGGTATCAGACAAAGCTAGGATCGTTACAGACTGATCAATACCTTCCAGTGATAATTTTACTCCAACCTGTGTTTTGAACATGAACCTTCAAAACATTTTATTGGCCAAGACAAATGGTGTCTGTGCACAGTTATGTTTATACAGTATTTTAATTTCAGTGAATCAGTACAGTAAATATTGATACACTGTTTTGCCTTCAGTATTTTTGGACTTCTGTCAAATTAATTAAATAGTAAATAGCAGAGTGGATATCCCAGCACACTGTCCTATTAAATGCTAAGCAAGATTAGAATGCCTGATAAAAAGGTCTTTATGCTCCTGCAAATAAAAGAAGGACATGGTGTTATACCACCCTTTGTTGGCATTTCCTAGGTGGTTTTCTTAAGTGAACATTTACTTTTTGTTCTTTACCAGATGAGAAAGCTTCATTGCTGTGAATATGTGCAACATACTTTTATCATTAACTTTCCATCCTTGGTGTTTATTTTCTCAATTTTTTCACTGTGATTCCTCCAATTTACAGTGTTTTTTTTCCTTCTTGTAGAACTGAAAGAGACACCTGTAGGTTGCTAACCTCCATCTGTGATGGTGTCTGCAGAGTTTGCAGCTGCTCTTTATCTGCCTGCACATGGATCACCTCACGTTTCTCCTGGATAGTCTTCAACCACACACAGAGGGAGCTGTTCTGTTATCCTTATTATTGTCCATATCCTATTAAAAGCTTTTATGTCAACATGCAGAGAACACAAAGAACAGATGATTTCTCTAGATACTGCCTATCTCCCTCATGGTTTTCTGCTGGCCAAGTCACAGCTATGAGTTTGCTGTGGGGCCAGGTTAGGAAATGCATGTCCCTCCTCTCAGAGCTGGGAGTGAGCAAACGCCAGAGAACCCTGAGAGGCAGCAGAGCTGCTGCTGCCACATTCGTTCTGGGGAGCAAGATAGCAAATGTTGCCTGCAGCCTTTTGCTCACTCTGCACTGGTGCTGGCTGGCTAGCAAACCCTGCAGGCCCTTACTGTAGAAGCTCAAGCTTCCAGCCTATTTATTGACTCCATTGCTGGCTCTGCAGGGATCTGCTTTAGCAGAGGCATGTGACCGAGGAAGAAATCGAAATCCGTCGTATTATATGGTTTGGTTTTCAAAGTGGATGACCTGGGTATCTCCATTTCACTTTCTCATTTATCTCTGCATGTCTTCTGTGCTTATCTTTTGTATTGATTCGTTTCAGAGATTACAGAACTCCAGCTCTGGCTTTGCCTCTCTGACTCCACGAACTCTGAAGATTTAAGTACTTCAGTGCCAGGTTTCTGCAAACTTGCCTTTTTTTTTTCCCCCCTGTCTGTATAACTTGGAGAATCAGTATGTTTCAGTATGTTTTACTACAACTTGCAAGCAAAACTGTATCCATATTGATACCGAAGAATGAATTGGCTTTTACTGACAGATACTTAAGCTCACATTCATCACATTGCAATGTGCCCAAGTAAATGTTTTTTCATAAAAACAGATTGAAAACTTGACCCAGATAGACTTCACAAGAAAGTTTGTTGTCACCAGGAACTGAAAACAAATCTCAGGGAATGTGAAACAGACTTCTAAGTAGATGGCAGTCTGCATCAGTAGAGGTTTGGATAATTGCATTTCAGTATCCTGGATTATCCAATTTCCATGGAGGTTAAGATACCTGGAAAGCAATGTGCTTTGCAGAAAGTTTATAATAACTACCATACAAATGTATAACAGGACGTATACTCTGGTGGATCCAGGTCTCACATAGTTCTTCTCCTTAGGACATATAGATGTAAGCATTAAGTATGATCTCCTACAAATCCTGCAGATCTTAACCTCTTCAGAATTCCTCCTGATTTAAAAGAGAAACCTGAGATCCAAATCCAGGCAAAGTTTCCCCTCACACACAGGAGCTTCTTCCCCATTGTTCAGACTGAGCAAGGCAAATACTTTTGCAGAGCTTGTTTGAACATGCACGTTCTTACAGAAGAGAACATAAAGCATTCTGACATGGTCTTGCTATTTTCTTTTGGAATATTGGATATGTCTGTACTCCTTTTTTATTTTTTTGCACTCTCTTTCCACATGAATTAACTCAGAAGAGAGCAAGAGAAGTCTTTTAGGAGAAGGAGACACAGTGTGTCTGGAGTGACCTTGAGGATCTTGCCTGTCATTGCTCTTGCCACCTCTTGATAAATAGCAAGTGAACCCGATTTACAAGACTGTAGAAATCATTTCATTTTCTCTTATTTTATCAGCACAGATGGAAAGGAGGGCTGTATCTAATCTCAGTCCAGAATCAGCTGGAGTTGGACTGATAGTATAGAAGACAGCAAAGGCAGCAGACCTATAAATTTACTGAGCTGTAGCTTGTGCAGTGTGATCTAGAAAGACAGAGCTTTTCAGTAGTTTATTCTTAAGGAAGATAGAGAAACAAAGCCATTTATTTTGACATCCCATTTCTTTAAAATACTCCCTAGTCCTGCAACAGATGTTACATTTCCTGAAGTTTTTAGTTTAATTCTTGCTTTAAAACCTTTCTTGGCAATATAATCTAACAGGGCCAAATCCCGGGGCTCTTCCTCAGGCAAGGCACATGGGTGAGAGCGCGCCAACATCTTACTATCAACCCCACTCAACAGGATTCTTCCAGATGGTCCTGAAGTTTGTACCACAGGCGTCTTTTAGCTTTTTTTCCTCTCTCTGCCTCTTTTTCTTTTTCTTTATTTTTTCAGTTTGTCCTGAGTTTTTTCTGCAGCATCTGAAAAATTCCAAAAGTTCAGGGATGCCAATGTAGTGCTTTGCAGGCAGCCAGCTGCACTTCTAAGCCGCCACCCAGGTATGCATCTGACCACATTTGGCAGAGCCTGCTGCAAAAAGGAACTATTAAGACTTGTTGAGGACCAGGACTGAATTGCCCTCTTACCTTAGACTGTGGTTCCTGTGATTTGGGGTTAAGTGGAGGGGGATGTCAAGCATGCCCATTAGGAGTAAATTGTTGAGTTAGACATTTTGTCTTTGAACAGGGTAAGGAGCCACTGCAGAGCATTCCAAGGAAAATATTAAGGGGACACTTAATGTAAGGTGTAACTCCTACATATGTTCATTCATGCACAGAAACTCAATTAGCACAATAGCTCCACAATGTAGCAAATGTCCCCCCATCAGCAGGGGATTGCCTAACACATTTCTGTAAGGATGAAGAATTGAGAAACATGTACAGTAAAGAGAAAGATGCAAAAGTGATCATTACTTCTGGGAGCGAAAATGTCTCTCTGGATTAACTATCAAACTGCTGAAGCACTAAAAAATCCACACCAGTACACTTTGTATTCATTATTCAAGGGTTGGGTTGAAAATGAGTATAAAATCACCCCTATGGGTTTTATAGTGAAATTGTTAATGTGGGGACTTTGGAAAATCATTCCAGCCTTTCCCTTCTAGGTTGATGGATTGAAATTCAGGGTTAACATGCACTGGAAATGAATATTGTCACTTGTTCACTTGTTGACTGCAAACACCAATTAAAAAAAAACCCCAAATACCAAACCATAAACAATTTATGCAGATGATTACCTTTACATGGCCTGGATGCTATTAATCCAAATTCTGGTAAAAAGCAAGAATAAAAAATGAGCAGCCATGTAAATACCTAGAAAAATTGTTGTGTGGAGAGTGGGATATCTCTGCCTGCTGCAGAGTCAAGTTTTAGTTGAATCCAGCAAGTGTTACACCACCAGACATAACATTTCACCTGGTAGCAAGGCAAAGGTGATGTGGGGGATTTGACGTCCTTTTCTAGCTCTATAGCAGTCTTGGGTGACTTCAAAACAAAACAGCTGAGATGGAGAGCAGAGGCCCTCCAGAGTCTGACATCCTCAGGCTTTTAAAGCCATTAGACTGCAGGAGCTGTAGTGCTCTTGCAATTCAAATAACACTGATACATTAATGTGCAAACAAAGCTTTCTGATGCTGAGGTTAAACTAACTTCCTTTCAGAAGCTTTAAAGTTTCACCTTGTCTTAAAAGAAAAACACATCACATACAGGCCTGAGAGTTTTTGGTAAAAGCTGCAATGTTTTTCTTCTCTTTTTCTTTTTTTACTTGGTTGTATTTGGAAGAAGTGATACTCCTCATGGAAGAAAAGCTAGCAGGTGTCAGAAACTTTCAAGTTAGAAAAACACGAGTTGAAGAAGTGAATATGGGGCCTGACACGGGTAAGTTTGTCCTTCCTATAACATCTAACATCCCCATTGTTTGGTGCACAAATCCATTTTTGTATATAAATATATACAAGACACTTTTTTCTCCAAGATCTCCAATTACTACAATATCTCTTTAAGGTGAGTGTTACTGTTCCTGTAAGGAAGCGTTCTCCAAGAACAAGACTCTGAATCAGATTTCTGTTGCCTGCTCCAGTTCCTTTCTGGCTTTCAAGCAGCAGGTAGGAGCCAAATATCCAGCAGATCTCTCCATCTGATATTCATGGGACATTATGGGGGAAGGAAACCCTGAAAACGGGATATGGTGCAGTCAGGGCTAGTGGCACGATGTTAAACGAATGTCAGTTGCCTCTAGAGGCATGAGAAGGTTGTATGTTAGGTCTGCTTTTACCTGAATTCACTAGGTTGTAGAATACCATTATTTTATCGTAACAGAACTACAGGCCCTTCAGACATCAGGGATCCCTTCAGGGATGGCCTGGGGCTGTTGACTGGCCATGAGGACATTCTGGCTTTCAAGGGACAAGCCCCTCATTCATACAGGCCACTGCATCAGTCAGTGGTAGAATGTACATTGGTTTTCCAAGTTCCACCCCAGTGGAGCTGTTGTGCTGCTGCAGAATCAGAAAAAAACAGATCCAGTATGAAACCAGCCCAGGAACCAGTATGAAACCAGAGCTGGCATATGGGGTGTTCTCCCTCTTTTTCTGCCTTCCCCCTACCAGTAACAGATTGCAAGGGAAATTGCTCACCTTGGCTGTGAGCTTTGTTGTATAGGTAAAGAGAAAAAATATTGGTAAAAGAATGGTGAAGTCTAGTGCTACAACTTTTTCCTACTTTGTGCCTTTATATATTCTTTCTTCAGGATTCTGCATCAAACTGCTTTCATCAGAGAGATATTAAATGTAAATCTGGAGCAATCCTGATCGCCAGGGAACCCAGTGGGAACCTCGCTTCCTTTCCAGAAGCTTTTCACCCATAATGTGAAATTTGGGGAGTATTACTTTTCATGCTTCTCTTTCCAACAGCCACCATTTTTTTTTACTGTCTGTCAGCAAAATCACACATTACTCATTTCTGATGAAAATTTCAGACATCTCACCTTAAAACCCTGGGATTGCACCAGCAATTAGAGCTTTAGAGACCTTTTGTTTTAAGTGATTATTACTGCAGAGTTTCTTCTAAAACTTTATCTGGCCTTACCCAGCCCATATACATCTGGACTGCATTCCAGGAATGCCATTCCTTCTCCATTGTTTCTCTTGTGTTTTTATGTAACTATTCGAATCCAGAGATGCACTCACTTTTACATTGTAGACATGGTTTTAACTGGCACAGCAAACATTTCCCTACACTTATCTTCAAAAAAAATATATGTAAGAGATAATCTAATCTTAAATTTAAAGTTTAACACAAATACAGGGAGAGATGACAACTTGTGAAACTATTTCTCTCTAAGACACGCTAACATGGGTGATAGGACAGAGTACATATTATTTCTCAAATGGGGAAAAACGAATATTTAAGACCTACTTAGAAAGTTCTTCATTGCTGCTGACAGCAGTATTGTGTCTGAAGAGGATCAAATAGAGCTCATTGAATAATTCATTAAGTGCATTTTGCAAAACTGTTGAAAATGTTTGTTTAAATTATTTATCCCACTCTATGTGGTAAAAACTCAGAGGAATGAGCACTCCCTAAAATCCCGTGAACATTTTACCGTATTGCCAAAATAGAACAACCTTCCTAAAACAATTATATGTAATAGCTTGATGCTATTTAACTTGCCCGATACTGAACTGAAACGTGATCTATCACCACCATTTGTCATGTCTGAAATGGACGTTTGGCCTGGTGCAGGGATATAAATGGGTTGTGGAAAATTCTGGGTTAGCACATCCAGTCCTCTCAGGTTTTAAGTGAGTGAGTGAGCTTCGGAGAGCAGTTGCATTATCTGCTTTCCATCAGGCAGTGATTGATGAGGGCAATGGGCACAGAGGTCTGGTTTTTACCTCCACCTTTGCCCATGACCATGGCCTGTCCCCAGCACCTCTGTGCTCAAAATCATTGAGTAACCCAGAGCACCCTGAATGTTTTCCAGATCCCTGAGTTCCAGAAGATGTAAAAAACCCAAGTGTGGACTGGCAGGCACTCATCAGGTGCACAAAACCAGATAAGGTTCAGATTTAAGGTGCCCTGTTCTCACCCACTCCCGGTTGCACTGCTCTGATTTTCTGGTTATGCCTGGAGCACATCCAGGGAATACCCTCAGTGGAAAAACATGGCATGCTTATGGATTCCATGTACCCTCAGTAGGAGAAAGAGGAAGAATAGCATCGAAACATGACTTCGTGTCCACAGTTAAGAAATGCAAAATGCACCTAAACCAATTCCCCCTCCCCTTCTCATATATTGATATGACTTGAACCAAAAATATGCATTTGACTTGTCAACATCTTTTGTTTTTTCCAATGTAACAGTTCCATGTCAGTCTGGCAGAAGTTTTCATTTGCCATCACTGAGAAAAAATAACTCCCAGAAAACTGAGTCAAACTGATTGCAAAGTGAATATTAACAGGGCCACTGCTTACTGAAATCCTTCTAAAATACCACTGAATGTTCTTGTAAGTGAAAGAGAGGGCTATAAATATTTGCTGCAAAAAGAAACCAAAATAAAAATTAAATGCTTGAAATGCAGCAAGCTCTTCACTTACATAAGGAGTATCATCTTTGCAGTGGTAGTTCTGAAGGGTGATTTTTTCCTTCTCTTATTCTCTTTTTTTTTTCAGACTATCCCTGCATTTGTATAACATTCTCATTCCTTCTGCCTTGTGTTACACTTTCCTATATGGCTATCAGAATGTAAATCAAGAAAGCTCCATAAACTGGATGTGTTTGCATGTACAAGAGTTTTCAGAGGTATTTAGGTCCATAGGAGTAGTGAGAACATTACAAATAATGATTAGTCACTGTGCTGCCATCTCTAAACAGCCTAACTTAACATTTTTACCTTAATATTCATCTTTCTCTTATTCTCAGCAGCATGAGCTCCTCTCAGAAAGGGTTCCAAGTCTATCCTTCCTATAGGGTAAGGTGCAGTCAAAAATACTCATGTTTTATTCAGTTTTTATGCAACTGAAGTGCTTACAAGGCAAATGTAGAAAAAATTTGCATCCTCAGAACCAAACTACTCATGGTCAGACATGGCAGCTTGTAAACCTCTCAGTCTACTCTTTGTATGACCAGTTTTACTGCTGGTTCTGCTCATAAATGTCTGGCAGGTTAAGTACTTTTGAATAACTGTCCAAGTACCTCAGATACTCAATACTGGCTCAAATACTGGTAGCATGTACACCAACAAGCACGAGGGAATATTATCCCGAGTGAAGATTGTAATTTATTTTTCACTCCAACAGTAGGCCAGATGTTCTGCAGCTTCTTCAACAGGTCTAAAGTCATCACAGGGCAGTGATTTTCCTGTGTCTCGGTGCCTCAGCTGAGCCCTGCCTGGTGAACAGCACTGCAGATGATTTTAACCTCTGTCAATATCTGCTGTGCTTGGGGCTCATGCAGGACCATCAGGAAGTGCCTCATACCCAAGTGTGCCCCCTGTAAATGCATGGGGCAGTTTTGCTCTGTGGGATTAAATAGAAGAATTTGATTCTTCCTTTATACTAAAATTCCCAGGCTACAGCCACACCACAGAGCATCTCTATATTCCCACTGTCCTCCCACTCTCTTCAGCAGTATAGTGGAATAATTTAGAAGTACTACATAGATTTGGAAAAGCTATGTAACACCTTTAGGAGAGCACAAGCATATTTTTTCATTGAAATGCCTAAAAGACCAATTAATTTCTGACTTGTCTTTCAAAGCTGTGTGAACTGGATCTATAATTTTTTGCTACAGGATGCTTTCCCATGCTCATTTGGTTCTTGTCTTACACAGAGGCACAGAAAACAGGCTGGAAGGGACCTCAAGAGGTCATCTTGTTCATCCCTTTGCCCCAGGGGAGGATTACTTGTCTTCTGTGCTCTGCTAGACATTTAAAAACCTCCAATACATGGAACTTCACAGTTTCCCAATCTTTTCCAGTGCCAGTTCCCCTTATAACTGGAACGTTTTCCTAATGGTTAAGCTGGATGTCCCTTGTTGCCACTCATGAAATTTTCCTCTTGTCCCACCTGTGAAGGTAAGGAACAAGAATTTGTGACTTCCCTCCCTGTAGCTCTTACACACGTGAAAACTCTTTATCCCCTTCTCTAGGCTAAACAGTCCTTGCACTTCAGTGGTCCTTGTTTTCAAGACCTTTGGCCACCTGTGCTGTCCTCTGGCCTCCTGCCAGTGGTCCACGTCTTTCTGAAACTGTAATGCTAAAATAGGGTGAAGTCTTCCAGCTGAGGTTTTTCCAGCATCATGTGGATGGAAATGGTTTTGTGTAGCTCTATATGTTAGAGGTGAGACTTGGTGGGTATTACATCTTGAGTGCTCTTGTGCATTTTTTGTAACAACATGGGCATTTCTGACCCATGGCTTGTCATGCCCTAGAAAACTCAGGTTCTCGCATGTGGAATTGGTGTGTTGCTAGTCACATCCCGCATTTGTGCCATCAATTATTTATATCTAACTGCAGAAAATTCTATTTGTTCCTACTGACTTTCATCCGTTCTTGGCCATTTCCCCAGTCTATAAGGACTTTATGAATTTTCAACATATTGCAGACTTTCTAGCTTCATGCCATCTCTAAATTTAATAAGCATACTATCTAGTCAGTTGTACAAGTTATTATTTAATGTATTTAAAGATCTGTAACAGGCTTTTAGAACATTCTAACCCTTACACTTCTCTTCTAGGAGGAAGCTGTAGATAGGTCTCTCTGAGAACAGTTTTTCACACTTTGTGTTCCCATCTTGCATAAGTTTATTTTCAATCTGTTTCTCAAACTTGCTGATAAGAATACCATGAGACACTGTCAGAATTTCACTAAAGTCAAGGTATATATATCTCCAAAGAGTCTAGAGGATTTAAATCTCTAATGTTTCTTGGTCCCAGCATTGGTCTTTTGAGTTCAGCCCAGAAGCCCTGCCCTCAGACTGTTGACTCTGCCAAGCTGCGTAAAAATTCATTTAGCTACAATTCTGTGGCACTATTAACATTTTAAATCCACACTTTTAATAGAACCATCATTATTCTGTCCTTCCTGGTGATAAATCATTTACCTTATTAAGGGTATCATTGAAATACTGGAATGAGCCCTCTCGACCTTCCTTCCTCAGCATAGTCAGATATAAGGGGTCAATTCATGGTTGCCCAGGAGCACTGGAAATTCCCCTTGGCTTGAGGTCCTACATATCACAAGGACCAGAGGGACACAGGCAGATGAGTTTAGGGGGAAGCTGTGCTGATCCATAGCAACTGAAACATATAAAGGTGAACACCATCTCTCAGCCAGCCTCATAGCTGGAGAGATTAATTGCACTCAGTGAGACTTATTTGATTACTTGGTCCCATGAGTAATAATGGGTTTCCTGAAGACTAAAGAGAGTAATGCAGAGAAGTCAGAAAGAAATATGCGGACATATTAAGAGGTAACCAGGAAAGGGAGAGAAATATATATGAAACCACAAAGCATGTAATTAACTTAGCATGGGACTAGATTTGTTTGCTTAATTATTCCATGCAGCGTCATAAAGCTCTGAAGCAAGATCATAAGTGGCTTCACAAACCCCTGAATTCACTTTAACAAAAGATCATTAAATTTGTGAATGAAAATCCTGGTCTTCACAAGGTCAATGACTCCTCTTGGTTCATTCATACTGGGATCTGTCCTGACGCTGAGTATGGAGTTCTTGACACTTTGGGAAGCATTCACATGGCTTAATTTAGGACTTCTAGCTTAGGTATCCGGAATTGCTCTCTGGAGGCTGCATTGACACTACAGGGAGCTTGGTCCTGAGTTAGACCTAAAGTTAGAATATGTCAATGCTCTCTTCTGTGTGTGCAAATCTTAAAAGATAAATATTCTGCAACCCACCAATACCTCTGAGATTATGCTTCCACAGAGAGGTGACACAGTAAACAGGAAATCAGGGAGGCAGCTCATATTTCCATAGGTATGGTAAATGTCAAATGCCATTTAAAAGGTGTTACACATAAGTTTGCTACTTCTGGGGAAAATAAAATTCATGGAAGCATAGTTTGACAAGTCAAAGAATCTAAACAAAGGTTGCATATGTTACACAATTCTGCCAAATGGTTTTCCATGAGGGAATATTTGACTTCCTCTGCAGTCTCTATCTTCTCATAGTGGCAGAAGGCCTTACACATGGATGATGCTGTGAGCACTGAGAAGTGCTACTGGCTAGGGAGTCTTCACATGAAACCAGGCTGCTTGGCAAATGTGCCAAGATCATATCCTATAAAGCGGGTTAACATAGTGGCGCTCCTCAGGACGGGAGCAGAAAATAATGTAGTAGTATGAGATACCTTACAAAGGAGAGAAGACCTTAAACAAAGAGAAAAGAGGCTGAGGGAGGGCTGAGCTATTGGGAAAGCCCTGTGCAGGTGGAGAGACTGCAAACACCCTTGAAGACTCTGACCAAGGAATGCTAAGGAGCAATCAAGGAACCTGCAGGTGCACTGGAGTTTGGATGTTTTGATAGATTCACATATTTCTTTTAGTGTGTGGCTTGCAGCAGAATTGTGTTGCACAGTCCAGGTGTTATGTGCTTCAGCTGTTACCTGCATCTGGAAAGGTGAGCTGGGACCCAGGGATTTTGTGGTACTCCCAGTCTGTGAAGGGACTGTAACTGCAGAGAGGATTGCACGGGAGGAGGGGACTGCCTTTGGGTTTAATGTGGCACCTCTGTAAGATTCAACTCCTGCAAAGTGGAACGGAGCCTCTTACACATGTTATGTTGGAGAGATCAAATGGGGACATCTGTACAGTCTCTGGGTTGCTGGTCTCAGTGTGGAAACCATCAGATATTGACCCAGCCTGTCATTAGAAAGCGGGACAGGCCTGAAATAATGCACAAGTCTGAACCTGTGAGTAGTGGATCTCATCCCGACTCATCTCTGTGCAAACATAGGCGTTAAAGCCTTCACAAAATACTTATTACTCATGGTAAAAAAAAAAAAAAAGAAGAAAGTAATCTTACTCAGAGGAGACTGGGTATGTTTGAGTGCACACAGGCAGATGTGAAGGTCCAAGGGATGCAACATCAGTGCTGCCCAAAAGAGCATCAGCACAGCAAGAGATCCATCATGCTGTTGGCTGTGCTGAAACCCGCTGTCAAGGACTGTTCATCCAGAATAATGCCTTGGCAGAAGGCTGACTGCTTTGTCAACACTTCTCTGTGCAGAGGCTGAGGTTACTCAAATCAGGTCTTGCCCCACTTTTCATACCTCGCTCAACCTTGCTCTCCTTTTCCACCTGTCTCTGCCTGGGGTGAACATGTTCTGAATCTCTTGCTTGAAACCCCCTTCTGGGTCACTGGTAGCTGAGCAAAGCAACATCCTAATGATGGCCAGGAATATGTGATGGGAAGGATGAAGGCTTAGCTTTTCTCTAAATGAAAACGTGGAGTTTCAAAGTTGAAGTCGTGGTGAATTTTACCCCCCTAACAAGGAGTGCAGGATCAAGTCCTCTGAAAGATGAGGGGTTTGTATGATGTAGTTCAAGGATAAGAAAAAAAAAAAAAGAATGACAGGTCTAATTCATGCTCTTCCAAAATTATTATTATTTTTCAGCTAGGGAAGGAGGAGACAGGATGTGGTAGAAAAACATTTACAGGAGTTTGGCATGTAAAAACCTGAATGATGGATTAACGGCTTATGCCAGATTTTACCTGCCTTTAAGCAGGTAACATTTCTCCAAGCTTAACAAGCTCCTGCTTGCCTAGAGCTATACTTTTCTTCTCCAGATGAGTGAAGCCAAAAAACCTTGTGCAGCTTTCATTAGCTCCAACTTTCTCTCAAATGTTTTCTTCTGCAAGTTTAATTTAACTCAGGGAAGCAGTGGCACTAGGGAAGGATATATCTAAATGAGGATCCCTTTTTTCCTGAGGCTTTGGATCTGTTTTTTTGCTGGGGGGTGACCTGAGCTCCCTGGGATGTGTTGCTGGCAGAGCCGCATGCACACAATCACAAGGCTAAGGGCAGGAGCTGGAATGCAGAGGATAAAGCAGAATGTAAATCCATTCAGAGCAGTAATTTAAGGTGTGGGAGGTCTCCTCTTATGCATAGAAAGGTCCTGTCAGTAAATGAAGCAGGAATCTGCAAAACGGAGCTGTCTTTTGAATCTCTGGTTTCCCCTCTGCATTGTATGCCCAAAAAAGAAACATAAGGCAGCTCTTTTTGCCCTTCTTGCTTTTGCAAAATGTCTACAAAACAGATGGGGATGGCAAATGGCTACTGTATGTGTTGGTAATTGCACAGTCTTCCCCCTGCATTGGAAGTAAATGATTCCTTTTCTGCCTTTTTTGGTATGTCCCGTGGTATCTCACATAGGAATGAGAGTTTATCCTCCATGTCTTGCCTAATTCTCCCCTACATGATTTTAGTTTTCCCACGGTAAGATTAAGCTATTCTATATACCATCAGTTCCATAATAGTCAGTGAACTTTAAGTGAACTCTAACATCTAGACTCAAGTCATTGCATTATCCTAATAAGTTCATTGGATAGCTGAGCATTTTAATATTAATCTTCCTACTAAATGCCTATATACACAGACTTTCATACAAATGTCTCTCCTTGGGGCGCAGGGTGTCAGAAAAGGCCAACTCACTCTGAATGTGACACAAAGTGTTTTAGTAATATACCCTGGGAATAAAGCAGAATTTGTCATCCAAACTGAAAATCAAAATGTGAGTACTCCAGTCTTTGCAAACCTGGAAATCTGGGCCTGGATGAGCAAGGAGCAGGGTCTGGGCTCTGATGGGTTGAGGCAGTGCAAACATCATGGTTTTGATTTAAGAACATTTCTCTTCCCTCCAGTTCTGCAAATCATTTCTTTGGCAAGGATAAGAATCTATAAGCAGATTGTTGGTGTCTTCTGGTTCCTTTCAATGACATTTAAAATCTCTCCCAATTTAGTAAGAAACCCAAATTCAGGAGAATCTTCTTGATTTTTACTGCTTAGGCCTTCTCATCCGGGAGAGTGGTAGTTCTGTGCTAGTGAGGCTCTGCACTAACACAGCTCTGCAAACATGATCCCTTAAAGACCTGGCTTATGTGAGAAGTGAATGGTTTTTCTCAGAGTGAATAGGTTTTCTTCACCCCAGTAAACACAACAGTCTCTCACCTCCATCACCATCACTTATGCCTTCTCTTCCCTCCCTCCAGTTCAGAGTAAGACAGTGGATGGGAATAAATAGGGCCCAACTCAAGTTCTCCTATTGCCCCTTCATGACAGAAAAGAAGGTTTGAGATACGACCTTTTATACCATCTTGGCTCAGGGTAGGTATTTACCCAAGAGGCAAATGAGTGTTTGGCCCAGGCTCCCACTCAACCTGGGAAGCTCCAGCAGTGAGGAATCCTCCTCCAAGGTCGGTAAGGACATGCCAAATCCTACCTGTTAATGAGCAGGTTTAAAATAAAGATCTTCTGTTCTGCTTTTAGGAACCTCAGTATGGTCTCCAGTACTTTTTATCCAGCCACGTAAAGAACACAGTCTCTGCAAATGTGAAAGGTTACATTTCAGCCAGCCAAGGAGTGGTATTACTTTATAAATATTTTGGAAGTTCCCAAAGCTTAGATAAAGGTCCAGAAAGCTATTTGGCCCTCATGTAATGCCCATTTAAGCCAACAGGATTTTTTTTTGTATTGCTTTCAATGGGCTTTTGATCTCATTGTTTGCAATAGCTACTATGAACCAGCTTGTGAATGAAAGTTGGATGAAGAATTTCCTGCCTGCCCCATTTTGGTGAAGCAGCAAAAGAGGGGGAACGTTGCTTTTAAAGAGATAACAATATTAAAACTCATTTGGCTTCAGATGAAAGACGGCTCACACATATCATTTTAAGTATGTGCAGGACTTAGCAATTGCACTGAAACATTGGCAGGACCTGAATAAAATAACAAAAATATCCTTGCCACTAAAAAGTAATTGAAAAAGATAGTGTGCAAGGATGTAAAAAAGGTTAGATAGTACAATTTGGAAAACATGAGAATTCTTCCTGGAATTAAAGAATATATCTGTGAACAATTTAGTTAAAGAAGACCGTTTATGCTCTTCCTTGGATGGAATAAAGATGTTTAACTCTTCCAGTTCTCACAGGATGTGGGCTTGTGGTCATTTGTGATGATGAGCAATATCATCTAGCACTTAGTTTATATGCATTTCTTGCCCCATGATTCCTCATGTAAGGTTTGTCATTTGCCTTCATAACAACTCTTTTTATGTAGTCTAGAGAGATGGAATGAGCCATGAGAGGGCCTGTATTTTCCATTGGAGGCAACAGCAGAATTGATCAAGGCAGAATAGACGTTCTTCATTATGTACCTGAAGGAAGGGCTAATTTCCCTATTACCTGCAACTTCGTGTAACCAGCCCATACATAATCATCCTCTCCAAAATCCTGACAACTTTGGATTTCATTACAGTTGGGTCTGGGCTTGAGAGAAGTTCAAATCTTTTGAGCGAACACTGGTCCAGTTTGAAAAAAACCCTACTTTCAGAGTCACTGAAAAACCCCTTTGCAGCACAGATTGGAGTTGTGTACAAAGCTTAGGCCATATTATTCCAGTGGAAGCAATTTTTTTTATTTGCAATTTAGTTCAATCCCTCTGCATTGCTCACTGGCTCGAGCCAGTTGGGATGACAGAGGTTTGTGCCCACAGGGAGTCATGGGATGGGAGTATGACTCTGGAGAGGAGTCTTTCTGCTCAAGGGTGTAAATAAACATGGGCAGAAGTAGGACAGACAGCAGTTTAAAAATATGCCACATTCTTGCAGCTCCAGATTGTGAACATTACAGCAGTGCAATTACAGCTTTTGTTATACTGGATTGAGGAGATACGAGGATGCCTAGGAACCCAAGTTAATCTTAGGAAGTCTGATCAACATCTTGAACATTCTCTCAATTAGGGTCTTCCCAATTATGATCCCTCTAGCTCCTGCTCTATCTTGGGGCAGTCCTGCCTGGGTGAGTGTCCCAGTGCCACGTGCCACCACTGCCCTGTGTCCCCTGCCAGGTGAGGACTGAATTGCCCAAGGGTGCATTGTTCTTCCTTTCCTGTAACAGCCTCCAGGAGGAAGGGGTGGAAGTGACTAACATGACCGGTGCACTCCAGCTGAAAGCTTGAGCAAAGTAAGTCAAGAATTGCCATTTTGGGTAGTTCCAGGTCTCACGGGCCGTACAGAGCCATATCATGTTCCTGACAGTGGGCAAGGGTGGATCTTCAAGGAGACTAGAAGCAACATGGCTTTATGGAGATGTGTCCCTGTGGATATTCTGTCATGTGCAGTAGCAGCTGGGATTTGTTTTCTGAGCTGAAGGGTTCTGTGGCTCTTTCTCAGTTCTCTATGAGCACAAGGCTAGCAAACCCCTTGAGGAAATCTGGATGGGTACATTGTTCTACACGGGCTGGAACAGGAAAGCCAACAACTTTCCTGGAATTAAAATATAAATGAACACATTCTTTATAAAAAATACTTCCGAGATAAGTAATTTATAAACTGTAGAGAATATAAGGCAATCTGTACTGAGGCAGCTGTGAGAAGTGCAATTAGCTAATTGGCAATGTTTCTCCTAATTGCTACTTTAGTAGGAAAGCCTTACCAGTTAGAAAAGTCATGGTGCTTGGCTCAGAACAAACTGGATCTTCCCCAAGTGAATTATTTAGGGTAGGAAGTGGGAGTTCCCCTGTCTCTAGGGCCATTAGATGCAGAGTAAAGCGTGTTACAAACTCTCGTTTTGCCACCTGGGGAAGACACCAACATCTGGGTGTGGGGGCAAAGCATGTTACCAGCCTCTGAAGGTAGCAAGTCAGGAGAAGCCAAGGAGAAAACAGCCAGTACTCAGAAAACAGAAGTTTTTTAAAATCCATATTTAACCTGGATTTCCTCCTGCCTGGGAATATTCTTTCCTTTAACGAGTGTGCCTTTCCTAGTGCCTGCCTATCCCCCAGACTCTGTAGCTCAGGCTAAATACCTAAATCGAGAAGTGGTATTAAAGTGTTCCTTGCAATAATTCACCAGGGAGGTTTCTGTGCGGTAGGCATCAAAAGGAAACATTCAACAGCACCAATAGGGAGATAGCTGATCTCTAGGCCTCTTTATTGCTTGTAAAACTTTATTGAGGGTAGAAAGAGCAGGGATAGATAATGTTCTCACTGTGAAATCATAGAGCATTATCTTAGTGTCAAAGCAAAAAGGAGTTCACTTCTCCAAAGACTAACACTTGGTATCAGCTGGAGCAGTATCTAGCACCTCAAGGGGATATTATTAGTTTCATTTTTTGGTTAAAGAATTCCATTTGAAATAGTCTTCTGAAATTTACAGACCACCTATGTCTGGAATGCTTGCACAGAAGTTATAAATAAAATTATTTGCTAAAAATGTTTCCTTGTACAAACAGACTGGCTTTATGAATGTAAACATACTATATGTGTTCATGCATATTTTAAATTGGCTACTGTGGTTCTTTTAACATTTACTTGAAAGATAACATAATGTGAGTACATTATATATTTCTAATATTTTATTAGTGTGGAGTGGCAGTTAAAGACTTGGACATTAATGAAATTAAGAGTTTTAATCTTCTTTTCAATTATCTATCCATATACTCATCTAAGAACCTTACATTCAATAACGTATTTCAGCCAGGCAATAGCACCTTGAGATGGAGAAGTTGTTTCCTAAATGAGGAAAATCCATAGTGGGCAGACAAGAACCATTCTGGGTGCCTGTTGCTCAGCTGAGAGCTGAAATGAAGTTCTCCAAGTCCCCGCCCTGTGTCCTTACAGAACAGGTTTGTGTCCATTGTAGATCTGGAAGAACTGGTCACATCAGAGTTACAAACTGCTGCCATCTACAACAAGGCAAAAATGCTTTATCAGAGGAATCCACATTTAACTAGGTATGGTTTTTCAAAGTATAGAGCTGGAAATTGAAAGCTAAGGAAAAGTAAAAGGATTTTTTTTCCACAAAAGAATGCCACACATGATTTCCTTAATTTACTGAAATCAGTTACATTAATCCCTATGATTTTGCAAGGGACTTTTCTTTCTTTTTGAAGAGGGAAAAGGTACAATTCCCTCTCTTGTTAAACTGAAGTTATTGGAGAGACAACAGTACCTGTAGAGGTTCATATTTTTTCATTAATTTTCCTCTTTGTCTTGCCTTGTTTAAGGCTTTATATCCAGCCTTGCAGGGGCTTTGAGAGCAATGCTGGTTTTACTGAGAGAAAGCTCTACTGACTAAAGATGGGATCTTGTATATCTGTGAACAACTAGAAAATAAAATCTTTAAAATAATAATCAGTACACTGAAAGAATAATAATTAGTACACATCTCCTGCTCATTGCCTGTTTCCATCCCATATCCCCACATTTTTGATACGGCCACTACGCAACAGATCTGCTGATGGACTCAGTGAGATGACACCCCTTGAAAACATTACTTCCCTAAATGGGAAAACTTTCAGCCAGTAGTTTTCATCTTTTCCCCTCCTCATTAAGCAATGATCTTTTAAAAAAATGCCCCTAAATTAACTTGCCTTGCACATACAATGAAAGAGCCAAAGATTTATTTATAGTTAAAGCAGTGGGTATTGGAGGCAGTACAGCTTTGCTAGTTTTCATTAGCTGAGGAGCTGGCTTGATGCAATCACATCACACATGCCAATAACACTGAAAGGTAACCAGCTGTTTTATTCTAACCACTATATGTTTTCAATTTTTTTGTTTTATTTTTCTTGGAGGAATTTTGCAATACATGATTTGTAAAAATTACTTTTACATGTAATTAGTATAGCAATAAATATTTTCTGAACTGCAACTCTTCTAATTTTGGTTTTCTAGGCAAGTCTAGCCAAGTCATAGCAAAGAACAGCATCAGAAGAAAGTTATTGCAACAAAGCTGGAATCAATGTCAATAATATAAAGCCAATATCATTTGTAGAAGCAGAAATGCATAGAAATTTCCTCCTACATCTTGAAAAATGTATCTGTAAGAAGGTTTAGGTTTCAAAATTTATTTTAAACATTTTATGGAGGACTTTTAAGGTAATACTGAAAACATTATCAGCATAAGAAATCTGAGTCAGTTCCTTATATGAATAAAATTCATTCAGCATACACAGCAAGCCTTACTGCAAAGGAAAATGATCCTTAATACATTACATGTTAGTTTTCATTTGGAAAGAGACAAAAGAAGCTGATGGCTAAACACATATCTTGCAGTAATGCACACACACAGCTCCTCCGTACATGCTCGAAAGGGCAACAGTTTCTCTAATTTGTGCAGAGAGTTCACTGGTCTGGTGTATATAGGGATGAGAAAACAAACACAAAGTGCAGTGCCTCAGAATTAACACAGATCTCTCAGGCCGTGGTGGAAAGGCAGCTGAGAACTTCACACAGCACAAAGGAGCATTCCATGGTGGGACAGTCTGTGGAGTCACATCCAGCCCTGGGGAGCCAGGACCTATGTGGTAGAAGAAGATTGCAGCGGGTTGGACACAAAGGACCATTTTTCCCACCGTTGTGTCCTATAAGCACAGGTAGCAAGGGCAGAGCAGGGCTTTGTCCTTCCTCAGCGCTCTGTCAGGGCCTGGCTGAGCTGTGGCTTTGGGAGAGCTGGACTGCAGGCAGTGTGTGAACCTGGGTGTTCGACAGCCGCCAGTGCTCACATCCTCTCTTAGCTTACTGAACCATTTTCAGGGTCTGCACTCTTCCCTGCTTTGTGTGGCACTAGAGACTTGTTTCTGTATTTGACTGTTAGTACAGAGAAACTACTGATGTACTGAACTTCTTCGCTGATCCAAGGGAAACAACTGTAATTTGTCTCTTTGTGATTTAAACAGCAAAAGACTGGCCCTGAAACAAACCTAAACACTGCAAAGACTCTCCTGGACAGCAAGATATGTGCCTCCTTCTGTGAACATGCAATGACTTATGTTTGAAAAGATTAAAAAGTGTTACAAGAGATAATCTCAGGTGTTGCTTTGGATGACCTCTTGGGCAGAGTGGTTGCATTGCTGAGCTTTGTGTTCAAAAGTCAGGAGGCACATCTGAAGCTGGAGGTGAAAGGCAGCTCCATGAATCCGAAGCAGGAGTCCATACATCAGACAGAACCCATCTGTAGCCTGAAAGATCACAACTCTGATGGGATCTATGCCAGTTTCTGATGTCCAAGCTCCATTTGATCTTAGATACCACTGACAGGAGTCTGGCAAAGAGAATGCTTCCTGTTCTGTAAGCAAAATACATGCATTAAAAAAAGGAAAAAATTAACTACCTTTGAATGTTATACTAAGATAGATACAGGGCAACTATACAAACTTTATTCTCCAGAATGTTATGAAGTTTCTGGGTGTGCAGAGAACTTCCTTTTTCCTATTGAGCCATTATAATCCATTAAGTCAAGACCCCAGATATCTAAAAGCTGTAAGCAATTAGGCATTGACTGAAACAAACCATTTTCCTGCTGTGTCTATTGTGTCAGCAGCATTCACTTTAATGCAGAAGGACCCACCAGAAAAGATGATATGGCCAATAAGTCATGAACTAAAATACTTTCTTCTTCCATAATTGCTCCTCTATGTTAGGAATTTGCATTTTAATAACTCCCTAATTATTTATTTACTTAGTATTGCCCATGGTATGCAATTTAAGGTGCTTTAACTGTACATTTAATTGACTGTGCATAATAGCTATTGGTGAAATACATGTAATTAGGAGGACTATAAAATGTGTATTATATGTAAGTAATAGTTACAGTTCTATTTCAGGGCTCTTTTTAAGGAAGATTGCAAAAGTAATTAAAAACTTAATCTAGTCTAATCACAAGAAATTCTATATTTTGAAGTGCTTTCGTTTGCAAAACGGAGACCTTCAAGAGCTAAATCATTTTGATCCCTGTTTATATCATTGTGCCTGTTTTCCATGAGACATTTCAATGGGCAAATCTTGGCTCACTGGTCTGGAGTTCTGTCCTCAACCAACTGTCCTTGCTATTGTTGTCTAAATCCAGCCTTTTAATACTACCTGAAATGCACTTACTTGTGGTTGAATTAATGCTAATTGTGAGCTCCTTGGCATCACATATAGTCTACCTTAGTGCTACTTTACTGTCTGGAAATTCCAGTTCCTGGCGTCAAGGGGCTCCAATCGCTTTCACAATTTCTAGAAATAGCTGTGACCTGCTTTTTTGCACCTTTCAGGCTAACCTGAGCTCCCAGAAACAGAACACTATTGAAGCAGGAGCTTTTTTAGTACTTACTGCTTGGTAAGTTAGTTTTCCTATTTAATTACAGGTTTCATGTTTAGAGTGTGAAGAAGCACATCTTGTAAAGGCACCTTTTCATGTGTGGACAGACCATAAAAATGTAGGTAGGGGCTTCTTTTCCACAGTGGATGCCCCTGTGGCATTCAAAAATGCCTCACTCCTCTGTTATCAAGTGGACCTGTTTAGAAAATCGAAATTAAAAAGAACCTGAAGTACAACCAACTCCTACTTGGTTACCTCAAACCAGACACTGTTTGGTCATGTGGGACCAAATGTCAAGCTAGACAAAGAAGGCAAATATACAGTGAGTTAGGCTATTGTGGAGAAAGAGGAGGGATAAAAACAATGTGGACAATAGTGACATTTCTGTCAGTCCAGTGGGTGCAACACACCCACTTGCTTGTTTTGAAAAACATGTGGAGTGCAAACTCTTGTAGTGAGCACAGCTGTTATTAAAACCTACTGCAGCATATATGAGCCATTAGTGTTCTTACTGTTAATAACTGCAATTTTGTGAGTCAATGTAGGTGAAAATAATTTAATTAAAAGTTGCCCTAATTAATGTGATTGTTGTACCAATAAAGAGGATAACACATTAATATTCCTCTGAAGAATACTTCGTTTTCACTTCTTCCTTTTTACTGAAAGATTTAGCATTTACTGACTAAATTACTGATTCATTAATTTATGCTTGGGGAACGAGAAAGTTACTTTCAGTAGAATTAAATCTACAACCTGCTGATGTAAGGGAATCCTCACGAGATTCCTCCTACTGTAAATCAATCAATTTCTCCCAGTTCAGGGCTTTGGAGCACGAGCTAAACTTGCTTTTATACAGTGAGGGCACAAAAATTGTTTATTTTTCTTCCAGCTAGGGTATATGGTACCTGTCATAAGTCAGCTGAGGTGAGGAGCTGGGAATAAGGTACAGAACAGGGAAGCTAATAAAAATCCTTCTTTTATACAGGACCATGGACCACTTGGCAATAAGATCACAGTCATATTCCAATCATGTTGACTCTTCTAAAAATAATATATTTATTTATTTGATGGTATCAACATGTTCTTATTTAGCTTCTCTCTATGAAAGTATTCATCATACTAATCCCATTATGTGGATAATACCTCTGCCAGAGTTCCTGGGGAGAGCTAATCACCACTGCTATTGTTCCACTCATTTTGGTATCTTAGGAGACAAGAGCAAGTAGTCACTGAAATTTAAGACCTAATTAGATCCTCACACCTTTGGTGCAAAGCAACTTAGAAGTATTAAACTACTAAGGTACTTAATGTGATGACTCATGGTAGTCTGGCTCTTCCTTTGCAATGGAGGTTTACCCACAACACCAATGGAGTACAAGAAACGAGTCTGTTTGTAACAGAGTTGTTGCTCAACCAGGTAAGAAAACAAGAATATAGGTTGGCTGGGATCTGTCTTGTTCAGATTTCCCCTCATCTGTTAAAAAATATTTTTTCCATCTGTTCTTCCTGAAAACCTTTCAGAAATTTAAAGAGAAAAATGAACGCACTTGGAGAAACTAGACAAATTTGTGACTCTTTCTGTTCCTACAGACATGTTTACTGAATAGCATCCAACCAAGATAAGGCTGGAGTACCAGTGAGAGTGTGCTGGTTCATTACCCAGGTGCCTATTAACATCTCTGTCAGTTCAGTGAAATAATACATCTTTCCCTCCTTTCATGTATGTGACCACAGGGTGATGTGCTCAAAGCTCAGTTGTTTTGAAAGGCACACATATTTTTTGTAGTTTTAGCAAATGTACCTGTCTATTTCTTATAAAAACCAACTATGATTTCCCCTTCCCTCTTTAAAATGTTGTGCTGACATGGGATTAGATGAGTCCTCAATTTTCATTTAACACAATTTATATTCCATTAGTAGCTTTAATAATCTGATACAGAGTGTTTTAGAGGGAGGATTTCAGGAGATTTGACTGAGTGGTTTCAGCCTCAGTCCGTCTCTGAAATGGTCTGATAGAACTGTGTGAGAGATGCAGCTTTGTTGTCTTCAAGACGAGAGATAAAAATAAAGTTTTACCTCAGTAAAGCCCCAATACCCTCCTTCTCCTTGGAGTCTCATGTCTGATACACCTTGAAGGAGGAATCTCTTTGAAGGTCCATCAGTGAAGAAAGCTGTGGCACTTCTTATCATGACTGGACTCCATTTTCAAGGCAAGGGAAATTCCATTGAAACTTCAAGATCCATCAAGGTGGTTTAGCTCTTATTCATCACCCCCCTGGCATCCAGGCTTGAAATTCTTAATGTGATTAGTGCTGGGGAAACGATTTTCATCCTCTTCAGCTTTACTCACAGCTCTTAGTAAAGTGCAAAGCTTGATGACCAAGAAGAGAGGGTTCACTAAAAGCCCCCCTATTTACAGCAGTGTTGAAATGGCCGAGCTCTGACATCAGCTTGAGATTTCGTGGCACATGAATATCTTTTTGGTCCATGACAAGCAGAGCCAGAACAATCACATACATCCACAACAAAACCACTGAAAAGAGAGAACACAAAACTTGAACTGTTGTGGCAGAAGTAATGTCTCAGACATCAGCGATGTACAGCCAGGAGGAATGCCTGCAAACATTTGGACATTGAAGTTCTAAGTAATTCCATTTTTCCATAAAGTCTTTGGCATCTGGTTTGTTATTAAGTAACTCAGTAAAGATCTGTTAAATGCATAACCTCCCTGCACAAAGGATACATTCTTTTACTGGATTTCTCCCTTTAACCCATACTTCCCTTTGATACTCGCCTGCTCCACAGTTACAACCATGATTTTGCAAACTTGGTTGAAACATTTCAGTGTGACAAATCACCCCATTTGCTTTCTGCCATCCTCGTGAGTTTACCGTCAGAGCCTCCACTGCTTTCAGTTTGAAAATTATCTTTGCTTTCCTGCATATCCTTGGTCTTGTTTCATAAGATACACTGAGATATTTCACAGGTTCACAGGTTATTCCGAGTTGAAAGGGACCCACAAGGATCATCTTGTCCAACTCCCGAGTGAGCGCCCACCCAGGGATCAAACCCACAACCCTGGAGCCATGGGCACCAAAAGGTAAGGATTGAGGTCAGTCAGCCATGGCAGGTGACCATAACGGTAGAAAAGGAAAAATATTCAACAGATGGGATGACTGAACTGCAGTTCATATCCACTGGAGTATGATGGAGGAGTGGGTAACATTCAAACAAAATCTAAGATAACTGTCATGAGGAAAACTGTAGGGGATAACTGATATAAACTCAGTTCATTGATTTTCACTTACAAAATAACTGTAAGTTACTGTAGAAGATGTTAGAGGTGTCACTTTGACTTGGATTAGAGCAGGTCACAAGGGTTTATGGAGAGCTGGGTTCAGGAATATTGCTGTAGCCTCTCTGAACATTATCATGCAGTGCACAGCAGAGCACTACTTTACCTAAATCTGAGGTTTCAGTATGGACTGGGTTGAAAGTAAATGCCAGATGTATGATATTGATTTAGGATTAGCTTTTCCACATAGATAAAAGCTCTTGCAGCCAGCATGGATCAATTACCATCGACTCAAGTATCCTCCAGCTAAAACCTTCCTTTGCATGGGGAAAGACAAGTGGAAGACCCTTGCTGACAAAAATAACTGAATCAGCACAATAAGTATTGCAGCACTTGTGGCCTCCATAACTTTTATCTATTTATCTTGCACAAGTCTTGCTACAAAGGAGAACTTTGGATTTTACAATATTTGTAACTCCCAAAGTCTTTTGGACATGACATCTGTCATCATGGCAAGTGAGCTGTAGATCTCAATATTAACTGAATATGAACTGAAACTGCATCAGTGGTAGCTGGTGTCAAAGCAAGAGAGGAGCAGAAGTTGTGTGAGTGGCAGCTCAGAACTTGATTTTTCCTGAGTCAGAGAAGACATGACGTGGACACTCAGCCCTTGTCTTGTCCTCTTCCTCACAGGAGGTAAAGCTGATCTAATTATCATGTGTTCACTGTGAAGGGGGGGAAGGTTATAACTATATAGTCAGTCAGCTGTAACAGTGACCCGAGGAGTGGAGCTGGCCCTGAATAATGCAGTCATTTAGTACCAATCTTAATACAAATTCCGTTGATTTGGCTGGAGAAGAAAGAAAATCAAGATAATTAACATAAAATATAGGGAAAGTAAAAGAATGAAAATGCTTTTCACAGCCCTATACTCCTACTCCTTTCAGTACCTACAATAACCAATACTCATGGTGTTTATAAAAGTTATCTTCTCAAGTATTAATTACCCCTTCCCCCTCCCCCCAAAGTTAAACACTATATACCTATTAACAGAGAAGGTCTGAATGTATCTGTAAGAGACCTAGAGAGGGAACTGTGCCATTTACTGTAACTGTGGAGTGATTGGAAACAGTTTACTGAGTGCCTTTGAGTGTTTTTCCACCAGCATGGCATATTTTCTTCATAAAATAATCTTGTATTACTCCATGTCTGCAGGATCTTCTTCCTTTTACCACAGTCCAGGGTTTTAATACTTCCATTTGCAAACCTTCAAAGACCTTGCTATAAGGCTGTCTAAGTCAAAGAGGTCACTTTTATCCACTTCCCTAGGGTTTAAATATCAACCCTCTGACACTTGTTTTATAGACTATGAGATTTTTTGTTTTTGTTGCTTTCTTGTGTGTTGCAGACGCGGGTAATGTGGAACTCTCTGCTTTCCCAGTCAAGAGAGACCCACCTCATGGGACTTCATCTGAACCAAAAAAGATTGCCTAAGTTATTCAGAAGCCTTTACGTAAATAGCACTCCTGACACATATCTGCATAATTAGAGTCCCTCATGAATATAATATCCTGTGGCTTAGGATAAAGTATTAATTGATCTATGAAACATTCTGAAATCCCACTGGAATGTTGTTTATACCCAATGAGTTTCTCTTTGTTTTCCACTCCTTGCATTATATTCTGATAAATTCAATGCAACCCTATTAATCAATGTTTCCTCCTAATGAGACGATTCCCTTCAAAATCCATAGTTGGAGTAGTAAGAAGTACCCAGATAGCTTTGACTTGTACCCTCTTCTGCAGGGCATATGTAATTTGCTCATTTAATAATGATTTTAAAATGTTTAAAATCTAAACAAAACAAGTTCCCACTCTTGTATTCAGGTGTGAGTTATCCATCTTTCATGATGAGACAGGCATAATAATTATATAAGCCCTTGGGCATTAAAGTGAATTATGACATGATCAGACTGCTAAGGAAAGCTACAGTTATTTTGCAGAAATGGGGCCAAATTCTACTCTCCTGTAACTGGTTGTGATGTTACAGAAGTCAGCAGTTGCCTTCTTGCAAAATTTGCTCCATGCAGCCTAATGTAAACTTGAAATTTTAATGCAGTCATACTGGTACACCGCCCTGCCAAGCCAATAGAACTGAAAGGAGGAGATTTTTTCAATTTTTAAATGCAAGCACACCTCTAAGACTCTGTGAGACAATGGGAACAAAACAAGAGATAAATACACAGATTTAAAATATGTTCATGTGGTTTCTGAATGCAAAGCATAGAAGGGGAAAGTGAAAGAATTCTACAGCTACAATAGTTTGACCAAAGATCAGAGAAGTCAACGGGAGTCTTTCCATTTTTTTTATTCTAAGAGATTTAGATCAGATCCCTTTGGGGAGTCATAATGAAGTTTATTTCCATTATAAATATACAGTTGATATGTCAAATTTTACTACTGTCATGAGAAAAAGATTACACAGAGAGTCACAGCCCAGCTGAAATTCACATGAAAGAAAATGGCATTAAGTTACTTTTGCCAAGTTATAAAGGGAATGACATTTGACAAGAAAAACATTCATACTTAGATACAATCACTAAATTTCATTCTTTATGTGGTGATAAGTCAATTGTAATCATTAATGAACACGATGTCTCTCTTAAAGATTGATCCTTACTGACCTTTCTTCATATCTCCTGCTCTTAGCCTACGACTTAATAGGGGGAAAAACTTACATATTTTTACACCAGAATAGCCAACTTCTGGTGGAGATTGGATAGAAGCAATGGTTGCAAACAACTCATTTTGAAGAAAATTTTTTTTTGTTGTTGTCTCTTATAAATTAGATTTTTTCACCCTCTAGTGAAGACAAAGCATTAGGGGAAAGGTGATATGTCTTTTACGATTGTAAACTAGACTGTCTGATTTATGGCTTTCTTTCTCTGGGTGTTATAGTATTTATATAAACTATATCCTACTTCAGGATCAACCACAAATTTTTGTGAAGACCTCTGTCTTAAAAAATGAACAAAACAAAGCAAACCAAACCAACATGTTATTAATTACACAGAAAATTGGTATGGAAAAGAGTCTTTGACAACATCAGAATCTATTCTTTCCCTTTTGAAAAATGAAGTGTTCGACATGCTTTCATCAAGCACTCAAAACACAGAATTTTCAATCATTTCTATTCATTATAAACATAATTTGGGTTTTGTGGGTGGAATTCTCATTAGTGTCTGAACTGGCTGATGTGTTTTCATAATTGAAGGATGGAGTCAAAATCTCATCAATGTGAAAACACATTTGTTTATTTTCCCAAATGACCCTACTGAAATTCCTTTTCCAAATTAAAAGCACTCTAAAATATACTGATAATTCTGCGTGCCCCTTACTTTGAGGGATACCAGTAACTTTGACTTTAAATCACCAAGCTGTCCATAGACATATTTCATATTCTCCCATTACTGTATGCACTGACAGGTTGCAAAGAGAAAATAACAGAATGAAGTCTACGGAAAAAATACACCAAAAGGATGAAGGAGTGTTTTTTATCTGTCTGTCTCCTCAAGTCTTCAGATGGTGACTAGATGCCTACAGATAAGGCATTTTTTAATCAACGAGTTAGAGAACTCTGTAGTTAAATGACATTGAATGAGTCATAGAGTAGATCAGATCATTTAACGAAATCTTCAGTCATTAGAATATACATCCATCTGAATACAGATAATAATTTTCCAAAGATTAGATCTTCCTAAATCAGTTATTTCAGTGGGAAGAGGAGCTTTAGGGGACCTACATGTCATTTTAAAAAGTCCTAAATGTTAGAGCTGACCTAGGGCAATGTGACAGAAGATACTGCCTGAAATTCTGTCTCCACTGAGCCCAAGAGAGAGTCTGAATTCGGTGTGGCCATGTTATCACCCACTGTGTCAGTGGGAAAATCGCCAGTTTAAAACAAGAGAAAGCAATATATTTAACCCCAGGAAGCAAATAGAAAAGATATTCCAGTCCTCACTCCTCATCTCTCCTGAAATTGTCCTTACTAAGATAAAGATATGGGCCAAATGGAGAGTGACATCAAATGTACAGGTCTGTCATGGTAAGATATGCTTGAGGCAAGTCTCAGCAGAAGACCTATATGAAGCATGAAGATCTGCTTTTCTTCCTAGTACATAAAATGGATGACTAAATGTTGGAAATGAGACCGACAGCCATGAGATATTAAGGCAGTGAGAAATTGTGTAGATTGGACAACATGGGGTTCACAACATCACAGAATGTTTGAGGTTGGAAGGGACCACTGGAGGTCTTCATGTCCAACCCACCTCTCAAGCTGTGTCAGCTAAAGCAGGTTGCCCAGGACTGTGTCCAGATCGTACTGTTTCACAGAGACATCCAGGGACATAATCCAATATTCACCATCAAAATTCAATGACGATGACATCAGAACTTTCCCCAAGGTGCAAACTCTTCCCCAGTTCTCTTGGTACTACTCTCTCATTCACCCACAGATCTTCCAGGAGGAATTGCTTGACATGCAAGCAGCTCATAAACCCTCAGTTGTTGGGAGAGTCAGGGCAGAGCTTAATTCTAGTGACAGGAAACAGGAGGAAGAAGGGGGAACTTTCAGAGTGTTTTATTGTAATTTAAGTAGGCCTCTGAGATATGAGAAGCCAGCAGTCATGTCAGAGGTTATGAGGAGTTTTCATACAATTGCAAATCCATATTTATCTGTCCTAATGCACAGTTTAGGAGGAGGGCAGCCAGAGGTAAGTGGCAGAACCAGGAGGAGGAAGAGAGCTGTTAATTGGCTCTGGTTTGTCTCTCCCTTTTATCAGATTGTAACTTCACAGTAGCAGCTTCCACAGCAAACTCCTTGTAGCCCTTCCAGATTAGCTTTCAAGCCTGACTCCCTGGAGATGGGAAATTTCAGACACATGAGAGCAGCTAACAAGGCAGAGGAACAGTTCTTTCTGGCTGCAACAAACTACATGGGATCCCCCCATGACAGAGCTTGGCTTCCTTTGCATACAAGCCCAACAGATGATGAGATGGACTAGGCTAATTTGTCATGTTGTTAGTAGGTAAATCCTGACAAACACTGAGACTGTGCTGTGAATACGTGATGGGCAGCACCTGTTTGTAACTTTTCCTAAGTGGCCAAGATTTTTTCTGCTGGACACATACTTCAAACTGCTAAAAAATTCCACCTCCACTATCTCATGCTGGTAGACATCCCGAAGAACGTGACTGAATGAACTGAAGTAATTTGGGACACAACTTGGCATAACAGGTCACAATTGCTCTACTGAGATTGTTACAGTTTTACATCTACTTATAAACTACAACAGAAATCTGTCACTGGTAAGATTTGGATTATTATTTTAATCTTTTTTTTTTTCTTGACAACCAGCTTTTCCATCACTTTAGATGATATTTCCTGTTTTCATTCATCTGGGGTACAACTGTATGTTCTTTTCCTTGCAGTTCCCAGGGCAGATGGAAGAAAATGGGCATCAGTTTAGATTGTCTCTGCCAGGAAATATATAATAACGCCGTCATTCTTAAGACAACTCTGCAGCAGCAGGCTCAGACAGCTACAAAGTAGAGCACATGCATGGATTTGTCATCCTGTCTTACTCTTAAACAACATTGGCTTCTTTGTCAATTGTGAGGAAACTGGGGGGAAAACCCCTTGGAGATGAGCCACACGTTTATTTGTTCCTGAGCTCTGATAGCAATGTTGGCTGCAGCACAATCCTTTTCTTCAGAAAGGAGAGGTGAGCATCTGTGCAACTTGTTTGGAAAATTCAACAGATACATTTGACAACTGCATTTTCCTGACACGCATTGACTTGCGACACCCAAGGACAGGATGTGTGTGACCACATAAATCTGATGTTCATGACAGACTGTGAGTGCTGTTTCCTGCTCCCTGCAGCCCCACTTTGGGTACGAAAAAGCCACCAAGTATGGGAGTGGTCTATGGGCAGAGGTGCTGCATCACACTACTGACACAGAGTGAAGCAAATCTTGGAGACTAGGTGAGCAGAAACATCCTTTCTGCTCGTCTGCATCACTTTCCACTAGTCTGTGGTGGTGGACATCTAATGTTTCTATTCAGACTAATGATTTAGTAATTCTATATCTTTTTTCAAGTTTAACTGAGTGTGGCAGGTCCTTCTGAAAGGCAATACATCAGTCATTAGTCTACCTCCTTCTTTCTCACTACATTTGGAGCACAAAATTGTTCCCCTCTACCCTTATCTTGTGGACAAGTGAATACAAGATCTGTGGACCTAAAGTCCTACTGGTTTCCACAATATCTTTTTCCAATGTGCCAATGGGAAGAAGGTACCTTCAAAAGTCCCATTCTTTGCTGTTGAAGATTTTTCAATATTTCTGTTTTCACCAAGTATTTGGGAGATATCATGAAGTTATTTGTTTCTAACTATGAAGGGAGATGTGCTTTGCTGGTAGATTCTCTACGTCTCAGGCCCGGTGTGAGAAACAAAATCTGATGCTAAAAGATGCCATTTAGGTGGTTGCATTCCACAACCTTACCAGTGTCAGAAGCTGGGTCATCCACAAGCAGTCGTGATGTGGGAGCACACAAAGAGCACCTGAGGAACTTTCCTTACACAGAAACATACATACAGCCTGTCCAAGCACTTCATGAGGGGGATGAAAATATTTTTAATGGCTCCCAACAAGCACATGCTGAAAGGTTTGGTAACCCAATATGCACTCTAAAATGTACAGACACATCTGTGTCAACCCCTAAAGAGAACGTGCCTCTGAAGCACTCCAGTAAAACACCTGCAACCTGTGTGACTTTTAAATAGCCTTTAGATAATCACATGCTCCCTTGTAATAGTGACATTGCTGTTTAAGTTGATGTTGTTGCAGCTCATAGAGCAGGAAAATAAGTGCTGGTAATATAAGTGCTGCAAGTCCTAATGGCAAAACACATTTCCCTTAAAAATTAAGTGTCACAAGTGGTGGATGACATCTAGTTGAGTGACACACTTCCATAGACATTAGCACATACTTTGCCCAAAATAGAACGAGTTCATTTTTAAGAAAATCTCTGCAAGGAAAAGGAAGGGAAGGAAATATCCTCTTTTTTTTGTACGTTAAGAAGGGTTGAGATTTCCCCACTTGCATACTTGCTTCATGAAATTCAGCTCCTGTTAAAATCACAGCAGCATTGAACGTCCATTTCCAGACCTTCTGTATCAAGGGAGATTTCAGTGGAGTGCCTCATTGTATCCCAACAACATAAGAGAACTGACAGACTAAATGCATTTAATAGCACACACAGCTCAGAGAATATTTGATGAAGCAGGTCAGCTCTTTTGCTCTTGCTTTTTCACCACAGATGTCCCCAGCAAGAGTGCCCAGTGCTACCAAAGAACCCTGTAAAGCAGCTGAGGCCAATTGCCAATACTTAGGCATAATTCAGGTCATCTCATATTAAAAAAGAGCCCAGAACAAACTGCATCAACTGCTACCTCTTTCCCTTGCCCAGCGCCTCCTGGACCCCCACAGCATCATGTCACTGGAACAGGCTCTGTATCACCTCTCCAGGAGATGCTGTAGGGCTCCCGAACTCCCTCTCATCAACTTCACAGCCAGTCCTACCCTCCATTTAATAGATTAAAATAAATAATCATGATAGGGAATTAATAGCTAACTAATTAGGGATTAGAAAGACTGGCAAAACCATCACAGAGCTAAGAAGCTTTCCATAGTTTAGATTTGCAAAAAAGTTGATACTTGAACAATGTTCAGCTTCTAATCCTCCTCTGTCACATGCTCAGTCTCAGTGAGAGAAACATACCTCTGCATCTCTCTTCTCTTTTAGATTTTAGAGTTTTTCTGTTAATCTTGTGTATTTCCTCATGTGAGTCCAGCTCTGTTCCCAAGGCTGGGACCCTGGAAAATATCTCCTAAATTTTCATTGAGTATTTGTCTCCCTCATCACAGTTCTTATTCCTCTCTTCCCTCAGGAAACATAACTCATTAAAGATCAAGAGGAGTTTAACTCAAATATAGGTTTTATTTATAGAATTTCCCCTTTGTCTCCCTCCCCATCTCCACTTCATTTTTCTCAGTGTATTTTATTTTCACCAGCTGGACTATCCTCTCAAACACAACTTCCCAACTCTGTGGCTCCATCAATGTTAAGAGAGTTACCCTGCATTCAGATGAAGAGCAAAGATCCCAGTTTTATACCTCTTTATCTTTTAACCTGTAAAAGCTGCAATTTACAGGTTCTGTAATCTTTCAAACTTTCCTTGAAAAGGAGTACTTATGCCTGTCACAAAAGTGTAACCTTAGGATTATACAAGAATAAAACTTTCTATTGTTTTTTCTTCCAGGTGTCCATATGTCTGCAACGGGGAATCTGGCCAACTCACAGAAACTTCCTCTCCTCCAAGAAATGCATACTGAGGCAAATTCCCAGCTTATTAAAAAATAGTTCTGTTATTTTGCCATCTTGTTTGTTCTGCAATTCCACTGTATCCCCCCTCCACCCCTCTATTTTTTTAATTTTTTTTTTTAATTTTGCCTCTGGCTTTTTTGGGGAAAAAAAGGAAATGGGAAAAAAAAAAAAGCCTTCAAATAAATTTTAAACATATCTTTATTTTGGGCTTTATGTCACTTCTGTAGGAATTGATAGGAATATCTCATTATTCAGATGCTATTTTTCCAGTGAAGGTCTATTTACATAAAGGAGTACATGGAAGCTTCAAAAAAAACCCCTAAAGACCTTAAAGTACATTATAAAGCTTCTCTTCAGCTTCTGACAGAAGTTCCTTAACTTCACTGTTGCCTAACTCTTTTCCAAAGTAAATTAAATCAAAGCTGGAACAGCTAAAACTTGAGTAACACTATCCCAGAGTTTAATGTGGTCCAAACACTCAATTTCAGAATTTAGGTTAGTTGTTTCAATTTTACTGAGTGATTCCTAACAAAACTTTTCAATTCAGTGGTGGATTTTTTTCTTTTCTTGTTTGGGTTTTTTTGCCTCATTTTATAACTCTTATAACTTTATAACTTCCTAGATTCTGAAGGTAAAAGGCAGCTCAGTTGAGATCTGGGAAATTGGTCCTTCAGGATAAAGGAAAATGCTTTAGTCTGTGGCTTAGTTCATAAAGACATGGAATTGACCATGACAACTTCTTACATGTTTTTAATTATATTTCATCCTTCATTAATGAAATTCTGCCTTCATACAATGAAGTTATACTTCGTCCTTCATTATTTTTGAAGGAAAAGATTGTCATACAAAGCACAGAACGTCTTATATCCTTTTTCCTTCAAATGATATAAAAGAATTACAGAAGCTTTTTTTCCCCAGTACGTATTTGTGAAAAAAAATTGAAAAGCAAATTGAAAAGACAAGAAAAGAAAACCAATTGAAGAGTGCAATGTTTGTTCATGAATCATCAAAATGGCACCCAGACTCCCTGCTCCAACACAACAGCCTCTTGCACAGCTATTTGCAACTTCACTTAATTGAATTTTGCAATGCAGTTTCACAATGCCACTTTCTAATTCCCCACTTTTAAGAATCCTGCTCCTTACTATTTAAAAACTCCAGTTAGGCTTCTGAGAGGAGTCTTGCAGTTCTGCCGGCTCCTGGCTTTCCATAATCTTTCCCCATCCTACCTCTCCTCCTGTGCCCCAGGCTAAACTATCTGCTCAGCTCATCCAGGGACCAGGGCTGAGGAAGGGAGTTGCACCTCCCAGTCATAACACATTCTTATCCTTTTACATCATGCAGCGAACCAACAGCTCACTTCAGTCAGCGACAGCCTTTGGTGCCTCTTCATTGCACAATGGTTATGGTTTTAACGCGGCCTCTGTGTTTTTCCTGCTCTACCATAGCAGAGCCACAAAGACTCCTGTCCTCCAGAGGCTAAATGTGCTGTTTTGGTAAACTTTTCAACCCTCCTGACAAGCTGTAACATCGAAGGGTGGGAAGAGCTCGTTATGCCTTAATGGCCTGAGTGGATTCAGTGTAGGGCTGGGAGTACAAGTGTTTATGGAAAGATGAAAAGCAAAAAAAATGGGGTTTATGGAGAGGTATGATGTCACCCAGATCACAGCCTATTTCTGGAACTAAGCTGTGAAACCCATGATACATTTTGACACGTAAATGTTGCCAAGTAAAACTGATAATTGTTAATATGGTCACAGCCAACTGTTTTTTCAGATAAGGAGTAAAACTCCTCTATGCAATACAGTATTTGTGGAACGTAGCACCTATTTGGTTCCATGCTTTCATTGGCTCTGGGATTACTTACTATCGTATTTAAATAAAAAGACTAGATTATTGGGTACTATATGAACAATGGATTGCTTATGGTCTTGCAGCATTTATCTTAAGTAAATACAAAAGTTTGGAGTGCCTAAGCCTATGTCAAGGGCAGTGAAACAAGGGCCACATTCAGTAAACTAGTGATTTGTTTATTCTTTAATGCACATTTACGTATCTTATTTTGGGGATTCAGATATACTTAGATGATTCAGTTAAATACAGTTTAATTTTCAAAAACATTGTGTCTGTCTGAGGAACAAAATCTGATAGAAAATATTAAAGGTTATTATGTACAATTTGTTTTAGATAAGAATAATGATCAAACAACTTCCTCATCTCTGCCATAGTGCAATTTCCCCTGAGACAGAGGTCCATTCTTCATGGCATCCTTCATACAAGCTTTGTTCCTGGGAGCTTGACAGGGCTCCACAAAGCAATTATAGAGTGATTAGGAGTAAGTAATACCAGAAAAGAAGAGATACCTAGAAGTGCAGATACAGAAAGGAAGAGATAGGTTCAGATATGAAACAGAGAGTGACTGTAACCCAGAGACACGTGAAGACTGCTCAAAGAGGCTCAGGACACAGGCAAAGAATGACAGCCAGGACTCAAGGTGTGCAGGGGACAACTGGAGCACTGAAGGATGAATCCTGGGCATGTAAAGCAGGGGAAATATCTCTGCCACTTGGAAAAATGCAGGCAGTTCAGAAGGTAAAACATACTTAGGTGACCACTTTTTAATCTCAGAGAACCAGAAATGTCCCTTATGTACTCTTATGTACTCTTCAAAAGCTTATAATGTCCTTTTTCCCTCCATGTTACATACATACTATTAAGCATAAGGTTATAAAATTGTTCAATTGTTTAAATCAGTGCTCCTCTTTAAATTCTGAAATTTCTAAGTGCAATTAAATACGATTTTTCTGTCCCAGCCTGCAGTGGATCCCTGCAGTTCATTTGCAGCTATGGCCAATTTATTCTCTTATAGAAAGAAAAATAGGTCTCTGGTTGAGTGTATCCTTCAAAAACAGACTGACATCTCTTTATTGCTGACCCTTCCCTCTCCCAGTGTGACAATGGAGTGAGTGCTTTTGGCCATGAACATGCTGTGCTTCTGAATTTGATGTTGAAGGAAGGTCCATGAACAATTCAGACGGGAGCAATTTCTGTTGGTGTTATTTCCATTTCCTGAAAACCAGCTTTTCTGTGATGATGTGAAGGCAGCAGTGTGGAAGTGATGCTGTGTTATCACAGGAATGGAGCACAGAGTCATTGGAGGCTGGGCCTCCGTGTCCAGACCCTGGTCTGGCAAAGCCTGTGCAGAGTTCCCTCGGCTATGGTGTGTTTTCCCAGCTGCTTGCTTGACTTCCAGAAACAACTCACCGTCTTTGAGGATCCCTAACACACAATCTCCCCGTGATGGAAAGTGTGATGGCATGATCAGTGAGCTCCATCAGATGATGTTGCATGTTGTTGTGGAAAGGATATCTACGAAAGAACCACTTCTACCTCCTTTGAGTCCATTTCTTTCTTCCAGAAAGTGTCTTCCCACTTGTCTCTTTACATTGCCCAGGAATGCCTGTAGGAGAGCTTGTCTTTTCCCTTTTTCCTGTTTAATATACAATACCATACCATTTTACAAATCTTGCAGAAAAGTTTGAACTCTGCTCTCCTCTGATTCCCTGTCTTGAGCCAGAGCTTCAAGTTATTTTTCTACTGTACACTGATTTATCTTTTGCTCTGTCAAATAGCAATTTCCCAAATAACAGCTCAGGGATGAATGGCAGCGTGGAAGTGGGTTGCCAGAAGACACTTTTATATATTGTTTTTCCTTACTGAAGACGGAACATGAATTCTAAGGGATTCAGTATTGCTGTCAACTAGCATCAGCTCAGTCCTAACCTTTACTGTGTATGGAGCAGCTGTTAGCTGAAGAGCAGCGAACAGCAGAGTGCAGTCTTGCCTGCTGAAGCTTAGATTTCTATGCAATTGGTTCCCATGTTAGTGAATTTACAAGGTCAGATTACATACTCTCACTTTAGCAAGGACTTTTCCACTGGCACGGTGCCGAATCTGAGAGTCATGTGTCTCCCATTTGATAAGATCCAGAGGACCAGGCTCATCCACCTGAGTTCTTGGGCCTCCTGTCTTCTACTAGTTGCAGACCTCCAAGTCTACAAGACTAATTGCAGGTTGTCAAGTGCTGAGCCTGTAGAAAATGCTCCTTGCAAAGATTTGGGCAGAAGTTAGGTCAGATGAAGGCAGAACTCAGTACAGGAAGCAGGAGATGACCATTTGGAAAGATTTGTACTTAAATTTTGGTTGAGAAGGTTTAACTGGGGACAACACAGTTAATCCCACAATGCAGAGATGGAAAATTTGTGTTTATACCCTGGATATCAACTGTTTGTGCTGGTTGTGGGAATTATAACACTTGTGGGAAACAGGTGCTTGTTTGCTCCAGTGTTCACAGAAGGACTGTCTTCCCCACGGAAACCTCAGTTTTCAGAGAAAAATCTGTTTGTACATAAATAACTGCTACGCATGTTTCAGATTCTTAATGTCTATGAAGTTTCAATTACCCAGTAAAGGAGGGGAAAAAAGAAGAGTATCATGTGACCAATTCATTTAAGAAATTATATGGCCCCTCGACACTTGGGGGTCTGTGTGTAGCTGGCCCTGCTATGCTTGTTTTCCTCTCATTACTAACGTCTTTGTGCAGATGGGAACTGAGAAGTGAAAAGATAAAACACCGTGTGACAGCCAAGCAGGGAAACTGTGGATGAGTCATGGAGACAACTCACATTTCCCAAGGAATAAGCACTGAAAGCCATCTCCAGGTGACAGAGGCGCTGGGCAAGGAAAACTCTAGCAGACCACAGAAGGTCAGAGACAAGGAAACATCATAAGGACTAATGCAGAGGTAGCATGAGCTGGTCTCAGTGAGTGACTAAATGATTCCCATCAGCTGCAGTGTCAAAAACAGAAAACATCTGGACATTTCTGCCATTCCTCAGCCCTCAGCACCCTGCTCTCTTTGGTACTTCTTGAGAGTCCCACATCTTTCTGCGGCACTTGTAGAGTTCACAAAAATCAGCAGGAATTAAGGTTGGTCATGTTTGCCTGGTGAGTGCAACAGGTAATGGATGCTGGGGGAAAAAAATTAGGAAGGCAATGGTAAAAAAACGCAATCCCAAATATTAGTCTTGTCTTTACCCTTGCTTCCTCTCTCCTGACATACCCATGGGCAGTACAGCAGTTGGCACCAGTTCCATCACTTGTGTGTCCGTAGCCTAAAATGCTTCCTCCACTTGTCAGAGTGGGCTCCAGCACTTCAGTTCAAAGGCAGTGCCAGCTGAGAACAGGTTTCTATTCCACAGGAGTGTGGGGGTTGTGCTGCTTTCTTGTGGCTGTGGATGGTGACAGAGAAAATAATGCGATAAGTCTGCAGAATGTTTTTATTGTCATGTCAACAAAATATTTTCTGCCTCCACAGACTGTGGAAGTACTTAGCATGCAGCATCCATCCAGTTTTGGAAAACACTTGAAAACCACCGACAGAATCTCACTATTCCTTTTTTAGCTACATAATGAAAAAGCAAACAAGAAATATGCTGATTCCCAAAATGAACTAATTTTTTTTCTGAAGCAATTTAATTTTTTAGCTTTGATCTGATACCAGAACCCAAAGGACTTACTTGCTATTTCTAAATAATGAGTCTAATGTTTATGCTCTGAGCCTGAACTTTTCTGGTTTTGGAAAAAATGTGACTTTACATAAAAGTCCTTTGATTAAGAGATCTGCAGTCAGAGGAGTTTTCGATACAATAATGAAAAGGCCTTTCAGATCACTAACTCGAACACTGCTCAGCACGACATTACTCAAGAAGGGGAGAAGCCGACAGAACAATCACACTATTAGTCTTTGCTTTGCCAAGTGTTGTGTTAGTCATATTCCTCTGGTAAAATCTCCCAGAAGTGGCTAAGAGAAGCCTTACATCGCATTGAGTAGTGCATGCCTGACAAACTCACCCTGACCTGGGTGGTCTCTCACACTGGCTCTCTCCTTGTATTGTTTTTTAACCCTGTTTCATTGAGGCTTTAGGAGTTGATTGCTGTACAGAGGGAAATTGGAGGAGAAACAGAGGCTATTTCCTCCTGCTAGGGTCCAAACTCCCCTGCAGCAGGGATGGCATCTACAGCAAGCTGCAGGAGGCTTTTCTTCCAAGCAAGATCACAGCACAAAGCACACATTTCCTTGCTTGCAAAATGAGGATCCCATTCCTTGCCCCAACAGAGTATGCAGGTGTTGGCTGCTGTGCACCCACCTCTCCCTGGATGCCAGGAGCACCCAGCTGCCCTGGTCACCTCGCTGTCCTGGTCACTGCTTCCTGAGACACGAGATGGAAACACTGACTTTCACCCTCGCTAAGTCGGTTGAAGTTTGGACGCTGAATGCCTGTGTTATTTATGCAGAACTGACATGTCTCTTTGTCCTGAGCCATGTGGCCCGGATTCCAGCCCTTGTATCTACAAAACATTACTCATATGCATGCTCCTCTTTCAAGTTCTTGATTCCAATGGGATTACTCACATTTGCAGGAATACCGCGACCGTGCGCGCGATCAGAGCCTGGGGCTCTGCAGAGCAGGGGCAAATTCTGCCGCTTTCAGATGATTTACACCATTGTTCTGGAGATGAAATTGTGAAACAGGAGCAACTCAATGGGAGAAGGAAGATTAACCTGTTACCTCTTCTGTATTCTCCTTCCACATTCCCATCTCCACTCCCATTGGAGCAGCCTGCAGGAAGGTCTGGTCCCCTCTACCATCCGGGCACTGCAGCATAGTAGGGGTTAAAATGAGAAGGCATTTTGGTTTTGGAGATTTATTGCTTTCCTCCTGCTATATTTGTAAAGCTCATCATTAAGGTCAGCCACCCCCACCCCTGCAGCTGTCTTTACATTTTTTTCTCTGGTTCTAGAATTGTACTTTACTGAGGAAATTATAATTATTAAAATACACAAAGTCATGCTCTAGATGAACTTGGAAACAGTTCAAATATGTTTCAGGTTTGAAACTATTTAGCAGCTATGGCCAAGTGCTGAGTTCATAACAAAAGAATGGTTAATTTCACACTTCAGATAACATTTCCCCTGGAAAGTGGTAAAGTATATTGGTACAGAAATTATTAAAGTTCAAGAGGACTGGAGACACATAATCAGTCATTAGTCCTGATAATTAGATATTAAAGGTAGGCTCAGGGTGGGGGCAGTGCGGTTCTGACTGAATGAGCCAGTGTGTCCCCCTTGGCTTTAAATCACTCTTTTAAACATTTCCATCTCAGAAAGACACCTTGACTTTGTGGACTTAATGTGGGACATCTTGAGATCTATCCCACAAGCTGCTGTTCTCCACCTGCTGCAGATAACAGTTCCAGTTGTGTGTCACTTGACAACATCATCAGGTCATCATTAGAATTAAAATTTACATGCCATTCACTCAAATAGCAGCAAAGAAAATATGAATATCCCTCTCCCTGAGTTACCTTCCCCTGTGCATTAGGGTGGTGGGAGAAAAGCAGTGGCAGATGTTTGTGGCCTCCCCAGAAATCTATGCCAAAATCTATGCTTGTCCCTTGCAAACTGCAAAAGAGATTCTGATAAAACAGGTTTTGAAAGATCAAACCTCCTTTGTCCAGACAGCAACCTGAAATGGCTTTCTGTGAACCTATGTGAGATTTATGGCTAAAGCAGGTTGTTCTTCATTGGTTTTCTTCCAAAACTGAGTTTCTGCCATGTGAACCTCTCCTACTCCATTAACCTGGATTTCAGTGTTAAGGCTTATCAACAGCCTTTCCAAACAAACACAAAAAATCACTTAAAAGAATGTTTCTCCTAAACAAAAGAAGAATACCACCATTTGCCTAGACTATCTCTTTCTTCCTGAGCACTGACATCCAAAAATCAATGCTGGATGTTACAAATCCTCCCTCAGCAGCTTTTCCCTGGAAACAGCAATAGCCCAGCCAGTGTTGCCCACACATCCTCAGTCATGACTCCAGCTCCTCAGTCTCACCCTGCACCAGGGGAAAACACATTTGACTTGTGCAGCTGGAGCTGTGAAATTCTACTCAAGGAGAAAATCAGGAGGTGACTGAGTTTATGAGCACATCTCAAGGACATGTGCTACTGCCACCCACGTGTTCCACTACCATGACTGGGGGGTGACACTGGACTCCCTTCTATGTGTTTGTGGAAATCAGTGACACCCCTGGCTGCTGGAGAGGAGAGGAAAGGTGATGCTTTATCTGGATAATTGCCCTAGCTGAGGGTCTTTTATTTTCTCAGCTGTGCACAGCTATGGACATGCCCACAGACTGTCTCTGAATCATGTCCTGGTGTTGGCTATTTAGCTGCACAGCAATGAGGTCAAGAAGCTGAGCCTTACCTCTTAATTCTCCTTCTTCCCCAGGTATCATATTTTATTTATAATTTAGAAAGATCCCGCTCATGAATTTGGAAAAAAGAAAAAGAAAATAATAAAGGAATGGCATTGAGCATTCAATGCTAGTTTCATTTGTCATCACGATTACCAAGGTTTGGATTCTAACTTTGGAATGTCCTTATCTAAAATGAAATCAAAAAACCACTTAGTGACAAGGGTCTTACACTCTCTCCTCACCTAAGGGAGTTTGTGCAATGTGTCTCAGTGCTCCTTGCTTCGATCAGCTCACCAGAGCTGACACATGTACATGTCTACCTACATGTAGTGCCACATGTGGATATGGCAGGTGACATGTATTATTCATGCTTCAAGGTTTGTACCAGAGCAGGCTTTCCTGCCTCCAGGGATGGATAAAGATGGCTGTGGGTGTTGCTAGGCTTGTGGACAGATACCCAAGCAAAGTGAAATCCATGTAAAACCCAAAGCATGTTTTTAATGACCCTCATGTGTCACATGAAAGGACACAAACAGGACCCTCTCATCATGATTCATGTGGAACAAGTTCTGCAGAACAGCAAGCCCGGTTCTCACAACTCTGCTCATGCTGTGAGGACCTGGGAAAGGGTGTTGCTTCATCCAGTCTCATGACCCACGTGTTTCTATAGCACGCTACCAACCTGAGCTTCTGCCAAAAGCTGGACACAGATAGGAAAGGGTTCAGTGACCAAAAGGTGGACTGAACCCATCACATGTCCAAATCATCCAGGGGAGCTGTGTGTTTTTGCCAAAAACTGTTGAGCTTGAGCTGGAGAGCAGCCTTGGACTTGGTCTTCCTTGCAAATATGGATGCAGACACTTAGTTTTCTGCCAATCCCTTTCCTATTGTGAAAGCTCATGAAAAACCCTGAGCTGATTCCCGCCTCTGATTCCACCACATGGGGGATGGGTACAACAAGCCCAAATTATGTCATCTGCTTTCCACGAGGTGGGGAAGGCTCGGCCGAGTCCCACACTCAGATTTGGGAGGACTGGCATCTCTGAATTCTCAGCAGCTTCCCGGCTTTCCTTTCATCCTGAACTTAATGGGTGAATGGCAGCAGAGTTCATGAGGATTTTCAAATGAGCTCAGAGGAGATTGCTCATGAGAATTCAAATCCTTGGCAAATGGCCCACAATAGCTGATACTTTTCCAGTTTAAGGGGAATAGTGTTTTCCAGCTATGCATATTTTTTTAACTCCTATAACCAGCGCATTATTTTAACGCTAATTCCTCTGCTTCCCTTTGAAACCATTCTTTGGAAGGACACTTGTCCCTGTCTGAAAGACGCATAGGCTTCTTATGTGGGTCTCCCCTCACTCACACCCATCTTTGAAGTCTGGCTCCTGGATAACCTAACTGGGTTGTGCCAGGGGAGCTGCCACAAGCTGGCAAAATGGATAGGTGAAACCTCTAAAATGAGGGCTAATGACATGTGGAAATTAATATCTGAAAGACCTGACCTACCAAATAAACAATAATAACAAAAGTGAGAGAAGGAAGAGGAGGCAAAAGGCAGGTCCCTTTCAGATGTGTTGCCATTGCTGTCCCAGTTGGCTGCAACGTGCAGTGAACCTGCTGCCCATCTGCATCCACACCTCAGCGTCTGAATGTTGTTGTCTGAGTAAATCTTGCTTCTTTTTCCTTTTATAAACATTGGGGCTATTATCTGCACTATTCCACCCTCATGTCATTGAAGAAGAATGTTCTGAAAATGAACTGCTGAAGACCATAGGCTTTATAAATACCAAGACCCAAGAGTCATCTTGTGTAAATCCATTGCCTTGGATAGAGTTACTGCAAGGGTGATTCCCCCCCGCTCCATCCCATCTTAATCAGTACCATTTCATTCTGATTTCTGTAACAGTTTGGAATTAAGGCTGGGAAAATCTCTAGCTACTTTTAAAATTATAATTTTTTTCTCCCCAGAAACAGGGTTCAGCAACATGAAAATGTTCTGTGAATTTGTCTTATTTCTGCAGAACTGATCCTGCTGAGGCAAACAAACAAACCTTCAGAAAAAGCACCCTTCAAAACAGAATGTTTTGATTTGCCAGTGAGAACAAATATCTCAACACTTGCCACCGTCCTTAAGGCCAATTATAAAAATAAAGTTTTAAAGAAATTTCTCAGGCTTGAAGAGAAGCATAACATTTTGTCTCAGACAAGCTATTCTGTTGGCCTCGGCACTAACTGTAAATTTATCTGCTTTTCAGTCTGCTAAAATATGTAAATCTTTGTTTTCTGGGTTGATCCAGTAATTTCAGTATGGTTTTATGAACTTTTCAGAGGCATAAAACAAGAAATAACAAACAAACTAACAAATACTAATCTTGTCCGGCCCTATATGGCAAGCTGGAAAGAGCATGAATGAGTGAACTGAGTGGAGGTGTTGACTTCCATCCCTATAAACCCCGTGTGCAAATAAGATGAGAAGATGAGTCCATCTGGTCCAAAGAACAGCTTCAGCAATATATTGACTTAAAAAATGTTGCTGCAGCTTCCAGAAGGCTCCAGGTGTGACAGGGATCAGAACTCACCCATGTTATTTCAATATATTGATTTTAAATCTTCTCAGTTTGTGAAACTGGCACTGAATCTGCTACGTCTCTTCCTTTCAGCATAAGCAACAAGCAGGATTGTATCACTACAGTAACATGAATGTTATAATCAGGGTAGCTACCTAAAAAAACCTTGGAGCAGTCATGTCTCTTCCAAAATCTGGGCTGGAAATTCAGCATCAATCCCTTGATACGGGAAAGGTGACTCTTTCTTAGAAAACCCTGCATGCCAGAAACCAACATGAAAGTAAAGTAGCAAGGACAATACACTCCCCTGGCAGCTTCTTTCATGGTTTCCTAGTTTCACATTCACTAGAAGAGGAGTCTGGAGAGGAGGATGGCAAAGAGAAAGAGTCTTGGGAGTCCACAGTCCAACGGAAGCTAACAGAGCTCTACCATTTCTCTGTGGTCAGTTTTGCATCAGAACAAAATGAGCCGGTTTAACTTATTGAAGAGGCGCTGTTTGACTTGTAGGATGCATTCAGAAACCGAGGAAGGAGGATACTTGCTTGCTGTGAGAAAGTAAAGCTTTGTTCACGTTAATGTACTTACACTAATTCACCTCCATGGGGATTTGCTCCTGTTCTCAGAAGTATCAGCTCACAGTAGTTAATGGGTGCTTTGGCATGGATTTAGGAAAGCCTGAGTATTGCCCTGGTTAGTGGGTGGTGATATTAAAAATAAAACTAGGATAACATTGAACAGGGAAGCCACGATTTTAATAGTACTGAAGACATGAAGTCTAGAAAACAATTAGTCTATTAACAATGTACTAGAGCTGGATATTCCAGGTACAGTCTGTGTTGTGTAAGCCTGATGACATACAAGTAAGTTATGCCCTTCATGACTTGTCAAGCCATAGTCATTCTCCTGTTATAAACCTCTAAAATTGATCCAGTTAACTTTATCATTATCTAAAGAAAGAACTTGAGTGGCTGAACAAAGTGCTCTGACCTCCATGGCTCCATCCATCATCTTGTCCTAAGGACCTTGCTGTCTTGTTTTCTTGGAACACGATGTTGTTCAGAAAGAGATTAAGCAGCAAGTCTTCAAAAGCCAGATAAAAAGCCGAACTATGAGCTGTGCTTGTCTTTGTTCAGCAACTTTTACCTCCCTTCTTTGAAGCAAAGAGGAACGGCTGGAGAAGCCAGGTTCTGCAGCTGAACCAGGCATGGGGTAGAAGAACTCACAGCACTGGAGGGAATAGTATGTGCTGGCATGCCCTCAGTTACAACTGTGTTAACAAGCGGATGTTGTTCAGGGGTAACATGGTAATCAGGTTTATCTGCACACACTCTCTCTGTTTAGGTTTCACAGCCATGTCCCTTGTCCCTGCAGGAATTGGCTGAGACACCAGCTACTAACAATGGGAATAATCAGGCTCCGTGTGCTCCTAGTGTCAGCCTGACCCTCCTGTGCTTTTTATCACTGTGTTAACTAAACATATTTACTGGAAGGAGGTTCTAATCCATCTGAACATTTCCTGCTGCCTGAAAAACTTTCTGTCAAATACAGCCCAGACAAGACTAAAACTAAGAGAAATACCCAAAGGAATCAGGAATTCTTAATTGATGGCCAGTCAGATAAGGTACTGGGAAGGGACATAACACTGCATACTGACACTGCTTAACATTGATGTGTGAAAAGGGAAATCTTTTGGAAAGGGTCACTTCTGTTTAGTGAAAAAAACTACAGCAACATTTGTAAAGCAAACTCACAGCACAGATAATTATATATATACACCAGTAAATCATACAATGAACATAATATTGAATGACACTCAACTAAATGGTGCTGCTGAGGACAGACCCAGATGTGGGTAGCATGTGGCCCTCACCACACGGTTGTTCCTATATCATCAGTTCAAGGCATAATATACTTCAATGTATTAAGAAGGAAAAAAAAAAGAAAAAAAAGGGGGGAAAAAAGAAAAACAAAAGCTGACTCAGCTGAGCCCTCATTTCCCCCTTACTATGAAACCTTGCAGGCTGAATTGTATCTATCCCTCCCTGGGAAAAGGTGAGGTCTTTCAATGTCTCCTGGTAAACTACTCTGCCTATGATTTGGATTGCAACCGCTGACTAGTTTTCTCCTTGATTGATTTACATGAGTTCTACAGCAATGATTAGTGTGTGTAAGGAGAAAATCAGGGTAAGGTCTGTATCTTCCCTGAATGAGTTTCAGCTAGCTAAATGACAAATAGACCTTCAGACACCTGTTAAATTGTGATATAAGTCAATATCCCACTTAATTGCCTTACTGATTTCTTCTGCTATTTGAATACCTTCCATGTAGACTCTCTAGGATATTCACAGCCCTCGGGGAAATGAAGAATTCATTTAAAAGCACAAATACTAGACCAAGGGCACACAAAAAAGATGTGCCTGAGATGTTCTGTCCTGAACAAGGACAAAAGACTCCAAAGTTCTGAAGCAAAGGATGTCTCCAGAGATGTCCAAGACCATTAGTATCTTGCCCCTCCATATTCAGGAAACAATAACAAAATCCCAGAGGCATACCCCAGAATTTCAGCTTTTACATATTATTTTCATGTGTGATAATTATTAACCTGGTTACATGAGGCACTTTCAATACAAGATCCCAGCATTACTTTTTTCTGGTCCTTCCTGAGTGATTTATGTTAATTGTTGAGGAAAACCAATATAAAAATACTGGTCCCTTGAGACCACAAGCTTTGTGGCAGTCTCAGGCAGAGTACAAATAACAAGTTGTGTATGTTTAGCAGTGGGCATTCACTCTTATGCAATTCAAGTGGCCAGGAGCAGAGTATTTTACTCTTTCAGTTTAGGGCATCTGTCCAGGAATTACATGTTTCAGGGTTGAGAAATGAAATCCACTGGAGTAACTGGTGTGCAGTTTTTGTTGGACTCGCTGGGAAAGATTTCATCCAAGATTTCTCCTCAGACATGGAGATCAATTTTACTGATGGCTCCTTTCTTGGAATCCTGCTCCACTGAACATTTGAACTGCAAACAGTTTTGTTCCTGAGACAGAACTCTGGGAAGGCCTGAACAGTCCACACCAGCACAGCTACCGCGGGGAAAGCCTCATATCAGTCGTGGATGCTGGGACTAAGTGTTCTGCTGAGGTAAACTGGCAAACAACTGCTGGTTTCAGTGATGCTATTGCAAGTTCCAGTGTCTGACTTCTTCAAGGCTGCCAGGGGAAGGAAGGGCAGAGCATGGGATCTAGGAGAGGAGTGGTGTCTGGTTGAGGTGGTGAATGGTCACAGTGGAGTGTTGTCTGGGGAGTTGACCCAGATGGTGCAGTTTGGGCTGGTGGTCCCAAGCAGAGGCAGCAGTGGGTGTTAGCACTGACAGACCATCCTGCACAAAGCTGATAACTGGTCCTGGCCATTTTTAAAAGCCTTACTCAGGTGACATCTAATTTCACCCAAGCACCTTGGTTACCTCCAGAAGGTGTGACAACCTTGTTCTGAGAGCTAGAACGTGGCTATGATGAAAGCTGTGGCAAAACAATCTGGGCTGCTGCCAGGTGATCCTAAGTGATGCAGTGGAGTGTGCAACCCTCCCTGGTAATGTGAATGGGTGACAACGGGGTTAAAGCACTTTTCGGGGGGCTTTCCTGCTAAATCTGCACCTGTCTGCTTGCACATATCGACAAGGTACATTGTGTGCCTGGGACATATAAATAAACTGCTTCCTGGCAGGCCATTTGAGATGGTGTAGGATGGTATGTTTTTATATCATTCTTTCCAGTCCTGGAGATATGAGCTGATCTAATCACTGAAGATAAGCTACATCAGGTTTGGTCAGCATGGAGATGAGGGACCTCCAAGAAAAACACAGGTGCTCCAGGAAATGCTGCTGCTGGTTCAGCACTGCAGACAACGCTGCATGGGGCTTCTGGAACATGGCTGAAATGGCAGAAAGTCCCTTGGGAGAACCATAAATCCCTGGCACTTCTCACAGGAATGGGGTCTTAACCCTTTTGTGTGCCCTGTCATGTTTTAATTTCATGAGAGAGAGCTCCTGTGCTGTGTTTCTTCTGATGCAAGAACTGATGGATCGATGTGACTATGACAAGCACCCCTAGAGACCTTCACTATCAATGTAGGGTGGTTTTAAGTAGCACAGGTCTATCAGACCAATCACAATATGATTATTTATTTGACTATTTAAAATATGTCCTGCATCTAGTTGTTCCTTGGTGTTTGCTTCCTTGCCTAAAAAAGGTGCGTACTATGCCTGGTACAAAGCAAACACCCTTCTCCAGCCTGGAGGTGGGTGAATATCAGCCCTTAATTTGCATTTCTGCAGAATGAAAAATGGTATTACTTTATTATTACCTCTAGAAATGATGTTGCAATATTGATCAGTCACCACTAGCAACTGAAGTTGTATGATGAAGTCATACTTCATCTCTAAAGCTTTTTCATACTGTTTGGTGGTTGGGTTTTTTTAAATTGTTTGTTTTGATTGAGTTGGGGTTTTTTTCTTTCTTGTTTCCTCCCTCCCCTCCCACCCCTTTCTATTGGTAGCTAATCTGGTAGACAGTATCTGACCTTACTGGAGCATTTGGGCAACTTATGTGTTATGAAGTCTCCCTCATTTGGTAAAGAAAACTTGAATGTTGCAATTTTCCCAGTTCTGAGAATACGTACAACCTTCTGTGAATTAACATTTCACAGAAGCTGCACTTATGTGTTTTGGAGGAGGAAAAGGTAGCAGGAAAAAAAAATAAGTGAAAAAGACATTCAGAGAAATCTCATAATTATCTGTAGTCCTCACCAGAAATGTGAGAATGAGAAGTGTACACAATTTCAAATGTGAGCTGTGACAGTTAATTTATCTACACAGAAAAATAGAGCTATATTATGCCACAAGGTAGACTGAACAGCAGCACAGTTTATAGCTTAAATGTCTTGGGAGCTTCCAGAAAAATCTTTTGCATCAAACCTTTACCACTATTGCCATCAAGTGGTGAAATTCGACAAAAGGCTCTTGTAGCAACGTTCCCAAAATGAGTTGGCATTTTCAGCTGGACCCAAGTTCTGGGGATGAGGGACTCTCCTGCTTTCCTGCAACGTTTCCAGACTCCTCTTAGTAGTCTCAGGCTGTTGATAATCCCCCTCTAACCAGCCATGTCATGGGTATTGCAGCAAAAAAAAAATGTGTTTCCACCAAGGAGAACTCCCCTAACCTACTTTCCCGGCAGATGCAGGTGGACGCAGTGAGCTGCTGTTCCTCTGCTCACCTCCTGGCACCTGGTGTGGGAACTTGTAACCGGGCTGGGGACTTTCAGTTGATGCAAGAACTCCCAGCACGAGCCACACCATGTTGTACTGCATGGATGAAAAGACACTGGATGAGACGTAACCCAACAGGAACGAAACACAGGGCAGTTCTGGTAACTGCCTGGAGAGCTCTACTTTGCTTCCTTAAAACATGTCTAACAGAGATTTTTCAGACGGAAGAAGAGCGGCCAGATGCCCTACTAATACTGATGCAAAACTGTTTTTTAGGGTTTTTTTAAGTGGTCACATAGCATGTAGCTTGTTTATTTCAGCATTTTGTCTAATATTTTATAAGTACATTGTGGAATCCTCCTGCAATGTATGTCCCAGTTGGACTATCATATCCGTTTCCCCTCAGGTCTGGTCCCTCCACTGCTATTAAGCACGTTTTAGCAGATAAAACTGTTACTGAGAATTTGATCTTTTGTTCTTAGTAATTTGAACCAGCCTCGTTTCAAACATTTAAACTAGAGTACCAATCCTGCCTTTCTCCCATTGTGTGGCTAAAAGCCCGTCCTGAGAGCAAGGATAAGAGCAGAGATTGTGGCCACTCCGAGATTTTTCTGTGCTGTGAGTTAAATCTGAGAACACAACAATCATTCAACAAGTCCAACGCCCCTACCTCAACAGGTGGTCTAAGGCATCTACTGCTTGCCCCATTCACAAGGAAGATTTATAGAAGCCTGTTTCCAGTTCAGGCTGTTTAATGGTTCCTTTTGTGTGTGTGTGTATGCGAGCTGAATTCATCCACTTTAGTGTCTGCAGTGAAGTCACCCTACATCCCCCGTCAGAGTAGACTTGACCTGACTCAGAAAGCTGCATCAACAGACACAAGTCACACAAGTCATGCTTAGACAGCAAGGAGTGTCTTGACTAGGCCTTGCATGATAGTGGAGGACATGCAAAGGGCAATCCAGTACGTACACACCATACGGGTGAATATACCACTATATATATCTCCATGAAGTAAGATACACAACCTCTTCCCTCCAGTTTTTCATTGTGGTTCCAGGCATGTTTTTGTTTGGCTGAAAACACAGTGCTGTCTTTAATCTTCAGGCTATTTATCCTTCATGAAGCTTGTGAAGTGATTTTTATTAAAAGAAAACCACTATTTGCAAAAGAATTCAAAGAGTTTAATTTCCGGAAGCAACAAAAGATGAACTGTGAAGTTTTTTAAGAGTAAGACTGCTACTTACTTACTTATTACTACTATAGTAATTCCTTACTATAAGGAATATTGAAGCAACCTATTTTGAAATTCATCAAAATTATTCCCTTGCCTTTATCTATCGATGTGTGGCATCATCCTTGCACCATTGCTACTGAACCACCTTTTTCTCTGATTCTGGCTTATTCATGTGTTCTAGAGCTTTGTTGCCTTCACGTTCCCCTTATCTGATGACTCCAGCACTGCCTCTTTTATGACTCATGTTGGGCTGCTGCTTCTGCCAACCAGCAATTGTGCTTCTGCCCAAATCAGCTCCCCACACCCAAAGTTTGGGGTGGAGGTTGAATGTTGTTCCTTTTACTTTATGAAATGTATCCATGGAACCCTCTGAGTACTTATAACAACCACAGAACCTCATCAATTTACTGCAACACTCTGCCACAAGTCTCATCAAAAGATAATGGGCTTTAATCACAGCAAGACTCACCCTTTTGAACTACGCTCTTGAGCAAAAAAGTACATGAGGCAAACACAGTCTTTGGCACATCTACATGGAAAAACTTCAGAGTGCTCCATGGCTTGGCCTCCTGAGAGTGAGTCTGAGCTCGTGCACTGTCAGTCTGAAGCGATTTTTACTACAAGTTTTTGCTTTTGATTGCTCTGTTGTTGGGAGAGAGAGGATCTCTAGTTACCAGATATCAAACTGTGTATGATCTTATTGAGCAGTCACTGAAAAAACATATTTATTTCCCTTTCTATACATGGCTATGAGAGAGCTGTGGCTTTCTTCAGGCTTTAGTCTTATTTAGGCTGGTTGTAATGGCAGTCATTGAGGCTCATGATGGAAACTCAGGTTCAGGTTCTCAGTTAGAAAAAAGTTTCTTGCAATTAATAGCAAATGTATCACAGAATCTCAGAAGAATTGACCAGACTAAAGATACTGTTCACAGCAAGGAAAGCTGCTGGTAGTTAATTTAGCATCTATTCCAGCTGAAATAACATTAGGGTTCTCTTTTTCCTCTTTATGAGCTGAAGTGTGACTCCAGCATCTTTCTCTTCCAGTGTAATTCGCCCTGTTTTTTCTCTAAATATCTGTACGTGTGAATATTAGAGAAACAAGGTATGATAAACTCACATTTAGAGGTCATTGCCAGTAAATGGAAAAAAAAAAAAAAAGGCATTGAAATGATTACTTGACTTAAAACTCCAGTTTGGCTCTGGCAGGGTGCCAAGGCACATGACTGCCAAGGTCACATGCTTTGATGATGTTCCCTGGCACAGTGGGAGAGTCAAAATACTGTATTGTAGTTCCATTTGCTGTGGGGAAGCCTTGCAAATGTTGTTTATTTGGTATCGCTCCTGCCTCCAGTCATCCCCACTTCAGGATGGGAAGGAATCAGCTCTTATGAAGTAAATACGGTCAAAGATGGTGAGGCGTTGGGATGGGAACTGGGTAAATGTTTGTGGCCAAATATTTCATGAGCAAAAAAGAAAAAAATGTGGATGTGAGTCCCTCTGACAGGCTTGAAAATTAAATCATGTTTCTCAGGTGCTTGAGCCAAGAGAAGATGATAGCTAAGAGTAATTCAGAGTAATAATTCATAATGCTCTAATCTATGCTTTGTAATGTTCTTAAGGTGAAGCTTTGCTTTGCTTCTCTTTAATTCCAACATTTTTGTTGGAATTTTTTTAGAGATGGAAATAAACATGTTTTGGCTTCAAGGAGAGAAGAGTAGTGGAAATTAAATATTTTATGGTTTTTTTTTTCTTGGAATGTTTTTTTGAGTAAAATTTCAGGTATTTTTTCCAGTTTCACCCTAATACTTCCAGTTCAAATCTAAAAATGAGGTGGTTTTTACTTGTGAATGTTCATCCCCTGGTCCTGCTTGAGGAAGCATGTTTACTAACCAAGGACCACTGCATGGGGCTTCTCGATATTTCTCCAGTATCCCACTTGGTTGTGGCATCCTCAGACCTTCCAGGTCTTTGGGTTTCAATGACAATCTCATTGTATTTAATGTGTAAAATGCCTCAGCTCCTGGATCTGATTCATCATGTGACAATTTCAGCTTTTCATTATGAGAGCTTCATCTTCAACCCTCTGGATTCATGGAGAATAAATCTTGCTTAATATGTCCCAAGTCACTCTTCATTTTCAAAAGCTGAATTGCAAATGGAGAAAACCCAAAGTATGGAGAATGTGCTGACCTGGGAGCAAGGGATTGAGTAAAATCACTGGAATTGTAGCCAGTTTGGGGGTTTGATTCTTGAAGTCTTGGGTGCACTAAGGCAGGCAACTCTCCATCCTTCCCCTGGCTGTCCCCCAAATGTTGCTCACTACACCTAAAGTGTTTCTTATCTGGAAGCATCTCCCTTTTAGCAGCCATTCCTGGTTTTCCACTGAAAGGTGCCAGGATGTACCTTAGCACCGATAATTTATATTTGTTATTGTCTGTCAAGGCAACTTTATTTATAGTTGATTAAAGCTCTTGGTTAGGGAGGCTGCATTCATACAAGCAGCTCTTGGCTGCTTTACACTAAAGTGAGGCCAATATTTATGGAAAACAGAATATGGCAGAAAACTTAGGGGTTTGTGGTTACTACAGAATGTCCCCATTGTTTTCTTTCCTGGTGAGCTTCCCTTGCTGGTTGCCTTCAATGGCCAGGTTTGCTTTTGTTTCTTGACAGAATGACTTGCCAAAACCATTGTTTTGTCATTAAAATCAGTCTGACAGGCAATTTGGATGGATAGATGGGGTAGACCTACTCTCTGTTTCTTGAAAAGACAATGGGATTTCTCCCCATGCTGACCCCTTTTAGGTGAATGGTGCTGCAAAACAGGCATCTTTGCATGAAGTCAGAATCCAAATGGAGAGCTTTGGAGGAGTAAGGAGCTTTCAAATTCTCCAAGGGAAAAACATGTACCCTCAAACCTAGATTTTCCCCTGTTGGAGTGCTGTCTTTCTTTGTATTTTTGTGCAGACCTGTGGAGGAGCTGGAGAGGTGGAGGGATCACTGAGGAGATGGGCGCCTATGAGGTGTCCCATGCTCCGTGGGGGCTTGAGATGGGGGCTGTAGCTTCTGCTACTCCTCCTCATGTGAGTAAAGGACATGATGGATGTCCCAAGTGTCCTTCTCTGGAGATACTTTCCTTCGAGCACCATGGTGGCGCTTGCTCCGTTTCTGTTCATACACATTTGGGATTTATTGCAGGCTTGTGAGAGCAGTTGGGTGTGTGCACACCCAACACACACAGCGTGTGAACAGCTGTGTCCTTCCCTCCAGCCTGCTCCCACCATGTGCCCCCTACTCTGGCACCAGTCCCAAATCCCTTTCTGCCCCACAGACCCCACCAGGCTGACTTGAACCCCAAACCCACCAAATGTAAACCAGCAACACAGAGTGACCCCAAGAGCCCAAACCAGGGGCCCTGTTTTAATCAGAGGATTAGTCTGAAGGAGGAGGAGACATCCTTGCAGCTCTCCTAATTTTAACCATAGTTAGAGCCTAATTAATGAAACATTTAACTTGTCTGGGACATGGGCTTGGTGGGGGGAGAGATACCCCAGGCCAATCAGCACTGATGTATTCTGTTTCCCTTGCACTGAGGCAGAGCATTTCTAAGTGATGTGTGTGTGATTGCTTCCAGATTTACAATTATTTCCAGGCTTTTTATGCTGGATTAAAAAAAAAAAAGAAAAAGAAAAGTACTCCAAAGAAGTTGGTTTTCATAATCTAATTTTCTCATGTGAAACAGTTTGTAGACCAGATGACCCCAAACAATGGGAGAGTTTGTCTCAGCCTGGCTGCTTTTGCTGCAGGCAGCTTTCCTCTGTGCTGCACTCCGGTAACCAAATGTGACAACTGTCCCCTATTTATACTCCTCAGCTCTGCTCAGGGACTTCAGGGCTCCTGCCTTGGCCAGGTTGCAATGCTGGCAAGCAATAAGCACATCACAGCAGGTGAGACTGGATGTGTATCCTGACAAGGAGAGGGCCCAACCCAAACTTAGTCGGACTTTTTTCCTCACTAAATAGCATATTTTGGAAATTCTCTATGAGGCTAGACAGGGTTTAAGAGATATGACCCTGGGTTAAGATACAGATGAACTCAACAGCTTTTAAAACCCATCTGACTGAATTGTACCTTAAATATCTCAATTCATATAGCTTCCCTTATGTGAAAAACTGAATTTCACCCAAGGAGCTGCTGAGTGGCTTCTCTGAGGATTTCCTGGAAAGGAAAGTCTTCAATGCTTTAACTTTTCATGTAGGAAAAGAGCCTGAGGAGTCTGAAAGCTCCACTAAGCTCTGCTCACAGCAATCCTCTTCTAGGATGTGACCCTACTAGTATATGGGAATCGGATTAAAATGGAAACCATTTATGACACTGAAGAACTCCATACCTGCCCTGTCCCCTCCTTTTATTTGTTCCACATATTTATTGTTTATTCCTTGGTTTTCATGCATTATCTCTGGCGTCTAAACCTACGCAATGGACCCTGTTCCCTGCACTAAATTCGGACATGGAGAAAGGGACTGGACCTCGGTGGTTTATGCCCTCTCACACCTGATATGGCTTTGACCTTTGGTGCTGTAGGTAATATCAGCAGTGGAGGGGAAACAATAGCTCAGAGAAAAACAATTGGAAAATAGAAAGAAAAAAATCCAAGTAACTTTTAATTCCTCATTAATAATTCAGATCCAGTTCAACACTTCTGCGGTCAGAGTATAAAAAAGACACAGGGAATTAGTCATCCTCTTGCTCCAACTTATCTATGTGCTCTGTTCTTCTCCCTTCATGGGGCTTTTGTGGTTTTTATTTCTTTGCACATTGATTTATTTAATATACAAAATTAATTCAGTTAGACAAAGGAATTCATAGTTCATTCTAAAGGGAAAATATTCTCGACATTTGTTTTCAAAAATCCCGGGAGAGCAGCAGCAGGGCAAACCCCAGTGTTACTCTTATCTTCACATGCTGCTGATGCTGGTATTGCTACATCATATACAACTTCAGATGGAGAGGTCTACACATAATTACATGAGGTCACACCAGAGCAGGCTCAGCAAAGTAAGAGATATCACTGCTGGGGTCTAGTGTGAGAACTAGTCCATGGATGACTGTATAGTTTGTCATATAGTTCCTTTCTCTTTACAATGGCCAGATGTAAGCAGTGAACAGGGTCCAGATCCTAAGAGAAGGAATCTATGCTTTCTGTTCCTGAGCTGGCAAATCCCAGAGTTTGAATCAGTGCCAGAGAAGACACGGGAACACTTTTCCAAAAAGTAAAAAAGAACAAAAAAACCACCCAAGAAAATAAGAGATCTGGTGACATTTAGCTTGGCAAATCTCACTGAAGCATTGCAGTGATTAAAATGTTTCATCTGAGATGATCCAGGGGTGAAGGTGGAGCAGGAGAGAGTTTTTACCTGGAGCTGACTGCTATGAAAGTCTGGTAACACCTGCCTGTGGCCAACCAAATTCATCACCAAGGGGTATAGAGGGAGCTCAATGCCCAGCAGGACACTCCTCTCTCCAAGTACAATGAGACCTGAACCTCTGCAGACCTTCTGGCCCTGTTTCTGTTATCCTTGCCATTCGTACTGGCCCATGGGACAAGTGAAGGGCCATTATTACCAGTAAGATAGCTGCCCTCTCTATTTGATCTGTAGAAAGGTAGGAAGAATTCCCAAAAGTTGGTTGTTTCAGAGGTCCTTCTCCATTCAACACTTTATTATTCATGCCCTTGAGATTTACTCTAGCCCCATGTCCTTTTGTGCTTGTCTTTGTAGTTTATTTTGCAATCCTTCCAATTAGCATATGAGTGAATGACATTGTGAATATTAATATGATTTTCATTTATTTCCAGAGACAATAGCCATGTGAATCAGCAGGGCTCCACTAATCTACACTGAAGATTTCTGTTGTTGAAGCTAGTTTAAAAGGCATGGGAACTTATGGCTGTGGAGCAGCTCATTATACACTCATTATGTTTCCATCCTTGAAGGTGAGAAGCATTGAGCATCTGATTATAGTACTGTATATAAATAAGGCAAATCTATCCGAAAAATCTTTCAATTAGTCATCTTATATTAAGAGAAAAAAACAATAATGACAGAAAGATCCAGATGGAGCATGGACAGAGAGAGGGACTTATGTGAGCCTAGAGATTTGCTCTTCTCAGCCAAATGCATTACAATGTTTATCAGAATGCCTTCCTGCAGTGGATCTGGGACTCATGTTTGACTTCATTGCTTCAGATTACAAAGACATTTTCCCGCTTCCTTCTGTGGACAAAACACAGAGCCGTGGGAGTTGGCTGGAGGTCAGGGTGGTCTTAATCTCCTTCTGCATCTTTCCTTCTCTGCTTTACTCTAAGGACCTAATTTAGACAGGCAAGGCAGGCTGTCCCCAGGGCTTAGTGAATGCCAGCGCCGTGCACATCTTCCACCCTGCTTGCAGAGACACAGCACCCTCTGTCCTGATGCTCTTTGCCTTCTCCCCAGCCTTTTCAGCCTCCCCAAGCTCCATGAGAGGAGCTGCCATGGGAGGGCAGGAGCAGAAAATGCATCCAGCCAAGCTGGAGGATGTTGCCTTTCTTTGCTGCCCCAATCTAGTCGTCTAACCTGTGTCCAGCACAGCCTGTGCACCAGCCTGTAAGGGACAGCAGGAGCTGCAGAGACGGATTCAGCCTTCCAATGCCTAAAGGGACTACAAGAGAGCAGCAGAGGGTTTTTATAAGGGTATGGAGTGACAAGACAAGAGAGGATGGGTTTAAACTAAAAGAGCATAGATTTAGACTGGATACAAGTTAAAAATTATTCTCTGTGAGAGTGGTGGGCACCAGAACAGGTTATTCAGAGACACTCTGGATGCCCCATCCAAGGAAGTGTCCAAGGCTAGTCTGGACGGGGCTCTGAGCAACCTGGTCTAGTGGAATGTTCCCTGCCTGTGACATGGGGGCTGGAACAAGGTGATCTTTAGGGTCCCATCCGGTCCAATTAATTCTATGATTCCATGATTCTATGATTCACATATGTTCTGGAATGTCCCTCCCAAAATATCATATAAAGGCCAAGATCTGTTGAGGTAAGTGAAACATTGCTGGAATGTCTCATTACAGTCATGAGGTGTTTGCAAGCACATATACAAACTAGGTAAGTAAGGGATGAGTTTACTCTCATTGTAATGTGTGTGCACAGACAGAGAGACAGACAATAAAAATCTTCTTTTTAATGTTGTTCAGGTAGTAGCTCAGAGCTTAAAGCCATAAAGAGTTAACTGGCTTATCCACATGGGAAGGTGCTGCCCTGGCCCATCTCCATTGCTGACATACTCTGCTGCTGCTGAGCTTTGAAGAGTCTCATCACTGCAGATTGTAAAAATTCTCTGACATTTTTTAATGGACTGAGTTTTGTATCCTTACAAGCCTTACTCTCACTAGAAGCATTCTCGATACCTGTTTGGATCAATGCCCTTCAGGAATTTGAGGAAAAACATTCCCACTGTTGGCTCTGCTAAATAAAGCAGAAGAAAATTATTGTGATCTACCCAACTGCCTTTAAAATATGACTCCCATGGACTCATTGCAGCAATTATCCTGTTACACCAAACCATTTGTGATTCTCTCTAAGAAAGAAATACGACATAATGATTGAGCCAAGGAGTCTACAGTGTTTGGAAGTGCAGAGTGCTCCCAGCTTTGGCAGCCTCAGCACCCTGGGCACCCAAGTGACAGCTTGCAGAAAAGCTCAGTAGCTCCTTTTTTTGGCTAATAATGACTTGTGAGCTATGCTCCTGTTCTTGGGAACTTCCTTTGTCAGTTTCCTTGGGTAGATAAAGCAAGAAAGGTTGGGTTTATTTGTTTAAATTCTAAGATCTGATGACCTGATTCTCAGTTTCACCAAATGAAGAATTCCCTGGCCTCA
>WEKX01029560.1:127206-140949 GCA_013390025.1 Pitta sordida | reverse complement strand
GGGAGTTGGCTGGAGGTCAGGGTGGTCTTAATCTCCTTCTGCATCTTTCCTTCTCTGCTTTACTCTAAGGACCTAATTTAGACAGGCAAGGCAGGCTGTCCCCAGGGCTTAGTGAATGCCAGCGCCGTGCACATCTTCCACCCTGCTTGCAGAGACACAGCACCCTCTGTCCTGATGCTCTTTGCCTTCTCCCCAGCCTTTTCAGCCTCCCCAAGCTCCATGAGAGGAGCTGCCATGGGAGGGCAGGAGCAGAAAATGCATCCAGCCAAGCTGGAGGATGTTGCCTTTCTTTGCTGCCCCAATTTAGTCGTCTAACCTGTGTCCAGCACAGCCTGTGCACCAGCCTGTAAGGGACAGCAGGAGCTGCAGAGACGGATTCAGCCTTCCAATGCCTAAAGGGACTACAAGAGAGCAGCAGAGGGTTTTTATAAGGGTATGGAGTGACAAGACAAGAGAGGATGGGTTTAAACTAAAAGAGCATAGATTTAGACTGGATACAAGTTAAAAATTATTCTCTGTGAGAGTGGTGGGCACCAGAACAGGTTATTCAGAGACACTCTGGATGCCCCATCCAAGGAAGTGTCCAAGGCTAGTCTGGACGGGGCTCTGAGCAACCTGGTCTAGTGGAATGTTCCCTGCCTGTGACATGGGGGCTGGAACAAGGTGATCTTTAGGGTCCCATCCGGTCCAATTAATTCTATGATTCCATGATTCTATGATTCACATATGTTCTGGAATGTCCCTCCCAAAATATCATATAAAGGCCAAGATCTGTTGAGGTAAGTGAAACATTGCTGGAATGTCTCATTACAGTCATGAGGTGTTTGCAAGCACATATACAAACTAGGTAAGTAAGGGATGAGTTTACTCTCATTGTAATGTGTGTGCACAGACAGAGAGACAGACAATAAAATCTTCTTTTTAATGTTGTTCAGGTAGTAGCTCAGAGCTTAAAGCCATAAAGAGTTAACTGGCTTATCCACATGGGAAGGTGCTGCCCTGGCCCATCTCCATTGCTGACATACTCTGCTGCTGCTGAGCTTTGAAGAGTCTCATCACTGCAGATTGTAAAAATTCTCAGACATTTTTTAATGGACTGAGTTTTGTATCCTTACAAGCCTTACTCTCACTAGAAGCATTCTCGATACCTGTTTGGATCAATGCCCTTCAGGAATTTGAGGGAAAACATTCCCACTGTTGGCTCTGCTAAATAAAGCAGAAGAAAATTATTGTGATCTACCCAACTGCCTTTAAAATATGACTCCCATGGACTCATTGCAGCAATTATCCTGTTACACCAAACCATTTGTGATTCTCTCTAAGAAAGAAATACGACATAATGATTGAGCCAAGGAGTCTACAGTGTTTGGAAGTGCAGAGTGCTCCCAGCTTTGGCAGCCTCAGCACCCTGGGCACCCAAGTGACAGCTTGCAGAAAAGCTCAGTAGCTCCTTTTTTTGGCTAATAATGACTTGTGAGCTATGCTCCTGTTCTTGGGAACTTCCTTTGTCAGTTTCCTTGGGTAGATAAAGCAAGAAAGGTTGGGTTTATTTGTTTAAATTCTAAGATCTGATGACCTGATTCTCAGTTTCACCAAATGAAGAATTCCCTGGCCTCACATTTCTTTCATGAAGAGAAGTGGAAAGAAAGGTTTCCAGGAGTGACCGTAATGATCTTTCTCTTGCTGTTTTGGCGTCAGTTACTGTATTCCATCCTGATCTAATTTGTGGAATTTCCTCCTCATATTTGTTGTTTTATATTTTATATTTAAATATGATGTATCCATAATATAGAAAATATGTTCTACACTTCTGAGCACATTTGTACAAAGGCTAATTCTTATGCTGTAATTTGAAAAACATGAATCAAACCCAAAAATTAAAAGGAAAAACTGCCTTAAATGTATTTAAGGTAATGGCATACTTTCAGGAAAAACAAGAACGTATTCATTTTTATACCAAGTCAAATGTACCCTGGAAGAAGATCTGGATATTAATGTTCACTTATTTTAAAATTGGTGCTATGTTGTAGCTTGAACAGGATGAGGTAACCAATCTTTATATGGTTACATAAATAAAGCAAACTACTTAATTTGTTTTAAGTTACAAAGACCTGGACTCCTAACAAAAATTGAGTGCATTCGTGAATATATGTAACAAACATATCACTACCAACACCAAATTACATCTCAATCAATGTTAAAAGGCATCTGACATTTCCCTTTGATTTATGGATTAACCTTTACAGTTAATACAGTCTAGCATTTATTGTTTTCATCAGTTTGTGATTTGGTAGCAACCCCACAGTTCATTGCAGGGAATTGACTAAATTAATAGCTTTTCCCATCATGATCAAAAAACTAATGAAAAAGGTCTATTCTGCACAGCTGGTGGATGCTAATATTTAAACAAACAAAACAAACCTTTATGAATGACAAATGAGTCTTGGGTCCTTGTGCTAGTAGTCATGTTATATATCTCAGGAAATCAAGGTGCACCTATTGACTAAGGTTAAACCTGGCTAAAATGTAATGTATTGAATCCAAAGTGACATGAAAGCAGTCCCGAAGTGGCAGCCAGAGCAGTAAAGTTTATTTCAGGATCATTTTGCAAGTAAAAAATAGAAAGTTTGCATTCCTCATTGTCTGACATGTTCTCTCCTCAGCATGGGAAATATTGGGAAAAAAACCCTAAAGGTATCTTTGCCAAGTTCTGCTCCCACTAACACCGTCCAGATGCTGGCAGATTATGTATTAAAATGATAAAGCATTTATCAATTATTTGCATCAGTTTGTGGAAATAATTCAAATACAAAGTGTTTTCTTGAATAAAGACTGCCTGAAAATAACCCAGCTCTCCCCCTGAGTTACTCTGATTGAAGACGAATTATTTTAACGAGAAAAACATTATGCAACTTAAACTGATTTTAGTGATGACAAGTCAGTTTACTTGGGACTTTTCATTACAAGCGTAATTTTACACACATTTAATCAACATGAAATTCCCATTAACTTTTGTATTGCAAGCAAAAGGAGCTTAGCACCTGGTTCAGTATAACACAGTCTGGCTCCACATGAGAAATGGAGAAGATAGGACAGGCTTTCCCCAAATGCCAGATACACTCATCTTCCACTTTGTCATGATCAAAGATAGACCAAGACTAAGAGCTTTGAGAAAACCAGCAGATTAGGTTACACTTGTACAGCTCTCCTGAACTTGGATTATTTTTTCCCTAGACACCTCATGGTAGCAGTGAAATTTCCACTGTCCCACCTGGAGGAAGAAAGAGTTCCGTAAGGAAAGTCACTCTCATAGTATTTTGGCATGTCTGCCTCCTCACTCTCTTAAATATTCATTTTCCTCAAGTTTCAGAAGGTTTCCAAGCCTACAGAGTCAGGGTTTGTTAAGAGCTAAGCTTTTGTTTGAATTGCAAACATCTGGCAATGCAAAGAGATAGAAAGTCCCACGCTGCATCTTTGTTACTGTTTATAGGGGCCCCAACAGATGCTGCCTTACACCTTCAACAGCAGCTGCAGGTGGAGGATGTCTGTAATTACAGAGCAGATTTATCTGTTTTATCCACACTCACAGCTAGTTTTTGCTGTGGCTTAGTCATACGTGCAAAGCCCCAGGGATTTCTGAAGGACAGAGGAGGGCAGAGCTAATCAGGAAAAGATTTTATTCTCACAAGCCACACGTGTGAGTAGGAAAAAAACCCAACAACCCAAACAACTTTCCTACTTCTGCTGAACTTTTCCTCTGAAAAGGTTGGCCTGTCGAGAGGCCACGATCCATGACAATCCATTTTTTCTCAGCCTCTGCGTAATGGATGGCCATGGATCATTACTCCAAGACTAAGTTTGCAGCTAATGTAATGAGCTGAGTTTGGCCTGGGAAAGTTCTCTGAAGGAAAAATCTCTCTTCTTGTTGAGCCTGCATAGTTGTAATATTATAATCTACCCACCTTCGGAACAGGGTTAGGAATATCACAAGATATTGGGATATTCCTGGGTCCTCCAGGAGATTTTGCATCCAGGGAGCATTCACTACGGCAAAATTATTTTGAGCCCCTGCATGGATTCCTTGGATTTGAACAAATATCTTGGCATTATGGAGATTCTGAGAAGAGATTGGTTCAATAACTCTCTGCAATACCATTGCTGCCAGTGGCAGAGACTCCTCTCGAAATTACAGCTGCTCTCTGCTCATTTTTACTCCCAGTAAAAGGTTTTTTTGTGGGCATTTTTTTCTGAAAGAAACTGCTATAAAACGCCTCTCCTTCCTGTAACAGCACACTGTTTGCTGAAGCAGGTGCAGTGTGAGTTAATATGTGATAGAAAGTTTCTTTAATTTAGCTGGAGACACCGGTTTGCTTTACCTCAGCTTGAAAAAGAGGAACACAAAGATTAGTTTTTGAAAGCAACAACATTTCCAAGCCTTGCAACCTGATCCCAGTTATCTTTGTACTTTTTTGTGTTTCTTAAACCTCCTGCTCCTGAAGTCACACAAAGTCAACGAGCTGTTAGTTTTTACGCATTTAGGCAAAACTCAGCCCTGTACAAAACTGATCTGTGGCAACTGGTCAGTGGTGGGATGGGTGAAATGTTCAAGCACTAGAGAAGATTAAAGTAGAGACAGGAAAGGTGACAGCAAATGAAGAGAATGCAGAAGGTCAATAACATCAGTTTGCTGCTATAGCAGGTTTCTAACAAAATGCTTTGTAAAGGTGAATTCTCTCTGCTGCCTTGGGGAGACACACAGACACAAAATTACTTGCCCCCAGGCATTGCTCATGTTGGAAACAAAGCAGACAATCTCTGAGGCCAGAAGGTTTTCTATTTCAGCTATTCCAGAGAAAAGGATGAAATACAAAGGAAACAAAAATGATTTCTTGGCTGTAATTTAAAAAAGAAAAACAGAATTCCCTGCTATCTTGAATGAGTGCATTATAATCAGCGTATGGTTAAATCTAATATTGGAGTCCATGTGCCACCATCAGCAATACTTCTTTTGTAATTGCCTCCAGCTATTGCTACTAGTAGTTCTGATTGCAATTTCCTTGTACTGTATGTCAATATTACTGGGTCACAAGCGAGGAAACAGGAAGCCTGATAATCAATTTCAGTAGCTGTACAGTCATTTAGCTTGTGAGTTTGGTGGTTGGAAAAATTTTAGACTTCAGCTCCAGTAATTGCAATCCTGAATTAAGAGAGAGATATCAATTTCATATGTGCTGTGCACGTGCCAATGTGGCTGTAGAGCCAGGACACAGAAAACTCACTTGCTAATAGGAACATTCCTTACAGGAAAAAAAAAATCACTTGGGTTTGTAGCTTGAGTATTATCTTTGCTTCCAAATTCAGCTTATGCTGTTGTCATGGTATAAATGATCCAGACTCAGGCAGGCTTAGAAATAAAGAAGAAAGTTGCTATATATCCAGGTATATCAATTTTTCTCCCTGTCTGTTGTTTAGTAGCAAGTTGCAGGTTTAGAATGTAGCACAGATCTGACATGGTTATTAAATTTTACTTAGAAAATACCTAGTAAAAGAATTGATCTTCCTCTCAAATAAAATGTCAAACAAGGAGTGTTTCAGGTGAGAGTTCTTTGTTACAGAACCTCCTCTGGCAGTGAGTGCTGATGGACATGCATCAGGAAGGGACTGTGCATGGTCTGCACAGCACATGGGCAGCAAATGTCTCATGAGGAGGAGATTCTACACTGCTTTCAGCCATGCAAAACATGCTACAGGACTTCTCCGAGGATCTCAGGCATGAATTAGGTGGTGATCACCACATGAGGTGGTCTTCTTCTTCACACCTTCCCCAGCAGCCCTGTATTCCTTCTACAGGGGAGAGGACAGGGTGCTGGGAGCCCAGATTGCCTGGGAGCAACTCGTGTGGCTTGTCCCTTCCATCCACTACTGGGAGAGAAGGTGCAGCCAGGCTAAGGCTTCATCCTTGAGGTGCACATATCCCTGGTTAGAGACATCTTCCCCAGTGTCCTTATGAAACAACACAGGAGACCATGCCTATGGAAAATATGCTTCCCATCCCAGGTCTGAGGTTCCCTTCAAGGCAAGCAGGACCTATTCTAGAAAGAGCTTCACCTCTGCCATGTCAAGGTAAGTGTGCACTGGCAAAGGACAGATATTTTGACATCAGTCCTCTGTGTAGGTGAGGCTGGAAAGCAGGTAGGTTCCTCCAGCAATTTGCTGCCCTTGGGGGCTCCTTGTCTTCCCACTGCTGCCAACCCTGATCTCAGCTTTTCCGCAGTGGCTCCCTCCAGCATTACCTGCCATGAGGTACCAATGGAAGAAGGACCAAATCAGGGTCCCCCTCCCATCCTGCTGGACTCACCCATCCTGGTCTGGAGTACAAACTGACTGCTCCTGCCTGTGGGTTCTTTCTTCTCTGGTTGGCAAAGAAATCTTCCTTCTCTTCTCCCATCCCCAACAAACGTGTCTGGAAGAGCATGCTTGGCTGGGTGCTTTCCACCCAGGCTCGCCTTGTCTCAGTTTCATGCACTAGGAAGCAGAAAGAGCCAAGCTTCCTCTTGATTTCAGGATGAGAAACTCAAATGGATTAAAATGTTGCTCCTTGAATTTTAAAATGTTGTTTTCGATGACATGATTATGTGACCTACCTTTGTTTATTATAAATCTAATACCACAAGTTACAGTTCAATGAATTCACATTTTATTTGAAATTTTTGTCTGAAGTAGCCTAAAGCTCTTCCAGAAACAATTGCACAAAACCATATGAGAGCTGCTAATTTATAATCTGCAGCATCACAGCACAACTGGCTTTTCATTTGTTTAAAAGGAAATGGTTACTTAGAACAACAAAGCAAACCATGTGTCCATAGTTTATATTAAATGCCACTGGTATTTATTAGTGATACACAATGTATCATCTCGAAAATATTTATTTTCCTGTAATTTCAACAACAACAAAACAAAATAGAAAGTAATACAGTGTCATCCCTTTGCCAAACTGTAGCAGATCTTGGGACTCTTTCCTGTTGAAAGAAAATTTGGGATCCCGAGTCTGGGTATGAGCTTAATGTGACTTGTTTATTTGAGTGTGCTCTCAAACAGAGGTGTTCTCAAAGAGCATACAAACATCTTTGCACCAGGAATCTCACCCCAGATGCCAACATCTGGTTCTGCTGTATTCAGCCCTTGGGCTTAAGGGAATTTATTCCCTATTTGGACACATTTCCCATTGAATTCAGGAAGTATTTTGTCTGGCTGAAAGACAGAACCAAAGAAACCTGTGGAAACAGGCTGCTGTTTTGTCTTGAGAAGACACCAAATAACTGCTAGAAGGTATTTAATTTTCTCTGCAGTCCACATGGTCTTTAATCTGATTAATCTCTGGTCCTTGCAGTAGGAGATGAAGTTTTGATCCTTTGAACCCAATGGTAAAACTCTCATTCATTTCATAAGAGTCAGGATCCAAGCCATGTCGCCAGTCCCAGATGCTTCAATGCAGAAAAATATTATGGGCTGATTAGTACTGAAGTGCCTCCCAGGGTTTGATAATTGCTCATATAGCTCTTAGCCTCTGGAAAGCTTGAGACGGATTAATCATGAAACACAGCTCATTGCACCTGTTATTTACCACATTGACTTTCATGGAAAGTGCTGCTTCTTTTCCCCAGTCTCAGAGAAACCATGCTGGAAGGACAGGATGGCAGCAGAGGATGCTGGATGCAGTCAATACCATCACAGTGTAAAGCCTTGAGGCAAAGAGGGGAAGATGGGGAGCAATTTTATTGCAAGAATACATATCTGTGGCATGAATCCTCCAAAAGGGTTTTCAGCTGGAGAAGATCTTGCTTGGGACAGATGGCTAATGGTCAGCACAGCCTTTGGGCCTGAGAGGGAAGTTGATTCTATCCTGATTTTTTTCCTGGGCAAGGAAAATATGACAGTGTTTCACCATTAGCACCTATGGATACTGCAGCCTCAGGAGACAGTTGGATCCACATAGGTGGGGCTGAAAGGCCAGTGCTAGTGCTGACAGAAGGTTTTAATGACTATAGGACTGAGTAGTGCTCTTTAGCTGTGAAAATTTCAACAAGCCTAACTTGTTTTTTTTTATTAGAATCACTGATATCTGCCTGAAAACTGAACAAGCTTCCAAACATATTAATTCTTCCTCGTGTCTCCAATAAAGGCCTAAGAAGGAGCATCTTTTGTGCACAACAGTTAGGTTCTCAGTTAGGACTCAGACACCGGCCCTGAGCTGTATCACAGGGGTTGACAAGTCAAAGAACATTTCTATATCTTATTTTCAACCTGCTCAGAGCAAGACAAGATGGTGTGTGCCTGATGCAAACGCTGATGATAGAGACCAGCAGTGCAAAATTTTTTCCAAAATACTCCAGCAGAACAACCACCCCTGAAAGATGAAAGGGTGCTCCTCTTGCTGTCATAGCAGGGTTCACTGCCAACCCCCTCTACATAGTGACAATGAACAGAGAGTGACAATCAGGAGAAAAAGAAAATTGATTTGACTTACTGCAATTTGTAGTTTTCTTCTGTCAGTACTCTGCAAGTGCTATTTTCAGTTTCATAGTTATGGTGAAAAACATGGTGTATTTGATTCCTAATTTAGCTTGTTTATCCTGTGAAATTCCAGGATCTTCATTTGAAAGATAAATTCAAACCTTCTTTTTCCTTTGCAGCACACATTCCGTAACAAAAACATTGCATGCCATACTTCATTACAGGGCTTGGAAGACCTTCATGATCATAAATTTAGGAACTTGTGGAACACAATGGACTTTAGGATGGAAACAAGCCAGTTGGCCTATCTGGTCAGGTCCATCCCTTCTGTTTGAATTAACAGCTGGATTTCACAGTGGGAGAAATCCGGCAGTTCTTTCTCAGGCAAAATTCTCACAGTTGGATTTGCCTCCAACTGTTGTAGCTAGGGTGGGAGGGAGCACAACTTACTTTGTTATTTTATGTTAGCTCTCTGGGTAAAAAAATTCCAGTGCAAGTTCCATAGGACTTGGACCTACCCTGTTCTTCAATTTAATGACCCTAAGTGCAAAAAGAAAGACATTCTCATTAAAACAGACACAGAGGGTATGTACTAGGTTCTTTGTGCAGTGCAGTGCAGATGGTACCCATGCTCTGGAGAAAGCAATTAGAAGCTGGATGCTGAAGCAAAATAAACAGGCAGGACCATTTGTTGCTCTGAGAATTCTATCTAGGCGATGAGGTGCTGGCACAGCTTGGCAGACTGTATGGGTAGAGATGTTGGATATAATGTGCAAAGGTCCATTTCAGATGTGCTATTTCAATTCCAAAGGTAATTATACTGAAGTTAATGGATTTGTACCCGCACAGCGGGGAGGAGAACATGCCCCAGAGGAGTCAGGGAGGGGAGAGGCCAACTGCAAAGAGCAGCACAGGATTTCCATGTCTTGTCTTGGGGATCTGAAGAGCTGTTCATCGAGAGGGATTAGTGTTACACTGCCAGAGCTGAAGGTTAAAACCCCACGTGCTTAAGGGCATGAGGATGAGGTTCGCTCTTTTCCCTGAGCTTGAGTGCGTGGGACATGAGATATTGCTGCCCTTGATTTCCAGCACTGAGACTTGACACACAACCCCAAGGGCCCTTGTGCTGTACCATAAGCAGAGCCCCAACCAGGACTGTCCAGCAGAGCTTTTTTCCCCCAGGCTTGTCCCTTCCCCTCTAAGTGTGTCCTATCTATTGGTAAAGAATGGAAAGGACACACAAGATTTGGACCTGAACAAGCAAGTTCCATCCAAAAGGAAAACCCTCAGTGACCAGAAAACAGTGCAAAGATCTTGATTCAGTTTTGGGGGATCAAAGGAGCTGAGGACCAACCTGCTGTGTGGCTGAGGAATGTTGTGGCAGCTCAGGCAACAAGATGGAGCACAACAAAGCAAGGGCATGGGGACAAGCAGCTCTCCAGTATGGTTTCACCTTCAAATGCTCCTTGATCACAGCTTCTCTTTATATGAGGAGTTAATGGATCTCAACTACATAATAAGATCTCTCTGATGGGCAGAAAAATAGGGGAACTCGGCTTTCCTGACAAAGTAAAGTTTGTTTTTAGCTCTCCTGATCTGCAACAATGCTCCCATAATGCACAGGAGGTCAGCTACTGGCCTGCATTGGGTGTTATCTGACCTCTCTTCACTGGCTGTGGAGGAAAAAAAGTGCTGCATCCTTGCCCAGGTACACTGAATTTCATTCTGAGGCTGACACTCATTTTGCTGTGTCAAAACCACGTCTGTGACACCAGTGACAAACCCCTAAGAAATTAAATCACTAGAAGTAAAATTGCTGCATAATAACCTGGTGTACCTCCATCAAAATATTTGTTTAATCATGGGAAGCCTTCCTTCAAAAGGATAAATAAACAATGCCCCTCCAGGGTCCCTCAGAGAGGCCAGGCATTGTCTCTCCTCAGAAAGAAACTTTTCATCTTTCCCTTGCAAAGGTATTTATGATCCTGAAGGGAGAAGTCAAAAGGCTTGTTCTTCCCACACTGTGCCCCCAGCCCAGCAGGGCAGAGCAGCTCTCGTGTCCCTGCCTTCTGCCTCATCACAGCCTCGGGACAGGCAGTGTCAGACCCCCAGAGAAGCAGCTCTTCTGGGGTTAGGAAATCCACGGCTCATTCTGGGTCTTTTTTTGCAGTCAGGAAGATCCCTTGAGATGAGGAGTTGAGCCAAACACCCAAAGCTTTCCTCATTCGGGCTGCTGTGCCCAGCCTGTCGATGGTCTTGGTGGGTGCAGAGCCCTGCCCTGCACTCCTCAGCCCTGGAATCAACTCAGCTTTTAACCCAAGTACCAAACCAGCTACATGGGGAGAACATTCACCTCCTTCAACACAGGCCAAGGAGGGGTGTCCCTGTGAGAATATTTTTTTCTTTCATTATGGTTTTATGTAAGTGGCTGCCAGGCTGTGATGGAGCTGAAGGAATAGCTTCGGACTCAGAGTGCAGGGATAAGAGAAATGTAGACTTTCCCCCTTCTTTTCTGAGAAAAAGTAATTTACGTAAATTTATCCACGACCAGCATATGGCAATAGCTCACAACTTTGTTAATGGAAACCTGGTGATCCATAACACTTGCGTGGGAGACATTTGCTCAGGGGTAATACAATATTAATGTTAATATCAATGATCGATCAGAGGATTTGCAAGAAAGGCATAAAGTATTTAATTATAATTACATTGGGAATGGCTTTGTAATGGCTACGACATTTGAATAAGGTCACATCTAGCCCTCACCCCTGTTATGTTGTTCTATATTAAATGCCATTCACTTTAAGTGCTGGAAACCTTTCTGGAGTTGTCAGAATATAATATACTGGGTAAATTGAAATATGTCCCTTCATTTTTTGAAATATGATTGATATCCTTTGCAAAACAAATGTTAACACCTATTTGTACACAAATTTCTTTGATTATATGTTAGGGAAACTCAAGTATGACAGTCTCTCCTAGCAGGCACTTTACTGTGAGCAAACGACATGGCTATTTGTGAATATTAATTCATCTTACTGAAAATGGTTTTGGATCTCTGCTGTAAATCCACTTGGGTGTATTTCTGCCTTTCCTAACACATTAATCCTACATTGCTTAGGAGCCATAACTGTACCTCCACTGGTCTCAGCAGCCCACTGTGTTCAGCTGGGTAAGGCGCTGCTTAGGAGGAACTTTTGCTGTAATCGAGGCACCTTTTGCTAACAGCATTTACCAAGAACACATAGTAACAATCATATTTGCATGTTTCACAGCAGAAAATATGTATTTCAAATATACTGCAGATGTGTATTGTAACTATCAGCCTAACAGCAGCATTTGTTTAAGACAAGCAGGAAAATAATCTGTGTATAAAGCACAAATATAGAGCTCTAGGCAGGATCGTGGAGGTGCACAGGTACCAACCCACCCGTGAGTACATGCATACACTGAAGCACTAAATGAGCACATGCTCTTCCCACACCTATTTACTACTGAGCATAAATACTAAGGGAGCAAATTCTCATCCCTCTTCAAATGAGAATCCACCTCTCCAGTCACCCCAGAGGTTTTCTTCTTTTTCTAACAACAATGTAAACAGCAGATCAATCGGGTCTAATGAGTCAGATTTTGCTGTTGGATAATCACCCAGAATAACCATTGATTCACAGAGAATTGGAAGCTCACGTTGGAAGGCAGAATTCAGTCTCAAGAAATCATCCCTTCAAAGTTTGGAAGACATGCAGCGATGTAACTGATATGATTTTCCATTTTCTCTTTTCTGAAGAAGCAGCAAAGACTTTTTGCATGCTGTGCAAATGCCTGAAGATTACAAGTTTTATAGTTTTCCAAAAAATGAGCATTTATTACCAATCAGTGTGAAATACCACTGATGGTAAATTTTAAGTATATGGCAGGAGTTTCAGCATCATGACAACATACATCATGCAGTTTTACAACATATAAGTGCAGTGATATTGCTCCCTTTCCCAATAACAATATATAAGAATATATAGTATAAATGTACAGTATATATTAGACACAATGTAAAATAACTTAGTGAAATGTCAAAGCTTCTGCATAAAAATTCAAGTCATGCCTGAGCATACCTCTAGCACAGTTTTGCTGAATCTTATCTCATACACCTTCATGTTGCAAAGATAATTTTATCCATCTGTATTTAATTGCTTAAAATTGTCAGAATCCTTGTCTTTCTTCTTTTATCTGCAGTAAGTGAAGACTATAGTAGGCAAGTCAAAGCCAAGATTTTTTTTGAGCCTTTACTAATGCTGTTGTTAGGTACTGGGAAGCAATTAATTGTGAACAAGTTGCATAAAAGCAAGTTCCTAAATGCTCATTACAGTTCATCATTGTCCATCAGGTTCAGTTCCAGAATCTCCCACTGTGGGTAAAAGATAATGAAACAGCTTTCTTAGAAATAGAGCTCATGAGCTAACATTAATATCTGAAAATTATAAATCTCACCAGCTTTGCTGAAATCATATCAAGCACCACTTTGGTAATTGCTTGCAAGAAGGATCAATAAAAATCTATTTAATAGGAATATACAACTTGTCTCAAAGCCGGTAGGTGGAATTTTAGCTTTGCTCAATACTGGATATAGCTCCTTGCAAAGCCTGGTCTCCCTTCGTACTTGGTAAATAAAATATGGTCAAGGACTTTGCTTCAGCAGCTCAGGAACCTTTCTTATAGTAGTAGGGGATAAATGTAGGGGTTTTTTTAACCAAGGCATTAGGAGGCTCTATGATTCTGTCATATTACCTATCAAAGTCTATCAGAGTTCAGCAGACTTGCAATAAACTGTCTTATTATTGTTTAATAATTCACTTCAAGAATTTAAACAATTCTGCCCCAAATATAAACAAAAATATATTTTAAACACGTATTAATAACCACATTTTCTAATGAATTACGAATTTGAGCTGCAAAATAGTTTGAAACATGATGTTACCAGAAAAAACAAGGGAAGACAAAGTGATTTTCTGTGATTCCTTTCAAGCAAACGAATTCCCACCCCCCCACCTTCCCAGTCAGTAGAAGTCAACAGAATTACACGATTTTAGATCAGCTTAAGTTCTGACCTATATACTTCAGTGGAGTTAATCCTAATTTCCACCACCGGGAGTGGGATCAAATTCACTTTGTCTTTAATAAAGCAACGGGTGATAAACAAGTCTCTTCTCTGTCCGATTCTGCTTGAGAGAGGAA
>WEKX01029560.1:113584-126654 GCA_013390025.1 Pitta sordida | reverse complement strand
GATGGTCTTGGTGGGTGCAGAGCCCTGCCCTGCACTCCTCAGCCCTGGAATCAACTCAGCTTTTAACCCAAGTACCAAACCAGCTACATGGGGAGAACATTCACCTCCTTCAACACAGGCCAAGGAGGGGTGTCCCTGTGAGAATATTTTTTTCTTTCATTATGGTTTTATGTAAGTGGCTGCCAGGCTGTGATGGAGCTGAAGGAATAGCTTCGGACTCAGAGTGCAGGGATAAGAGAAATGTAGACTTTCCCCCTTCTTTTCTGAGAAAAAGTAATTTACGTAAATTTATCCACGACCAGCATATGGCAATAGCTCACAACTTTGTTAATGGAAACCTGGTGATCCATAACACTTGCGTGGGAGACATTTGCTCAGGGGTAATACAATATTAATGTTAATATCAATGATCGATCAGAGGATTTGCAAGAAAGGCATAAAGTATTTAATTATAATTACATTGGGAATGGCTTTGTAATGGCGACGACATTTGAATAAGGTCACATCTAGCCCTCACCCCTGTTATGTTGTTCTATATTAAATGCCATTCACTTTAAGTGCTGGAAACCTTTCTGGAGTTGTCAGAATATAATATACTGGGTAAATTGAAATATGTCCCTTCATTTTTTGAAATATGATTGATATCCTTTGCAAAACAAATGTTAACACCTATTTGTACACAAATTTCTTTGATTATATGTTAGGGAAACTCAAGTATGACAGTCTCTCCTAGCAGGCACTTTACTGTGAGCAAACGACATGGCTATTTGTGAATATTAATTCATCTTACTGAAAATGGTTTTGGATCTCTGCTGTAAATCCACTTGGGTGTATTTCTGCCTTTCCTAACACATTAAGCCTACATTGCTTAGGAGCCATAACTGTACCTCCACTGGTCTCAGCAGCCCACTGTGTTCAGCTGGGTAAGGCGCTGCTTAGGAGGAACTTTTGCTGTAATCGAGGCACCTTTTGCTAACAGCATTTACCAAGAACACATAGTAACAATCATATTTGCATGTTTCACAGCAGAAAATATGTATTTCAAATATACTGCAGATGTGTATTGTAACTATCAGCCTAACAGCAGCATTTGTTTAAGACAAGCAGGAAAATAATCTGTGTATAAAGCACAAATATACAGCTCTAGGCAGGATCGTGGAGGTGCACAGGTACCAACCCACCCGTGAGTACATGCATACACTGAAGCACTAAATGAGCACATGCTCTTCCCACACCTATTTACTACTGAGCATAAATACGAAGGGAGCAAATTCTCATCCCTCTTCAAATGAGAATCCACCTCTCCAGTCACCCCAGAGGTTTTCTTCTTTTTCTAACAACAATGTAAACAGCAGATCAATCGGGTCTAATGAGTCAGATTTTGCTGTTGGATAATCACCCAGAATAACCATTGATTCACAGAGAATTGGAAGCTCACGTTGGAAGGCAGAATTCAGTCTCAAGAAATCATCCCTTCAAAGTTTGGAAGACATGCAGCGATGTAACTGATATGATTTTCCATTTTCTCTTTTCTGAAGAAGCAGCAAAGACTTTTTGCATGCTGTGCAAATGCCTGAAGATTACAAGTTTTATAGTTTTCCAAAAAATGAGCATTTATTACCAATCAGTGTGAAATACCACTGATGGTAAATTTTAAGTATATGGCAGGAGTTTCAGCATCATGACAACATACATCATGCAGTTTTACAACATATAAGTGCAGTGATATTGCTCCCTTTCCCAATAACAATATATAAGAATATATAGTATAATGTACAGTATATATTAGACACAATGTAAAATAACTTAGTGAAATGTCAAAGCTTCTGCATAAAAATTCAAGTCATGCCTGAGCATACCTCTAGCACAGTTTTGCTGAATCTTATCTCATACACCTTCATTTATCCCTAATTCATGTTGCAAAGATAATTTTATCCATCTGTATTTAATTGCTTAAAATTGTCAGAATCCTTGTCTTTCTTCTTTTATCTGCAGTAAGTGAAGACTATAGTAGGCAAGTCAAAGCCAAGATTTTTTTTGAGCCTTTACTAATGCTGTTGTTAGGTACTGGGAAGCAATTAATTGTGAACAAGTTGCATAAAAGCAAGTTCCTAAATGCTCATTACAGTTCATCATTGTCCATCAGGTTCAGTTCCAGAATCTCCCACTGTGGGTAAAAGATAATGAAACAGCTTTCTTAGAAATAGAGCTCATGAGCTAACATTAATATCTGAAAATTATAAATCTCACCAGCTTTGCTGAAATCATATCAAGCACCACTTTGGTAATTGCTTGCAAGAAGGATCAATAAAAATCTATTTAATAGGAATATACAACTTGTCTCAAAGCCGGTAGGTGGAATTTTAGCTTTGCTCAATACTGGATATAGCTCCTTGCAAAGCCTGGTCTCCCTTCGTACTTGGTAAATAAAATATGGTCAAGGACTTTGCTTCAGCAGCTCAGGAACCTTTCTTATAGTAGTAGGGGATAAATGTAGGGGTTTTTTTAACCAAGGCATTAGGAGGCTCTATGATTCTGTCATATTACCTATCAAAGTCTATCAGAGTTCAGCAGACTTGCAATAAACTGTCTTATTATTGTTTAATAATTCACTTCAAGAATTTAAACAATTCTGCCCCAAATATAAACAAAAATATATTTTAAACACGTATTAATAACCACATTTTCTAATGAATTACGAATTTGAGCTGCAAAATAGTTTGAAACATGATGTTACCAGAAAAAACAAGGGAAGACAAAGTGATTTTCTGTGATTCCTTTCAAGCAAACGAATTCCCACCCCCCCACCTTCCCAGTCAGTAGAAGTCAACAGAATTACACGATTTTAGATCAGCTTAAGTTCTGACCTATATACTTCAGTGGAGTTAATCCTAATTTCCACCACCGGGAGTGGGATCAAATTCACTTTGTCTTTAATAAAGCAACGGGTGATAAACAAGTCTCTTCTCTGTCCGATTCTGCTTGAGAGAGGAAATGTTTTGTGGGGTTAGACAATGTCCAAGACAGTTTAGAAAATAAAGCCAGAATTTCATAAATTTCAGTGTAGTGAAAACCAATATTGGTAACTGTTATTTATGCTTTAATCTTAGCAAAGTTCTTCGGGTGCAGACAGAGCATCAGCTGGTGAGTCAGTAACCCTTTCTGAGTACTGCTTGGGAGGAAAACGAGGAGGCAGGCGGCTGATTTTCAGTGACGTGAGGCTGCTGAACAAACTGCAACTCAGACTTTGTTACCGCAAATAAATAACATCACATTGTCCAGAACTGGAGATTAATATGCTGAGCCTCCAGTAGATGATATTTGTTTTCTTGCATATTATACTGAGATCTCAGGACAGGCAAAGGGTCAGGGGCTGAAAGGATGTAATCGATGCTAAATTTGATTTCAGAATCCGACTTTGCTAGGGAGGAATTGTTTAGGCTCTGCCTGTTGGTCACACTGTTTGGAGCAAACCCACAAGGCTCCAGAAGTTTTGGGCCTGATTCAATTCTTTCATGTTTACTTTCAGAAGAGGAAATGTTGTTCAAAGCTGAGTCCATAGAAGAGATATTGGAGCATGAAGGACTTTTCACTCTGCTTGGTCTCTGCTCCTTATGTTCCCTTTTCACATTTCTCCTCCTCCGTCTTCTCCTGTAATTCCCATTTTCAAAGAGATCCAGCATGGATTCGCATCCTGTTGCAAAGCTCCAATAGTTTCCTTTCCCCTTCTCATTCCCTTCTGTTCTGGGAACCTGTATTTATTTAAAGGCAGTTCAGTATTTGTATGTGTTACAGATGCTGCCACTTAGCATCTGCATTCATTTACGTTCAAGAATGGTGTAAACACATATGACAAGACTTTTAAGCTTATTCTCTGTCATTATACAAGTAAGACATAAACTCCATCCCCTTCAATTTGTTATCTATTAGCACACATCAGACAGGATATAGTCCTTATCTCTACAATTTACAACTCAGAGAGATTTTAAGTGATTTGCAGCTCAGCTGTTTGTTTCCCCTCTTTCCTAGGAAAGAGATTATTGCTGCACGTATTTTTTTAGCCATGCACAGTGTGTACGTAAATACACAGTTACTGATCTTACCTTTACGAAACAACTGTTAAGTGATAGGTTATGTCGGATGGAGTTCTGCCAGGCTCTTTGATTTGATCTGTAGTAAGGAAATTTCTTCATTATAAAGTCATAAATGCCAGAGAGGGTGACTTTATTTGAAGGACTTTGCTGGATGGCCATTGCAATTAAGGCAATGTAGCTGAAAAAAGGAAAACTTGCTGTTACACCGTCGCCCTGCTCACAGACTGGTTTTAGGACCACATGGGTACATGTGTGCCTATATCGTGCTTCCAAAAGTTTTCCCGGTGGAACTGCACCCTGACCTGAGTTGTCACAGGGAGAAGCCCTGAACATGGTCACTGCCTGTCCTTCACAAGCTCCGCGGTGACACAGAGGTGTGACAGCCACGCTGTCTGCCTTGGCACTCAGTGCAGAGGGCTCGGATACAGGAGGACTGCAGAAACATAACACACCTCTCAAACTGTCTGAAAAGTTTCCCAGAGCTGGAAGGCTGCAGTGAGACAGCCCAGGCTCAGAGACACTGTCCCTGGAGACCTTCCCTGCTTGTGGAAAGGACCTTGGGTCTCCTTACGAGCATCTACTGTGCCTCTTCCCACCACACCGGGACTGTCTGCATCCAATTCACCTGTCAGCACACTGCATATTTAATTCCCCTTTCCCCAGAGGTCCTGGAGGTTGGAGACCATCCAAGAACTGGAGGCTCAAGGGCATGCCAGAGTTCCTATGACCTGCCAGAGTTCCTGTGACCCCTCACGGGAGAAAACAAATCACGAACACTTCAAAGGTGGAGAGCAGGGAAATCTGTGGAGCCTGTGCCGGGGCCAGACCCACTGCACACATCTGAGAAGACATTCCACATTCCCCTGAGAGCTGTGATCCCACCATCCCAGAGCTCAGAAACCTCCCCAGAGATAGGAGGACTTGGAAAAACTTCATCTTACCTGTAAGCCGGTCTGGTGAATTTTTTCTCTTCATCAGAACTACAGGTAGGATAATCATCCCCATCATAATTAAAGCAGTTATAGGGGTACTGCGTGTTGTCAAACATCGTCCTGCTCCTTGCTCAGCTCCCGTGGAGTGAGAGAGATGGAGTGATGTTTCCCAGAGCTTGGACTCCCTCCTCCTTTCTTCCCTCCCCTCTGTCTGTCTCGTTCCCTCTCTCCCCCCTCCTCAACACTCCCTCTTCTCCGTGCACACACACTCCGTGATGGGGTGGGGATTGTTTTTGCAATTCTCGAGTCCCAGACAGCTCGTCTGTTAGGATATTGGTTTTCGGGGGGTGGTTGTTATTGTTGTTCTTGCCGTTGCCCCCAACGGGGTGGCACAGCCGGGTGGTTGGTGAGTGATGGAGCCGGTGAATTGGGGGTGAACCTTTGAACCGGGGTGTGCAGCGCCGGTAGCTCCGCTCAGCTCGCTGGGTGGTCCAGGCTGGAGCGGGGCCAGCGCTCCCCCCTCCACATCCACAACGTGACAAAAGCAAACAGCATGATGTTAATAAATCATGCTTCAAGGTCTTTACTTGGAAATTAAACTTTGAGANTAAAAGGAAAATAGCTGTAGGCAGGAGAGCTGCCTGTGTGGGCTTTGATCTGAAGGATGAATTAGACTAATAGCCCTGTGTGTTGGCATCCAATACTGTAACAATTTAATAGTTTTTCAATGCTTTGGAGTGTTTTCCAACAAGTGATGTAAACCAAAGGCATCACGCACCGTATCGGGGGGACTTAAAAGGTGTGTGCCACATGATAATTAAATTATTTGAAGACAGCTCTGTCCCGGGAACTAGCCCCAGGAGGAAATGGGTATTGGAAAAGAGAAAGCAAATTAGTGTGCAGAGTTTTTCCCTGGATGGAAATAAAAAAGCAGAACCACTAGCTACGCAACTTTTGTTTTCTGTAACATCTTTCATACAAAGTATGTCCCCAAACCCCGTTTGGAGTTAAAGAATACAATTAGGGGAAAATTCATCTGAGTGATAAAGAGCCCTTTAAAGTGATGCTTAAGTGGCTCCTAGAGTTCTGACAAAGATGGATATAAGAAGGTTTTTCCTGTGGAATATAACAAGACATTATACCAGAGCATAGGGGGAAATACATGGCATGAAAAAACATATACAAGTGCTTTCTTGGGAACACGAAGCCAGAGAAGATACCCCCCAATAAAAATTACCTCCACTCTAAAATACATCAATAGGCATATGCATGAGGCATCCACTGCAGAGGAGGTGTTAATTCAAAGGGTCAGCTCCAGCTGCCTAAGGCATTAGCAGGGCTTTAATATTGAGTAAGATAGAGCAGATTCAGTGGTGGAGAGAGTGAAATACATAATGGCTGATCTTCATTCATACTCTGTCAGCTGGACTAGAAGGTTTAAAGTAAATAAGGAAGCTGGGTCACAAACTTGGGAAGATTCTCCTTCACTAAAACCAGTGGCCCTTATAGCAAAATAGACATCCATGTTGTCCATCTTCAACCTGTATCACGGCTGGTGGTTAAAGCCACTCTCTGTGCAATAGCTCATGGCCACTCTATTCCTCATTCACATTTAGATTAAATTTCCATCTCAGCAGCTGGTTTGTGAAACTAAATTGAGAAAAATGAGGAAGGTCGTAACAACCAGTGTTGGTGTCCTTGAGCAGAACCTCAGGAGTGAGCGGGACCGTGGGTGGGTGGTGCAGGGGCAGCTTGGCAAGACATATAGGAAACTCCTGCCATTGCCATTTGTGCAACACATCATCTGTGGATATATATTATTACATCCTGATAGCCAGCAGTGAGCTGGAGGGTTTAGTTTCTGGCTCTGTAAATGTCGCTATATTCACCTGCAGCAAATTCATGTAGTCGCTAAGAATGCAGATCATTTTTGAGTCCTACAAGATCAGAAACAAACTATATATGATCTCCCATAAACTTCTGAAATCCAGATATGCAAAACTGGCAGAATATTTCTCAAGACAATTTTTAAGGTCTGTATGCTGATGTTTTATCCCCAAGTGAATGTTTATGGTCCAGTCATAATCCTTGAACATAATGTTCATGAAGGAATACTAACATGCTCTTGTATGTACCCTGGTGGAGCAAGCAGGTGTCATGCTTGTGGTGGCAAAACATGTTGTACAATAGTTTTTTCCCAGCATCTGTGCAGCCATTAGTTTAACTAGAATAACTATAACTCATCCCTGTCATTATCATAAAACCGTAATTTTGCTAGGCTGGTGTTTTCTTATGTTGTATATTTTCAGAACACAAAGTTGTAAACCATTTGATTTGAGATAGTATATATGCAGTAAAAATGCCGTGAGAGATTTGACTAATTTTTAAAACATTGATATTAAAATGTTATTTGCAATTTTTGTAATTATGACAGAGATTATAAAAGTTGTACATGAAATTCAGACCAGTCATAAATCCAAACAGGACTGAATTACTGCTCATTGCAGGATAATAGAATAACAGAAGGCACCTCAGTGTGTAGGACTGAGCACTGACGTTCCAGTCTTCTTAATGGTGTAGACTGGTGTCTCCCAGCAGCACGACTCATCCTGCTCTCTCAGAATGGGAAGCCAGTACTGGTTGCAGTTTAGGACTTTATCCCAAATCTTTTAGATTTCTCATAGAGTCATGGAATTATTTAGGTTGGAGGGGATATTTTAAAGATCATTTAGTTCCAACTGTCCTGCCATGGGCAGGGAGACCTTTCACTGGACCAGGTTGCTCAGAGCTCCATCCAGCCTGGCCTTGAACACTTCCAGGATAAAGTGTCCACAGTTTCTCTGGGTAACCTGAGTCAGTGCCTCACCACCTTCACAGGGATGAATTTCTTTCTTATATTCAATTTAAATCCACCCTCTTTCAGTTTAAATCAGGGGAAACAAGAGGCCTTCAGCAGGATTTGAATCACTCAGCCGCAGCCTACATCACCAGTAAAATGTTTAATTTTTAGTACAAGATCTGTAGCTCTGGCAAACAAAGAGGATAGGGAAAAGCAGGTGGTGATACTTCTTCTCCTAATTAATTTGATATCAGATAAAGGAAGTAGAGTTCCCCAAACTTGGATGGGTGTTTGGCTGCTATAGCCCTTGATACCCCTTTAAGGGATCTTAATGGAATTCAACTCAATGACCCTCATTTCTAAGAAAGAGATAAGGTTTGCCACACTGTCCATATGAATTTTACCCTAAATTTCTCTCTGCTTCACCCACATCCACCAGCTGAATTGCTTTCCCTTCTGCATCTCTTTTGTATTCATGTGTAGAATTTAATGGAAATAAAATTTGCACCACAATTTGTGGTTTTCTGCTGGAGTTCAGTGAGAATTGTTTATATTTCCTAGCTAGGGGGTTATTTGGAGAGGCATTCCTCATCTGCATGCCTGGTAGCTGCAGCAGTGTAAAACTCATGCATAAAACACAGCATGGGTTTCTACAATAACAGGAACCTGGATAAGAAACCTTCAGTAACAATTCATCACATTAGAGGTGGTAAATAAGTAAGCAACTATATGAACTGATTCAGACGTATTATCCCTGCCTCAGCTGGATATGGAGATTCACAAAACATATGTGGAAATCCATTAATGGATATTCTGAGAGTGCTTTGGTAGTGAAAAATAGGAAAAGAAGGGTTTTTTAGAGTGAAAAGCCAGTTCTCCTACCTAGTCCTGCATTGTGACTATTGGTTAAAAACGTTGTGGGGGTGGGTTTTTTGGTGGTGTTTTTTTTTTTTTTTCCTGTAGGTATTCCAGCTGGACAAGTTGAGAGCTTTCCACACTCTTGTGAAGCCCTGTGACTGCATTGTCACCAGGATGGACTCCAATTCCCTTTGGGCTAGTGGGGAGGAGTTCAGCTGGTATTTTCCCATTTGCTTGGTGTGCAGAGCTGGTACTTCAATCCAGTGGTGCTCTCCAATGCAATGGAAACTTCTTTCCTTATGTTTTCCACCTTTCCTAGAGAATAGCAAACCCTTTTTTAGAAAGAAGCTCTCAAATCCACCGAGTGGGAGAGAAGCCAAAAGTTATGGAAAAAATGCTGGGAGTGCTGAGTTTCCTGGTGGAACTGTTCATGTTGACATTGGAGGGTTGATTCCAGGCAATACCACAGAAATTATCACTCCAATATACTACTTCTCATTTGCTTCCATGCAGTCATGGCTTCAAAATGTGGAGGGGGAATGCAGACAGGTCTCCAGAATCCTGATCCATGAGGCTTTTAGAGTCAAGTGGAAGAGCTCAAGAGTTTGAAGTGGGGATAAATCAAGAGATGATGCCTATTCTTTGCCGCACAGTGTACAAGGATCAATGCCTTGACTTAGTCTACACTTGCTCACAAAACCAGGCATGATCCTGGCACAGCTGATGCACCTTGTCCATCTTGGGTCATTTCCCATCTCAGCTCTCTTCAAAATTTGTTGGTGATAGGCCCCACTTCATACATTGTTTGAATTCTACACCAGACACAGGCCAGGCAACTTGTTCCAGATGTTAATTAACTCCCTCTGCATTAACTGGAATCACACAATTAAGGCCTGATTATTTATAAAACCATTTTGTCAAGAGAATTAGGAGAATTAGAAACATCCTGGCTCGCACTTTCACACGAATGTCCATGTGCTGTTGAAGTGTGGAAACTGGCCGGAGTTGTCCCACACATGTATTTTCATCCATCATAATTATTTCAGAGGAGAAAGGGCAACTGTCAGCCAGGAGTGGAGGGGCAACTCTGGAGCAAAGGAGCTAATTCCCAGCCCAGTAAAGGTCTACTGTTGTGGTACCATCAGCCTTCAGAGATGCCTATCAACTATCCCACAGGCAGTGTGTCTCTCCTACTGCCATCAAACTAAATGATGGGCAGCCTCATGTTGTCCAGTCATAAATTGCAATATTTAGATGTTTGGTAGCTGCTGAGGGGCTGGAGGGCCTGACCAGTGTCCACAATATCCATCTTTAAAATGGGATCACATTTAGTAATATGTTTCCCAACTCCTATTTACCAAGTGGTAAGCATATTTCCCCAGTACCAATATGATTTTTTCTTTTGCATAATCCACCCCTCCTCACTCATAATTCTGATTTGATGAATTTCTCCCTGTACGTTCATTCAATTGCCAAGGCTTTTCTTCATTCTGAAAAAAAACCCTGCAATTTGATAATACCAGTTAAACTACTCGACTTCAGTAGAGGGCAACACTTGGTAGTTAATGTGTCAGCGATGTCTGATTACATTTTTCTGAATGTCAGACATAAGCTGCCTTCTATTCCTCTGAATTAGAATAATCATTCACAGTTCATCATTTATCATCCTTCAAGTATTTGGTTATCTATCACATGAAAGCAACTCTCTGCTAACATTGTATTCTGAGGTTTCTGCTGACAGCTCCTTAAAGAGGTGTAAGCTCCCTTCTTGCTTTTCTCATCCTTTTCATCTCATGAGAGGCTTTCTGATGCACACAGCAGAGTCTAAAGAGAAATAAGCTTTGATCTCTGTCACCTGACGTGCATTCTCACCATTAGTAGTTTCAGGTGAAAATATTTGTAGTGTACTGCTAGTCCTCAGTGTTTCTGTCTTTAGCAAGGTTGGGAGCTTTGCTGTGTGTCTCTTTGTGAAATCATAGTTTATGTTTGAACTGGGTAAGTGTGATAAAAGAACTCTCAGTATAAATATAAACCAGGGGGTTTTATGCTTCTTCTCATTAAAATAGTGACCTTAGATTACTTTTCTTCATCAGCATTTCAGGTAGAAATGTCTTTGGGATTTAAAAGCGTCTGAATAAAAATTGTAGCACTAAACGTTTTTTATTTTCCTAGTCCTCATTGTTCTTTAGACAGCTGAATTTAACAAAATGGGACCTTCTAGAAGCTGGGTATTTTAATGGAAGCTCATCTTCTTCCCATTCATTTGGCATATTGTGCTTTTAGGAACACATGGGTAAGTCTCAGTAAACCACATATCTTGATTAGGAGTTGAAGACATCTTTTTTTGAGAGTAAAATCGTGTGTATTTTCTGACTAACCTGTTTCTTCAGCATCTCATTAGTCTGTGGGTAAGCAAAGGGGGGGGTTATTCACAAGCACATCTCTCTGTTAATGAGTATTTGCAAGAGTAATTTATTTTTCTTTAGCGTCTTCCTTATTTTGCAAGTTGTTCATTGATTCCTATGAATAATTCTCAGGACTTCCAAACTTAGAAATTATGGTTCTAATTCTTGAGCTCTGAATAGAATGCTTTTAGGGAAGTAATAGAAGATGACTTTTATATACCTTTAACTGCTGGTGTGAATTTCCAGGCAAACAGAAATTTATGAAACTTCATGGATTCAGGAACTCTGTATTTGGCTGTATGATATAAAGCTGAAAAATAGGATCTGGGAAATCACAGGGTAGCCAAGTCAGCACTTTCACCATGTGAAAGATATTCCTAAATCCAAAACTTTCTGTGCTCACCTGCTCCAACAGTGATGAGTAGCCCCCAAAACGATGAAAGCCCAATGTGTTACCTTAGAGCTGCATCCCAGCTGTGTGGTGAAATTGGTATTTCATGATATAATACCAAGATTACGGTATTTTATTTTGCAGCGTGAAACTTCACAAGCAAGGGAGCTACTTTGTGCCCCTTTTGCTGCCCACGCCACACTCTGCAGCCGCAGCTCCGAGGGCACCCAAACCCCCAATGTTGTACTTGTAAAATAGAACCAAAAGCAAAGGACTTGAATCAGTCAACACCATGGCAGCTGCTGGGGGTGAACAGGAGCAGAGCAGGAGGAGTTGGGTGGGTGGTGACAAAGGGAGTGACACGACCCGGGAAACAACAAGGACTGTATCTATATTTAATTGCAGGTCGTGTTCTTAATGATGGTCTGAAGTAGGAACTTCAGCATTGCCATTTGTAGGCTGGTTTGTAACGGGGAGATCAGTGGGTGGAGGTCAGACACGGGGATGATTTCTACCATTCTTTCTTTAAAGCTGCCGGGGAGTCTCGACAAATTGCTGATTGTTGTTGTTTTGTTCTTCGATAGCAGTCAATTTTGAAAAAATACAGTCAGAATCATAAAAAATAACTCTAAATGCTCAGAGGCTAATGAGGAATCTGCTGACCCTCCAAAGCATTTACAGCCACTGCCTAGCAAACATCATTGATCTGAAAGGAAGCAATGGAACAAGAAGTAACCCTGCTATGCAAGCTGCCTTTTCCAACACAATGTCCAACAGCAGGAGAAGTACAGCTCTTTGTTGACTTAGATGGGCTTGCTGGTGCTTGATGTGATTTACTCAGCATGCTTGGGAAGGACTTGAAGCAACCTCTTACCTGAGATTGGGCCCTGGGCTACTAAAGGAAATTTAAACTGCAGCAGCAGCCTATAAACAGAAGAAACCTTGAAAATTGCTCACATGCATTGGTGTTGACAAAGGGCATTGAGGTGGAAAAGAGGTTTCTAGGAAGCAGAATGCAAAGAAGCCCAATTTTCACTTAAAGTAAGCAGAGAATCCTATTCTGGCGTTTACTGCAGACTGATCTGCTGGCGGTGCATCACTGTGCCCTCACAGCTGAGAAAACTGGAGCACGGGAGTTTTATGGGTCATACAATGTACTTTTGAGCTATTCTGCAGCAACTGAGCTTGGGAGAGAGCACATCTTTTTGTTCATTTTATTTAATAAGTAAAAATCAGGCATGAGGATGGAAAGATTGTAGAAGGGCTGTGTGAATCATGAGCTATTATTTGCATTTTGAAATACGTAGAACTCAGTAGAAATCTTGGATCCCAAAAATCTAAATTTGGAGCATGAAGAATTCATCTCAGTGTTTTTGTGGCTAACAGCCTATTTATCTCCAGCTTTTGTGGAGAAAACTTCTTCTAGAAAAAAGGCATTGCAACTATTTATGTTTGTTTGGTATGGAGCTGAACAGCATTGAGCAGAGAGCCAGAGATGTATTTGGATTCATTCCCCTGGAATGGGGGATGGGGGGGGGAGGGGGGGTGGAC